>JAWDGP010003877.1:10000-402500 GCA_033675545.1 Elysia crispata | reverse complement strand
ATTCTTCACTCGCTGTAGTATTCCGAAACCGTTTACACAAAAGGCTCAAATAAAGCACAGCCATAAAGTCAAGCTGGCAAGTTTAGAGGCGCGCTCTTTAATGCACAGTGGTACGTAAAATAGGTTCCACTATCTTCAACGCAAAACAAACGACATCAAGTTCAATATTATGATCAAGGTTGCTTGGCTGCTGTTGCACAATCTCTCCTGAGCAGACAGCGAAACCCTTTGATTGCGAGAAAAAAAGACTTTAAAATACTTCTTTTGGTCTTTTTTTTTTCGCTGCGCTTTTTCCAATTGGACAAACTTGAAAACTTAAATATTTAATATGAGTGCATTTTTCCAATTGGACAAACTTGAAAACTTAAATATTTAATATGAGTGCAGTGAAATCGAAATCTCTAGTTGTTGTTTTTTTTGTTTTTTTGCTGCACAAACTGACAATGAGCTCCGAGTATTTCAAAGTTAAGCAGCATGTGTGACACAGGTCTGGTCAGACCCAATGTTTATTCACACACTAAGGTCAGCACTTAAATTGACCAGGACCGCAGCCTGGAGTGGCCAAATACTGACCACACCAAACAGAACACTTTAAAGTCCATCTAGTGCTCTGCTCCAGACCCTCACAAGAATCAGTTCGAGGAAGACTCTCAGCTCTGGGCGAGACGACCGTCAACTAAAGAACGGAGCTGAACTGAAATTTTCAAGTTTTGTTCAAATCTTGGCTCAATGCGACTCGCTGCTTTTTTGTGATTAAAAAAAAAAAGTATAAAAATCACCGAACTTGTAGTAAATGTTAAACGCGCCTCTGTGTGTATCTATGTGTGTCTATTGGAGTGATTATCAAAGACAAAAAAGAGTACTAGTACATGAAAGCGGTCAGAATTGTGGAACTCAAACATAGACCTGTGCATAAATTGAAAGATTAATGGCAGATAAAAAAAAAAAGGATTTAACTTAGATTCTCTTGGAAACTATTCAAGATTATGTGCTTTTTGATATTTTACAGCATGGCTCCGTTGAGTCAATTCGTGATTGATAACTGAGTAGAAAATAGTAGCGAGACACAAGCTCTCACTAAGAAAATAACATCGAGTCTGCGTTACTTGGTGCTGTGTCGCCCTAGCGAGTTATCGGCCCTCCATCGTTCTGGCCCCGATGATGTTCTGGGCAATTCAGGTGATGCTCATGATCCTCTACTCACATTTCGACAGCTTCGACATGTTCTTTTTCGCCGTAAAACTAACATTCATTTTCCACCTACATTTTTCTGGAATTCTTTGCATTGATAAATTTTTTACTGATCACCTTGACGCAAGAAAATGAATAACTCAGGTAAACACGCATCGTCTACACAGGCAGTGGGTAGTTTACTCTGATAAAATACGTCTATTATTTGGCTGGTCTTATAATTGTTGCCTATTTGCACAATTTATGCATCATCTTGATGGCCATCTATTCAGATTTTCTATTTCTACGACCCAAGTTTAGCATCCAAATGGTCTCAGACTCAGATTATTTCTTTACACAACTCAAGTCCGTCGTCTGGTAGTATCAGGCCTAGATTGTCTATTTGTACTACTAAAGTTTTCAACAAAGTTACACGTCCAGATTGTTTTCTTAATGTTTTCGTATCTAAGTATCCAAAATTTATATGCACTCAGATTTAGTTTGTTTGATTGTTTTGAGTTTGTTTTTTTTTTGTTGTTGTGGTTTTTGTTGTTCTTTGTTTTTTGTTTTGGTTTGTTTCGGTTTGTTTTTTTGTTGTTGTTTTTTTTTTTTTTTTTGTATAGGTGATATGTCGTACCAATACAGGCGTTTAAACAGTTCCTAGCAAAATCGATGACGTCAAAAGACTAGCTTGAATCAATCACCTTCTCTCCAATCAACAGAAACGGCAGGGAGTCAAGCGGCAGGAGAAACAAATTCACTGTTCGATGAATTCCTTAGTTCACAAACAAAGCGCTTTGTCCAGAGCTCTGTCTGGCCTGGTGCCTCAAGTAAGTCCCACATTAACGCGTAAATAAAAACTTAAAATCGCAACCATGTAAAACTACAAGGTACTTTTGGTGAGCGTGATGTGTTTGCTTCTTTGTATGTTCTAACATCAGAGTTTGAAGGAGGCGAGACAGAGAGTAAGAAAGAGGAAGGGAGAGAGATATGTGGGCATACTGAAGAATAGAGAGAGAGAGAGAGAGAGAGAGAGAGAGAGAGAGAGAGAGAGAGAGAGAGAGAGATAAAGAGAGACAATACAGAGAAGAACTGCAAGACAACCAGAAAGGATAACAGAAAGAATAATAAAGACGCGCTTTGTTACTCAATATTTAACAGCACCCAAGTCTATCTTGGCTGTTGAATATGATAGCGTGTAAGGACGTTTTTCTAATCTGTTTCTATTTGGTGCTGTTCTCCTTGACAACCAAATCTGCTGATATAAATCGCGTTTTGTTTTTTTTTTGTAATTTTTTTGAGACTTGAGACTTGAGATGGCAGATATTAAAAAGTTTGGAGGCGGCAAACCACGGAAGTTGTCAACCGTTACTTAGCAGTGCGCGGCTCGCAAAGGGAAAAAGATACTTGAGAGCAGCACTTGAGATAAATGTTGACACTCTGACATGTTCACAGCCACAGATAAATGTTGACACTTTGACACGTTCACAGCCACAGATAAATTATCTCGTACAAGATTAATTTGGCAATGCAATTATTCGTCATTTTCGTTTTGTTTTGTATATTGCTTATTTGATTTCGTTTTGCTTTTTTCCCCAATGGTATGTGCATAAAAAGGGCACCTATTTTTTAGGGGTTACTAACAGCAGCACAAGTTTTTTGGAAGGTTTCACTAGCCTTACACCATCTTCAATTACCTGGATGATAGGTTCAGCTAAGATTGCCATGTCACTGCAGGGCATGATTGGTTGATCAGATTAGATTAGAGGCCTCCGCTATTATACAATTATTCTCGTGCTATCCGTCTGTCTAAACTCTGGCTGTCTTCCACTCTTCTCCTTCTCCTTCTCTCTCTCTCTCTCTCTCTCTCTCTCTCTCTCTCTCTCTCTCTCTCTCTCTCTCTCTCTCTCTCTCTCTCTCTCTCTCTCTCTCTCTCTCTCTCTCTCTCTCTCTCTCTCTCTCTCTCTCTCTCTCTCTCTCTCTCTCTCTCTCTCTTCTTTTAATCTTGCTAAATATACTTCTATCTGACTATTTCTGAGAAGTTTCCCCGAACTTTTGCTATCAACCTGTTCGTGTATGGAGTGTCAATATTCAAAGACGAAAAACGTGAGCACTGCAGCAAACAAAATAACTCTAATAGGAATGAAAATAACAGAAGTTATGATAATAGGAACAACAAATGGTGGAAATAATGGGGGTGAGGTAAACAGAAACGGCACACTACTGGTAACGATTTTGGACATACCAAGAGTGAGGTACATAGAAACGGTCTAAAACTGGTAATAATTATCCTGAATAAACCAGGAGTGGGGTAAACAGACACGGCACACTTCTACTGGTAACGATTTTGGACATACCAAGAGTGAGGTACATAGAAACGGTCTAAAACTGGTAATAATTATCCTGAATAAACCAGGAGTGGGGTAAACAGACACGGCACAATATTGATACCTATAATCCTGGAGATACTAGGAGTGAGGGAAACAGAAACGGCCTAATACTGGGAAAAAAGATCATGGATACTTTAGAAGTGAGGTAAACATAAACGGCCTAATACTGGGAAAAATGATCATGGATTATATACACATACATATTATGTTCCAGGAGTGAGTTAATAGCCTAATGAAGGTTACATGATTTCTTGGAATGCAAATCTCTGAGATCTGATAAGTTCGGCTTATCTTGATATTTCATTCTGTTTGATAACACCAAAGCTGTAAGGGCATTCAGTCAAATGTTGGACGTTTTGCTAATCCGTGAGTTAAGTCACTTCTCATTGTCACCCCCTCCACCCCTCCCCATATAGCCAGCTCCCAACAAAACAGAAACATATAGCTTGGTTGATAGCCTGTGTTATCTCGCTGTGAACATTGCTTGCATGCATGTGATATGTTGTCGAGATTATCATAAAGGCCGAGATAAGACAATGTTAGCGACATCTCGTGGCAGTTCGTGTTAGACAGACTCAATAAATCTCTGCCTTACAGCGGGATCAAAACCGTGTTTCTCGCGATGATCGAAGTATGAGTTCGCAGAATCTCTACAGTAACTAACAGATATCTGGTTATAGGGTGAGATCCCAAGGATGGAATCGTTAGAGTTCTGGTTATAGGGTGAGATCCCAAGGATGGAATCGATAGAGTTCTGGTTATAGGGTGAGATCCCAAGGATGGAATCGTTAGAGTTCTGGTTATAGGGTGAGATCCCAAGGATGGAATCGATAGAGTTCTGGTTATAGGGTGAGATCCCAAGGATGGAATGGTTAGAGTTCTGGTTATAGAGTGAGATCCAAAGGATGGAATCGATAGAGTTCTGATTATAGGGTGAGATCCCAAGGATGGAATCGATAGAGTTCTGGTTATAGGGTGAGATCCCAAGGATGGAATCGATAGAGTTCTGGTTATAAGGTGAGATTCCAAGGATGGAATCTTTAGAGTTCTGGTTATAGGGTGAGATCCCAAGGATGGAATCGTTAGAGTTCTGGTTATAGGGTGAGATCTTAAGGATGGAATCGTTAGAGTTCTGGTTATAGGGTGAGATCCCAAGGATGGAATCGATAGAGTTCTGGTTATAGGGTGAGATCCCAAGGATGGAATCGATAGAGTTCTGGTTATAGGGTGAGATTCCCTAGGAGGAATCGTTAGAGTTCTGGTTATAGGGTGAGATCCCAAGGATGGAATCGTTAGATTTCTGATTATAGGGTGAGATCCCAAGGATGGAATCGATAGAGTTCTGGTTATAGGGTGAGATCCCAAGGATGGAATCGATAGAGTTCTGGTTATAGGGTGAGATTCCCTAGGAGGAATCGTTAGAGTTCTGGTTATAGGGTGAGATCCCAAGGATGGAATCGTTAGATTTCTGATTATAGGGTGAGATCCTAAGGATGGAATCGTTAGAGTTCTGATTATAGGGTGAGATCTTCAGGGTGGAATCGTTTGAGTTCTGGTAAAAGGATGAGATCCCAAGGATGGAATCGTTAGAGTTCTGGTTATAGGGTGAGATCCCTAAAATAGTTTCGATAGATAGTTTTGGGTGAGAAAAAAACCAAGGGTGGAATCGGTAGATGTCTGGTTGTGTAGTGAGATCCCATGCATAGAATCATAAGATATCTAACTGGTGAGATCCCATTAGTGGAATTCTTATATATCTAGATGTAGGGTGAAATCTATTCAATGGAATCATTAGATATCTAGTCGGTGAGATCCCATGGGTGGAATCGTTACATATCTGGTTGTAGGATTATGTCCAATGGATGGCTATTTTCTTTGAGAGGCCAGTTCTAATAAATGCCTTCCCAGTTATACATCATCCATTCATCCAATTCCCATAATCATCAAGTATTTCACAACTTTCTGTGTGCGCTCATTGTGACCCGATAGTAAAAATGGAAAAATCTATGACAGGCTATTGAAAAGATGACAGCTAGAAAGTCTATCATGGAAGAATGCTGAGTAGATTGATAGCAACTTGCATTGTTATGACGGACTAGTAATCAGTGGAGTGAGAACAGCTTTTAATTATGTAAAGAACGGTAATTATAATAGGCGAAATACTGGCATCTGGGAGTTTTATGACAGATCAGTAGTTTTTGAGGTGACGGCAACTGGGACTTTTACGGCGGATCAGTAATTTATGAGTGGTCGCAACTGGAAGTTTTATGACAGATCAGTAATTGGTGAAGTGATGACAGCTGGGAGTTTTATTACAGAGAAGTAATTGGTGAAGAGATGGCAACTTGGAGTTTTATTACAGAGCAGTAATTGGTGAAGTGATGACAGCTGGGATTTTTATTGCAGATCAGTAATTGGTGAAGTGATGACAGCTGGGAGTTTTATTACAAATCAGTAATTGGTAATGTGATGACAGCTGAGAGTTTTATCACAGATCAGTAATTGGTGAATGAAATGATGGCAACTTAATTTTTTTATGACAGGCTGATATTGAGTAGAAATTAGAATGTTGTTAACAGGTTACTTTTTTTGGACCAATATTTGTTAGAGAAAAAGCAATTGGAAATTTAATGGCGAGTCAGTATTGGTGGAGTGTTGGCAACTTGGAATTCTATCACGGTCCAAATTTGTTGAAGTAATAGCAACTTAGAATTTTATGATGGACCAGTTCTTAGTGAATTAACAGCAAATTAAAACTCAATTACTGACCAGTATTGGTCGAATTTTAACAACTGGAAATTTTATGGTGGATCAGTATTTAGAGGAGTGATGGCATAAAGAAAAGAACAAAAATTATAACTATGACACCAACAAAAACATAAACAATAATAAAAGAAGCAGCAGCAGCAGCAGCAGCAGCAGCAGTAGTAGTAGTAGTAGTAGTAGTAGTAGTAGTAGTAGTAGTAGTAGTAGTAGTAGTAGTAGTAGTAGTAGTAGTAGTAGTAGTAGTAGTAGTAGTAGTAGTAGTAGTAGTAGTACTAGTAGTAGTAGTAGTTTTGGGGGTAGTGATGGTTGTAGCAGTAGTAGTAGTAGTAGTAGTAGTAGTAGTAGTAGTAGTAGTAGTAGTAGTAGTAGTAGTAGTAGTAGTAGTAGTAGTAGTAGTAGTAGTACTAGTAGTAGTAGTAGTAGTAGTAGTTTTGGGGGTAGTGATGGTTGTAGCAGTAGTAGTAGTAGTAGTAGTAGTAGTAGTAGTAGTAGTAGTAGTAGTAGTAGTAGTAGTAGTAGTAGTAGTAGTAGTAGTAGTGGTAGTTTTGGGGGTAGTGATGGTTGCAGCAGTAGTAGTAGTAGTAGTAGTAGTAGTAGTAGTAGTAGTAGTAGTAGTAGTAGTAGTAGTAGTAGTAGTAGTAAGAGGAGGAGGAGGAGGAGTGACAATGATATCAAATAGTTGTAGTAGTAATAATAATAACAACAACAACAACAACAACAACAACAACAACAACAACAAAATATTATTATTGTTATTATTATTATTATTATTATTATTATTATTATTATTATTATTATTATTATTAACATATTTCAATTGAAATGTAAACAAAAAAAAAAGTGGATGGGTTCTGTGCTTTGCTTAGTCTGATTGCTCTACAATATTTTACATCGCTTTTGATATGATATTATCAGAGCAACACCAAACTATTGAAAGAGCTTACCTGTTTTGCCTTGCTTATAGCCCCCAGTTCCAGTGTCACGAAATGAAAGTAGCGGCCATAGTTCGCGCTAGCCCGTTCCGCCACTCTGCATTGTTCAGCCGTCCGCCTTGGGCCGCGGGAGAGGGAATAACCTGATCTGTGTTGATTTGGCTCTTCCCTTGGACACGATATGGATCTAGACGTTAGTTCACGGCACTGCGGGCGCGCCCCACTCGCTGCCATCCCAAGTGCTAGATCTAGATCTAGATCAATGGTGTAGATTTAAGCCTGGTTTCCGCACTGACCCTGCCAGCAGTGACAAGGCTGTGGGCCGTGATCCATGGCATGGATTCAAGGGTCCTCAAGCTATGGATCATTTGGGGTACCGTGCCTCTATAGAGAGCACAGATTTCTCACAAAGGCGACGGAGTGCTTGGAGTTGGATTCTGTTATAAGCCTCTCTGCATGCACATTTCCTCAAGTTTTGTGTGTGTGTGTGTATGTGAATGTGCGGATTGTATCAATACGATAGCCCTCCATGAGCGACTTATGTGCGTGTTCATGAGCAATCTTTTCTTGGCGCGTTAACATAAAAATAAATCTTTGATAAAAACTTTAATGCCACCATTCCTCACCCCCTCCCCCCTTTACCCCATCTTAGATATGAAAATATTCCACGCACCCGTGACCCCATCTTAAGTAAGAAAATATTCCACCAATTCTTCCACCTGCACCACTGACCCCATTTTAAGTAAGAAAATATTCCACCAATTCTTCCACTTGCACCACTGACCCCATTTTAAGTAAGAAAATATTCCACCAATTTTTCCACCGGCACCCCTGACCACATCTTAGGTAAGAAAATATTCCAACAATTTTTCCACTGGCACCTCTGACCACATCTTAGGTAAGAAAATATTCCACCAATTCTTCCACCGGCACCCCTGACCACATCTTAGGTAATAACACTATCTTCCCACTGAACTTCACCATGACAGTTTCCATCTCTCCGCAGATCGGCAGGCTCGGGCTCATGAAACTCCTGTAGCTCTGCGCCATAAAGTAAGTTTTTAGTCTCTCACAAAGGCTTATCATTTCCGAAATTTCTTTTTTTTTTTTTTTAATTATTTGAGGAATAGACAAATGGATTTAGGATTCTCTGGTATACAAATTGATGAGGAGAAGACGAAATGAATATTTATGGAGCGGGCTCTCTGTGCAGTAACCACTTGAGATTACCGGTCCTGACAAAAGGCGCAGTTGATTCTCGTCTCTGAAGTAGCGGTAGTCCTCAGGAAATGCGTATTTTGGGAGCTCAGTGTAGATCGACAGAGAGAAGACCGAAGTCAACGGGGCTTAATCAGTAACAATACTGTTAATACATCCATTATGTCTGTCACCTTTACTTCAATGACCTCATCTTACCCCTCTCTCTCTCTCTCTCTCTCTCTCTCTCTCTCTCTCTCTCTCTCTCTCTCTCTCTCTCTCTCTCTCTCTCTCTCTCTCTCTCTCACTCTCTCTCTCTCAGACACACTTTGATATACGATTCCCTTATACCGCGCAACATTACCTGCAGAAAGAGGATAAGATAAGTATTTCTTGCTCAAGCTCAAATACATAGGTGACATGGATAAAGGGGAAAGTTCTGAATTTGTTTGTCCTTGTGCATTGTATAGACTACTTGGAGAAGAATGCGCCTTCCAGTATGTGGCGTCCATTTAGATTCTCAACTTCATTTTTATTAGTGGATTCTGTTTCGTACCTAATATGTTTTAGGATTTCTAGAACAAACCAGAAAAAAAAAAACGCTTTCTACATTAGTTTGTAACGATCAAATACATTAAATAACAGTAGAATAATAGTGTCAATTTTGAATTATTATGTAGTAATGCTGTTTTCCTTTCTTATTTTGTTGGAGTCCGAACAAATTTATTTACAGGCAGAGAGGAAAAAATTAGACGCGCTACATGAGCTGTGAGTGTATATGTGTGGGTTTTGTTGTTTTTTTTGTTTTGTTTTGTTTTTTTTTTGGGGGGGGGGTTGTCTGTAAGAAGAATGAGTGTAGTAGTTGGAGAGAGAGAGAGAGACAAAGAGAGAGAGAGAGAGAGAGAGAGAGAGAGAGAGAGAGAGAGAGAGAGAGAGAGAGGATTTATGAACTTTCATCTCCTAACATCTCACAAAAAGACTGCTATAATTTCGTCTACAGAAAATAAAACTATATTAAAACTGTAGCTTTTATCCAGATGGGCCGAGTTCGGCCTTTCCTTCAATATAGCCCAGTCTGATTTCGTGGCCGACCAAGTATAACCTTAGTCACAAATGAGTCTACATTGGGTCTACATTGAGTCTACATTGTGTCTACATTGAGTCTACATTGGGTCTACGGCGGCAAGAAACGTTTGTCCTGAATAGATATCGATCTATAAATACGTAGGCGCCGTAGGGGGGCCCGGAATGAGGGCCGATATACCCCCAACAGTCTCTCTCTCTCTCTCTCTCTCTCTCTCTCTCTCTCTCTCTCTCTCTCTCTCTCTCTCTCTCTCTCTCTCTCTCTCTCTCTCTCTCTCTCTCTTTCTCTCTCTCTCTCTTTCTCTCTCTTATCGGGGGTCTCCGAGATGTGATTTCCTACAATGGCAGACTGTCGACAGTCAGACACTGGGTACGACATTCAGTAGGTTGGCTAGGTGGAAGGAATTTCTGCTTTTCACCTGGCAGGGAAAGATAGCCTTACTCGGCTAATCATTTTATAGTCAGGATTGTTTTAGTTGCTGCGTAGGGGAGCATACGCGCAGGTGTGCATGTTGGTGCTTCTATGTCACCAAGATGGAGGCATAGATCGTCGACACTGACATCTCAGAGATTCGCTGAGAGAAGAAGAGTTCGTAAACAGCCAACTTTCCTCTCGCGCAGAACGATAAGGATTCAGTATCAACTGTCAGGCAAGCAGGACAAGTGATCTTCCTCAGGAACTCGTCTCACAAGTCTTGGAGAGTTAGAGTTTGGGGTTAAAGAAAGTTTTTAAAAAATCAAGAACAAAAAAAAAAACAATAAAAACAAAAAAAAAACTACACCAGTGAATTTGAAAAAAAAATTTAGAAAAAAAAAACCCAGTGTCATTGTAGATATGTTTGATCTTCTTCAGTATCGTACAAATCGATTTTCAAGGTCACGATTGACAATAGACCGGGACTTACAGGGAAACAACACATTGAAAACTTGCATGAATAAAGTTTTCACAAGATAGCTTGTTTGGACGAACTAAAATAATAGTTATTGTTTTTATCAAGGCTGATCATTTCTCATAATCTCTGTCTCTTTCTTTCTCTCTATACAGCTACTTATTTTTCTTTCTCTCTCTCTCTCTCTCTCTCTCTCTCTCTCTCTCTCTCTCTCTCTCTCTCTCTCTCTCTCTCTCTCTCTCTCTCTCTCTCTCTCTCTCTCTCTGTCGTTATCTTCCTTCCCCCCCCCCTACCTTTTTTGTCTCCTCCTCTAATTTGAGAAACTGATAGAACGAAGAAGATTAACGAGAAGAGGCCTAAGCTGTATCGTGATACCTCTTTATCTAATTATAATCACGTGATTGGCCATGGATAATAGTAGAGAAAAACTGAAAGTAAATTGTAGAGCAGTACTGAAGATTTTCTAAAAATTAACAAAAAAAAACAAAACTACCCCATAGTCTTACGGGAAAATTCTATGGAAATAACGTGCTCCGCCTGGTACAAAGTTCTAATATAATGACCACTTTTATTTCTAAAACCCACTGCATGGAGAGAAAGCTACGTACCGCCATAGATCTATGCGGTTACGATGTTTTAGTAACGAATCCTGTGGTAGACCTGAGGGGAGTGGTTTACTGAGTAGCGAAGCCAAAGTTTGTAGCAACCCAGCGAGTAAAAATCTTCAATTCTATTCTGTTGTTTTTTTTTAAACCGATATGTTTGGGTCTTCAATTCTACCAATCTCTCTCAATATCTTGTGTTGTTATGAATATTATTATGTTTGGATTTTCAGTGTTATATAACTTCCAATGTCTTGTTCTTTTATGAATGTTGTTATGCTGAAATCTTCAATTCTATCCAACTCTCCAAAGCTTGTATTTTATGGCAAGAAACCTGACCTTGAAACGATCGTAAAATGCCCTACTCTTGATCTGAATAAATTTACACTTCTACATCAAAACGCAAAATCTTAAAAATGTAAATGCCAAACTGATGGAACGGTAAAGTATAGAATTTATTCAAAACTGGCTCTCAAGTGGGGTTTGATCCGTTCTGGGGCTGCGTTTTCACATGGCTGCAAAAGTTTGTTTGAGTTTTTATCTTCATTATAACCAATGACATAATAAAACTTAAGAAGTTATGGTAGACCACTAGATTCATTTTCAGCTAAAAAGATATCTGAGTCTAAGCTGAAAAACATTCTGCCATCCGCAGGATTATGAATCCATGCAGCTGTCCATTTCGCATTTTCTAAAGAACTGTCATAGATGTACAAGCCAGATACAACTTTCCATAGCCAGCAACCAATAAAAAGAAAATGCCAGCATTAATCATATTCAGCCATGGAAGTTATATACCATCAAGTGAACAGATGGAAGGGGTACAATGTTAACTCACAATCAGAGACGGAACAACAATAACATGCCACAGTGTCCCTCATCTAACTCAGTATGTCATGGCAGTTACATGTCATCAATGTCACTAAGTCAACAGTGAGCGGAGTCGTGCGTCGCTCTAGTGGGAGCAGAGGATTCAAACAGGAAACAGTTTTATTACTATTGATGACGCACGCCAGTTGCTGGGTTGCGCAAGCCAAGGGTATGTTTTGACAAGTTGCTCGCGGAAGTAACAACAAAAATCTCATCACATTGGTAGAGCGAGGCGAGAGGGTTAGAGTTGTCTAGCCGTTAAAATATCACGCAGCCAACTGTTTGAGTTGTGCCTGAGAAGAATACTATAGAACATTAAATTTTAGAAAGGAAAAGAAATCTTTTGCATGTATGATCTTCAAACATGTGGTAAGATATGAACGTAGAAAGTAAGCAAATGTTGTTATATAATGCACATCATCAACATTAAACACATCTTTTAAATAGGTCGACGTGCACCGATTTCAGAGCGATCAAATTGTTTAAAAAGTTTCGACACGAAATACTTGATCAGAGATCTACAGAAAACCATTCCTCGATGAGGACAAAATTGATGAATGTTCTCAGTGAGATCTTAAAGTTCGCAAGATAAGTACATTAACTGAGTTACATCTATGTTGGGGAAGAAGATAACCTCAGGTCGTGTTCCTATCCTGGCTATTCTTGATAAACTGTTTGACCACCGAGTTGACGGTTATACGTAGTTCAGTAACAGACTTCAGAGCAGGATTAAACATTGCCTTAATCAGTTTTATATATATATATATAAAACATAAATGTTATGGCACCTGTTCTTCACCACTCAATACTGGCAACAGAAGCAATCTTCGGAAACGGTACCATTGTTGAAACCTTTAACAAATGGTTACACTTTTGCTGGACTTCCTCGTGTCTTTTCATGAAAAAATATTTAGTTTTTTAACAACTTGTAGCGCATTAAGCGGCAATTGTTTCATCTATATGAACTTAAGTAAATCTCACTGTTGTTTATTTTTCTTAATCCTCCTCAACTTTCCTCTACTCCTTACGTGCTTTTCTTACAGTATCACCTACTTTCCTTCTTTTTCCTCCTCCTTTTGTCCAGATTGTTGTTGTTGTTGTTGTTGTTGTTGTTGTTGTTGTTGTTGTTGTTGTTGTTGTTGTTGTTGTTGTTGCTGCTGCTGCTGCTGCTGCTGCTGCTGCTCTTCTTCTTCTTCTTCTTCTTCTTCTTCTTCTTCTTCTTCTTCTTCTTCTTCTCCTCTTCCTCTTCCTCTTCCTCCTCCTCCTACTCCTTCTCCTCATCCCTCTATATACCAAGGAAACTCACGCTCTAGTGTGATGAGCAGTACTCAAATTCTAATGTATGGTGTGAACTATGACCCCCTTATTTCTTAAATATATATCTTTAGTTTTTGAAATACCTGGTTAAGTGCTACTAGTTTGTGTACTTTGAAGTCGGTGTACTCAGCCGGAAAAATCCGCAATGTTAAGCAGTAGCTAACCATGGAATGAGGTATGGCTGGTATTAGTAATCCAGGGTGGGTCTGGAAGATTGTGTAGCAGCGGCTTTTGGCAGCTTATGACACGAGACCCCACGCGTGTCCAACTGATTCCATGGAGCGTGCTCGGTGTAGATTCGTTAAACAAACAGGAATAATTGAGTGAAAGGCATGGATCTCTCCCAGACACAGTAGTTCTGGCGGATCTGTAATGCTCAACATTTCTTGAAGCGTCGAATCCTTTATTGGGCTTTGGTTACTTCCTGTGATTGAGCTCAAACAACAGCTTTCTAGCTAGTGTGTTGTCATGTGGAAATAGGGCATAACACTCTGCAATCATTTCACGCCGTGCAATTATAGCTGCCTTTTTTCTTTTTTTCTTTTTTTGAGCATGTTCTTTTTAATTCATTCTATAACTCATGCATATTAAACTTTAGATTGATACCGATTTCTGAAGATTTTTTTTTTCAATTCATTTTTTACCGTATATAGATGTGCCTTTGACTGATAACTAATACAATTTATTCCATATCTCATGTAGATGTAGTTTTACAATGGTGCCTAGCCTACATCACTGTGATTTTTATAGAAATATCTATCTCTCTGTCTCAATCTTTCCATATAATTTATCACACTCTCTGCGAATTTCTCTCTCTCTCTCTCTCTCTCTCTCTCTCTCTCTCTCTCTCTCTCTCTCTCTCTCTCTCTCTCTCTCTCTCTCTCTCTCTCTCTGTTTATCTATTATCATGGAGGTCTATCTATCTATCTCTCTCAATAGTTCAAAACAGTTCAAACATATCAATCTTACTACCAATACTAACTACCTATCTACTTTTTTTATTTCTGTCTGTCGATATAACTAGCTAAAGGTGTTGTTGCAGAGTTCTAGCATCCAACGTGCTAAGATGTAGCTTATACACTCATAATCTGGGGTAAGAGAATTCTAGTTTTAAACCTTCCAAGGATTGTTTAAGGCAAACACCTCAGGCTAGCTGTCACCACAGTGACGAAACCTGTGTGACGTAACACTCATTCCCATCCCAACACTTCTAGTACCACAGGTCTTCTTATGTCACTAACTCTGCCTAGAGATTTATTCTAAGCTGCTCTTGTATCCAATTTTTGCTCCTTTCAATTGTACATCATCATTTATTTTAAACTTACTTTTCATCCTTTCCCATTGAATTGTTTCTCCTTTGATCCCACAAGCCAAGACGTCCTGACATTTTCTCTGGTCCAGCTATTTTTTCCACCTACTTTGTCTCCACTGCATTTCTCGCTCTTCATATGGCCTTCAAAGGAGTGGAAACTTATCCTATAACGAGTATGTGAAAACATTTTGCCAAGATCCATGCTAAGCCTTCTCTTAATTAACCATTTACACAGGTATTTTTAAAAACCAAGGTCAGCAAGACTACAAAAAAGAACGAGTGTTCACCTCCTTGGTCTCATAACATTGTGACGTCATGAATGTGACTCGAGCAACGAAACAATACATTCTCTCCAGGCTTTGATCAGTCACATAGATCTAACTTGACGAGAACGATCATAAAACCTGAAAGTCGACATTGATCCAACAGTACAGCAAAATCCCCTAAAGTACATATTAAAATGGTCATACATGAATATTGCTCCAATAATGGGAACTCTGGTCGACCCTAGTCTACTCTGCCGTGTAATACTAAAACTAATACTATAGAGCCAAACTGTATCTTTAATCCCCCAATATTGACCTCCTCCAGAGTCTATAGGTTCATTACAGCAAAACCTTTGTGACGTCACACAAAAAATCACAGAGGGTTAAGTCTGCGACCTTGCTACACAATTACTATAGTAAACGAAGCCACAGAACTCTAGCAAGACTTGTCAACTTTTGACAATTCTAATTTCTACCTGGGAAAACATGAACTAACAAACAAAAAAATAAATGAGATAAACTTGCTATGCGTAATAATTATTTATCAACATAACTGATCGCAAATCAGAGCTCTTACTATACTTTTTTTTCTAGTTTCCTTCTCACATTATGACTGTCTCTAAATTTCAAACAATTGTCAAACTTAACTCATCTCTCATATTATAACCGTGTCTAAATTTCAAACAATCGTCAAACTTGACTCATCTCTCATATTATGACCGTGTCTGAATTTCAAACAATCGTCAAACTTGACTCATCTCTCATATTATGACCGTGTCTGGATTTCAAACAATCGTCAAGCTTGACTCATCTCTCAGATTATGACCATGTCTGGATTTCAAACAATCACCAAACGTGATTTATCTGTCACTTTGTTAGTAGAATATTATTCTATTTGTTTAATGATTAATTGTAAAACTGGAAACGCTTTACTGCAGATCTGGCGTAGATGAAGATTTTAAGTATAATGTGAATCATAATTGCTAACAAACTAAATTTATTGCAATTGAGGAGAAAATCCAAGGATTCTACAGTAAGCACTAGCAGGTCCTACTACTTTATTTTTTATTTCTTTTAAATCATTTGCTTGAGTTTGTTGGTTTTTTTTTTTTTTTTTTTTTTTTTGTTAAATAACATCGATTGTTTAATTCAACTGAAACTAACAGATATAACGCCTGGACTTTGCCACTATTGAACTAACAGAATGTCTACTCGTAGATGAATGACTTTATCCATGTTTGGTATCTATGGTTGGACGAGGTTGGAGTCTGGTGTTCCCAGCCCTGCCCTGAATGACGTTATCCGTGTTTGATATAGATCTGTGTTGGGCGAGGTTGGAGTCTGGTGTTCCCACCTCCACCCTGAATGGCGTTATCCATGTTTGGTATAGATCTGTGGTTGGGCGAGGTTGGAGTCTGGTGTTCCCACCTCCGCCCTGAATGAAGTTATCCGTGTTTGGTATAGATCTGTGGTTGGGCGAGGTTGGAGTCTGGTGTTCCCAGCCCTGCCCTGAATGACGATATCCGTGTTTGGTATAGATCTGTGGTTGGGCGAGGTTGGAGTCTGGTGTTCCCACCTCCACCCTGAATGGCGTTATCCGCGTTTGGTAAAGATCTGTGGTTGGGCGAGGTTGGAGTCTGGTGTTCCCACCTCCACCCTGAATGGCGTTATCCGTGTTTGGTATAGATCTGTGGTTGGGCGAGGTTGGAGTCTGGTGTTCCCACCTCCGCCCTGAATGAAGTTATCCGTGTTTGGTATAGATATGTGGTTGGGCGAGGTTGGAGTCTGGTGTTCCCACCTCCGCCCTGAATGACGATATCCGTGTTTGGTATAGATCTGTGGTTGGGCGAGGTTGGAGTCTGGTGTTCCCACCTCCGCCCTGAATGAAGTTATCCGTGTTTGGTATAGATCTGTGGTTGGGCGAGGTTGGAGTCTGGTGTTCCCACCTCCACCTTGAATGACGTTATCCGTGTTTGGTATAGATCTGTGGTTGGGCGAGGTTGGATTCTGGTGTTCCCACCTCCACCCTAAATGACGATATCCGTGTTTGGTATAGATCTGTGGTTGGGCGAGGTTGGAGTCTGGTGTTCCCACCTCTACCCTGAATGACTATATCCGTGTTTGGTATAGATCTGTGGTTGGGCGAGGTTGGAGTCTGGTGTTCCCACCTCCACCCTAAATGACGATATCCGTGTTTGGTATAGATCTGTGGTTGGGCGAGGTTGGAGTCTGGTGTTCCCACCTCTACCCTGAATGACTATATCCGTGTTTGGTATAGATCTGTGTTGGGCGAGGTTGGAGTCTGGTGTTCCCACCTCCACCCTGAATGGCGTTATCCGCGTTTGGTATAGATCTGTGGTTGGGCGAGGTTGGAGTCTGGTGTTCCCACCTCCACCTTGAATGACGTTATCCGTGTTTGGTATAGATCTGTGGTTGGGCGAGGTTGGAGTCTGGTGTTCCCACATCCACCCTAAATGACGATATCCGTGTTTGGTATAGATCTGTGGTTGGGCGAGGTTGGAGTCTGGTGTTCCCACCTCCGCCCTGATGTTCTGGTTATCACGTGAATAGTCCATGTGCGGAGGAAAATAATGGTGATTTGTTTGTTTGTTTTTGTTGTTGTTTTTGGTTTTTTGGTTTTTGGTTTTTTGCTCTTGTTGTTGTTGTTTTCATCTTTTTTTGCAAAAAAAATTAAGTATAATTTAACTTAACAATTTAATTATTGATCCAAGTTTCGACACACTATCAATATTAAAATTCGAGGGCTTTTCCAGGACCCAAGTAAAAATTTCTTTGACCCGTAACAAGTATGGTAATCTAAATTTGATCTCTTCTTCGTTGCCAGTGTTCAGTATCGTTTTTCACAAAATAAGGTTGAAATTTTCAAATTTTCTCCTTCAATAAGAGTTCCTGTGCAATGAGGCACTTCTTCGCTATATACAGATCTTTTCTTCACCATTGTTTATGCAGTCCACATGATTTTCCTGAGTAGCTGTTAATAGTGTCATGCTGTAGGTTTGCCTCTCTAAAATGAACAGTAAAAAATTAACGATGATGGCGAGACTGAGGGTAGACAAAGTTGTCAACAGATTATTTTATGGTGGTGAGAGTAGGCATAGGTGAAAGTTGTTGATGTCAGTGAGAGTGGGCTGTAGTTGGCAGCATAAAATTGTTCATGAGGAGGCAAATTTGACAACAGAAATGTGTTCATGTTGATGAGCACACACAGTTTTCAGCAGGAAAAAATTGTTCAAGTTGGTGAGAGGAGGCATAGCTGACAGGAGGAAACGTTCAAGTTGGTGAGAGGAGGCATAGCTGACAGGAGGAAATGTTCAAGTTGGTGAGAGGAGGCATAGCTGACAGGAGGAAATGTTCAAGTTGGTGAGAGGAGGCATGGCTGACAGGAGGAAATGTTCAAGTTGGTGAGAGGAGGCATAGTTCGCACAGAATTGTTCATGTTCGTTAGAGGAGGCATAGATGACAGGAAGAAATTTTTCATGTTGGTGAGCACACACAGTTTACAGCAGGAAAAAATTGTTCAAGTTGGTAAGAGGAGGCATAGATGACGGCAAAAATTTGTTCATGTTGTTGGTGAGAGACACAGATTACAACAGAAAATTGTTCATGTTGGTGAGAGGAAGCATAGATGGCAGCAGAAAATTGTTCAAATTTGGGGGAGGAGGCAAATTTGATAGCAAAAAATTGTTCATATTGGTGAATGGAGGCCTATTTGGCAGCAGTGAATTTTTGATGTTGGTATAAAACGTGAGAAATAATTTCGCGAGCCATCAAAGGAGTCTCATAAGTCCCTCCTGTAAGAAGCGGTCATGCAGACATTAGAAGTTGTCATGTGGAAACAAGGCTTTCATTCTTCTTAGCCCCCTCAACCTCATTCCTTAACAGCACTGGTTGCCATGGGAATCGGTAAAATCATAGGTAGGGCAGCAGCCAAACTTTTGATCATCTTCATGCTTGATGATCCTTTTGCACTGGCGAGACCTGGCGTGTGAGATTCGAGAATACTGGGGCCAACATTGGTTATAGATCTACACATGTTGATTCGCAGATTTGCTGCAAGACCTTAAGCTCGGTGTTATCTGGTTAGTTTCAAAGTAAATTGTTCTTTTCTGGAATTTTTTATATCATACTCTAATACTCATAGGATCCTTAGAACTAGAAATAATAATAAACTGCTGTCTCCTCTACTGCTGCTGCTATTTACATAAAGAAGTAACGAGCTTGAAATGTATACATGAAATATGACGATATCTATGAATCCACGTTTAAGCTCTAGGTTGATCAATCACTTCACAATCGACCTAAATTGTCTTCCCACTGATCTATCATGCCACAGCACAGTAATTAGAAATAAAATGCAGTGGAATCCTTCAATTAAGATCAGGTAATAATACTAACAGGAAATACAATAGAAAATATGGTCACATAAGTCGGGGTCTTTAGCAAGAAATTATTCTTTATTAAGATCCTGCACAATTGTTATTGAAATTGAGGTAAAAAAAAAAAAAGAGGGCTGGAATCTTCAGAGATTCCGATGTGTGCCAAACCCATACAAAACAGCCGAGACACCTAAAATCAAAGCTATGAGTAGCACTTCTCGGAGTGCACCAGTGGTGCTAGTTAATTTTGAATGCACTTACTCTACACGTATTTGCAAATTTGAAAGGTTTAAACCAAGATTATAATTTGCAGTTTTTGGCAAGTTTTAAATTAAAAATTAAGGATTTCCAGAATTTAAAGAGATCCCAAAACTTTTCTGCGTGAGAACAAAATTTCACGATCATGTGGGAATCGTGTGTATCGATAGATTCAGCATTCTAGTTCTACTGAAGAAGCAGAGCCAATGATTTCTATGACTGCTCTTAGAGACATTCTACAGAAGGCTACCTGAACATATCACTACACAGCTCTGTGAGTGTGAAAGAAATACAAGTCTGATTTGGAGCACATTACAATTCCGTACACATACACACACACACTCTCTCTCTCTCTCTCTCTCTCTCTCTCTCTCTCTCTCTCTCTCTCTCTCTCTCTCTCTCTCTCTCTCTCTCTCTCTCTCTCTCTCTCTCTCTCTCTCTCTCTCTCTCTCTCTCTCTGATCTATTTGTCGATCTACAATGTATCTCCCTTTTTCTTCTTCTACCACTTTGTACATGTGCCTGTCTCAATCTTAATTTTTTCAAAGGCAATGAGATAAAGGCCTATAATGCATGATGATTTTTTTCACAGGATTGAGTCAAAAAAAAAAAAAAGATCCTTAGGAATAGAAGGCATGAGAAATAGGTTTGTGTTGTAAGTTCCACACACTGACACAATATATTCTGACTGATTAGTGATAGCAAGAGAATACGAGGCAAAGACAGACACGCAGAGGTAGAAATACAGACTGACTTGACTGAGATACATTTACAAAATCGAAGTGAATTGAACAATTGCGTACAGAGTACAAAAAAAAATTAATTATCCAAATTTTGTTTATTTACTATTAACAAGTGACTGGTGCAAGATCAACAACACCGTAGTAATTTTAAAACATTTGGCAAGCCTGAATTAATGTACATGTATGATGAACAAGACATTGCTATGCGACATTAGTTTGACTCTGGTAACATCTTCAACATTTCTGTGTTAATATATACAGGCATATAAAGTCTACTGTAAACAGCAAGAGAAGTGCTTCAAATTCACAAACATTTTCAATATGAAGACAGTAAGCCCCTATACACATAAATCAAAACTATACTAGCACTCTGACCAAGATGGTTTATCCAGAAACATAACTTGTTCTCAGCTCCCTTACTGCAGCTCTTTTCCAAGAAGAGCAGGCCTCCAGAAATTGCACATAATTTAGACTATTGATGTTCAGAGCCATGCAGTTTGTAGGTATCTCATAAATTTTACATTAGGGCCAAAAACACACATATGTCTTGAATTATTTTCCAGTTAAAAAAATCAGCAAATAAAACACTGGATCAGAAAAATGGAACTGTAAATAAATAGTGGCTTATGCTAACATCCCTATGGTCGAACACTTCGTGATAACCTCACTATAGTCGTATAATTCATGAAAACTTTACAATGGTCATATGTCTTTTATGATTCATAACTTTACTCGGGTCATATGTCTTTCATGATTCATGAAAACTTTACAATGGTCATATGTCTTTTACGATTCATGAAATCTTTACAGTGGTCTTATGTCTTTTATGATTCATGATAACTTTACAATGGACATATGTCTTTTATGACTCATGAAAATTTTACTACGGTCAATGTCTTTAATGATTCATAACTTTACTCGGGTCAAATGTCTTTTATGACTCATGAAAACTTTAAAATGGTCATATGTCTTTTATGACTCATGAAAACTTTACTACAATCATATCATATGTATTTTACGACTCATGAAAACTTTACTCGGGTCATATGTCTTTTATGACTCACGTAAACTTTACTATGGTCATATATCTTATGATTCATGAAAACTTTACAATGGTCAAATGTCTTTTATGATTCATGATAACTTTACTGTGGTCATATGTCTTTTATGACTCATGAAATCTTTACTCGGGTCATATGTCTTGAATGATTCATAACTTTACTCGGGTCAAATGTCTTTTATGATTCATGAAAACTTTACAATGGGCATATGTCTTTTTGATTCATGATAACTTTACAATGGTCATATGTCTTTATGACTCAAGAAAACTTTACAATGGTCATATGTCTTTTATGATTCATGATAACTTTACTCGGGTCATATGTCTTTTATGACTCATAAAAAGTTTACTATAGACATATGTATTTTATGACTCATGAAAACTTTCCTCGGATCATATGTCTTTCATGACTCATAAAAACTTTACTATGGTCATATGTATTTTATGACTCATGAAAACTTTACTATGGTCATATGTATTTTATGACTCATGAAAACTTTACAATGGTCATATGTCTTTTATGACTCAAGAAAACTTTACTATGGTCATATGTCTTTTATGACTCATGAAAACTTTACTCGGGTCATATGTCTTTAATGATTCATAACTTTACTCGGGTCAAAGATTTTTTTTAATGATTCATGAAAACTTTACAATGGTCATATGTCTTTTATGATTCATAATAACTTTACTCGGGTCTTATGTCTTTAATGACACATGAAAACTTTACTCGGGTCATATGTCTTTTATGACTTATGAAAACATTACTATGGTGATATGTAATTTATGACTCATGAAAACTTTACAAGAGTCATATGTCTTTTATGACTCAAGAAAACTTTACTATGGTCATATGTCTTTTAGGACTCATAAAAACTTTACTATGGTCATATGTAATTTATGACTCATGAAAACTTTACAAGAGTCATATGTCTTTTATGACTCAAGAAAACTTTACTATGGTCATATGTCTTTTATGACTCATGAAAACTTTACTCGGGTCATATGTCTTAAATGATTAATAACTTTACTCGGGTCAAATGTCTTTTATGACTCATAAAAACTTTAAAAAGGTCATATGTCTTTTAATGATTCATGACAACTTTACTCGAGTCATATGTCTTTTCAGACCCATGAAAACTTAACTCGGGTCATATGTCTTTTATGACTCATGAAAACTTTACTATGGTCATATGTCTTTTATGATTCATGAAAACTTTACAATGGTCATAATGTCTTTTATGATTCCTGAAAACCTTACTATGGTGATATGTATTTTATGACTCATGAAAACTTTACAACATTCATGTGTCTTTTATGACACAAGAAAATTGTACTATGGTCATATGTCTTTTATGATTCATGATGAATTTACAATGGTCATATGTCTTTTATGACTCATGAAAACTTTACTATGGTCATATGTCTTTAAAAATTTTAAGCTTTACTCGGGTCAAATGTCTTTTATGACTCAAAAAAACTTTAAAATGTTCATATATCTTTTATGACTCATAAGAACTTTACAATGGTCATATGTCTTTTATGACTGAAAAAAACTTTACTGTGGTCATATGTCTTTCATGATTCATGATAACTTTACATGGTCATATGTAGTGTATGACTCATGAAAACTTTATTTTGGTCATATGTATTTTATGATTCATGATAACTTTACTCGGGTCATATGTCTTTTATGACTCATGAAAACTTTACTATGGTCATATGTCTTTTATGATTCATGATAACTTTACTCGGGTCATATGTCTTTTATGACTCAAGAAAACTTTACTATAGTCATATGTCTTTTATGACTCATGAAAACTTTACTCGAGTCATATGTCTTTTATGATTCATGAAAACTTTACTAAGGTCATACGTCTTTTATGATTTATGAAAACTTTGCAATGGTCATGAATCATAAAAGACATTTGACCCGAGTAAAGTTTTCATGAGTCATAAAGTACATATGACCATAGTAAAGTTTTCATGAGTCATAAAAGACATATGACCTTAGTAAAGTTATCATGAATCATAAAAGACATATGGCCATTGTAACGTTTTCATGTGTAATAAAAGACATATGACCCGAGTAAAGTTATCATGAATCATAAAAGACATATGAGCATTGTAAAGTGTTCATGAATCATAAAGGATATTTAACTCGAGCAAAGTTATGAATTAATAAAGACAGACGACCCGAGTAAAGATTTCATGAGTCATAAAAGACATATGACCATAGTAAAGTCATCATGAATCATAAAAGACATATGACCATTGTAAAGTTTTCATGAATCATAAAAGACATATGACCCGAGTAAAGTTTTCATGAATCATAAAAGACATATGACCCAAGTAAGATTATCATGAGTCATAAAAGACATATGACCCGAGAAAAGTAACCATGAATCATAAAAGACATATGACCATAGTAAAATTTTCATGAGTATAAAAGACA
The DNA here is from genome assembly GCA_033675545.1 of Elysia crispata. Lineage (NCBI taxonomy): Eukaryota > Metazoa > Mollusca > Gastropoda > Plakobranchidae > Elysia > Elysia crispata. Next base: position 378,793 of record JAWDGP010003877.1, on the reverse strand, counting down.
TATGACCCAAGTAAGATTATCATGAGTCATAAAAGACATATGACCCGAGTAAAGTTATCATGAATGATAAAGTTACTATGGCCATATGTCTTTAATAATTTATGATAACTTTACTGATACTATGGCCATATGTCTTTAATGATTCATGATAACTTTACTATGGCCATATGTCTTTTATGACTCATGATAATCTTACTTGGGTCATATGTCTTTTATTGTCATGAAAATTTTACTATGGTCATATGTCTTTTATGATTCATGGTTACTTTTCTCGGGTCATATGTCTTTTATGACTCATGAAAACTTTACTATGGTCATATGTCTTTTATGATTCATGAAAACTTTACTCGGGTCATATGTCTTTTATGACTCATAAAAACTTTACTATGGTCATACGTTCTTTATGATTCATGATAAATTTACTATGGCCACATGTCTTTAATAATTTATGATAACTTTACTAATACTATGGCCATATGTCTTTAATGATTCATGATAACTTTACTATGGCCAGTAAAGTCAACTTTACTAATACCCTATGATTCATGGTAACTAGAAAATTTGTGGTTCATGATAATTTTAACTATGGTCCTATGATTCATAATAATTAGGGGCCTATGGGTGATGGTAATCAAATTATGGTTCTGTGGTTCATGATAACTTAACTATGGTCCTATGATTCATAATAACTATGGCCCTTTGGTTCATGATAACTTAAATTATGCCCTTTCAGTTCATGGTAGTTTTACTGTGGTTCTGTGGTTCCTAATAACTTAACTATGGTCCTTCGGTTCATGATAATTCTACTATGTCCCTAAGGTTCATGGTAACTAAGCTTTGGCCTTATGGATGGTCCTGTGGTTCAAGGTAACTTAACTATCGTTCTGTGGTTCAAGATCACTATGGCCCTATGGGTCGTGGTAACTAAATTATGGTTTTGTGATTTATAACTTTACTATGGTCCTAGGCTCATGATAACTATGGCTCTATGGTTCATGGTAACTAAAATGTACCCCATGGCTCATGGTTACTAAAACAACGTTATAGTTCATGGTAAACTATCTATGCCATTTTGGTTTACAGTACAAGTAGCTAAATTATGGTCATGTACCAAGTTCAAATAATTCTCACTTAACTAAGGTCCTTCTGTTCATGATAACTATGGCCCTATGGTTCATGGTAATTGAACTCTGGTCCTAAGGTCAATGATAATTTTACTTTGACCTTATGGTTCACGGTAACTAAACCATGAAAAGCATGAGTTCAGGTTTTACATTTAAAATACATGTTTAGGGATTCGATTCCTTCTGTGTATACATCATACCCATAATGAATAATCTAAAAAGCATGTCTTCCAAGTTCTTGTAACAGTTAGGGTCACTACCTCAAAAAAAAAAATAATTAAATAAATGAAGCCAAGTCAGACAGTCCTGAAGATTCAATGTAAAAAAGCACAGTTATACAGCAGGTCCCCACTGGTGAGGTGAGGGAAGTAACAACCTCTTTTTTAGTTCACTTCATAACATGTCAAGCAAGATAAAACATAATGTTTAGCAACTGCACCAAGCACCAAATTCAAGGGTAGAAATGGGAAAATCAGATGCACGAACAGCTTGTACAGGGAAGCCTGTTAAAGCTCAACAACTAGTCTCACCTAGGCGCACTGTTATCTGTTACGTTTGACCATATTATTAAATCTTGCCTGTAGTGCATCTTTCCTCTTAAGCTCTAACTTTAGCTGTAACGATACAAAGCAAAGTTCTCAGTGTGAAGTGACCGTCTACAATGAGTAAAGAGACCAGTACATGTACTGATTTTTGAGTGTTAAAAGTGTGGTAACATATTTACACCACAAGTGCCACACCAGTATTTGAAAAAAAAATTTATTGATGTGTATAAAAAAATTAGACATTAAACTAGAATACATTTTGTGCACAAGTTCCTTGTAGGCCTGTACTAAACACAACCAAAAACGTCCATTACTTTAATGGACCAAATCTATATCATAGTTAAATTCACCTTAAGGTCATTGATCTTTCAAGCAGTTCTGTGTGCGTAATTACTTAAACCTGCCTAATCATGAGCCTTCCTAAATAATGCTCCTTTCTGATATTGTCCAAAATCTCTTCTCTATAATAAGACAAACAAAACCCTGCTATATGCTTCTTTGAACTTTACTTTGCTAACAAAAAGATTAAATAAAAGAAAGAAGCACAAGCACTGTATGCAAATTTCTGTCATTTCAATCTTGGCTTTTTCTCTGTGAACACATTTTCTTTAGCCTCTTTAATCCTGTCCAGTTCTACTGAAGTGAGTATATACGAAGAGATCTCATCTTCAGGGAAGTCAGTCGCTTTGATCTCTGGACAATCCAGATCTAAATGGGCTGGAATGACAGCTTCAGGGGCTCTTGCAACAGGTTCTGCCTCTCTGGCTCTTTTGAAACTTGCCGGCATAAGAACATCTTTCCTTGGACAAGATGGTGAAGCAACAGAGTCTGACAAAAAAACTGAATCCGTCTCATTAGATTTTCTTTCCCAAGGCACACACTCTTTCCCAGTTTCTGGTTTTTCGAAAGCTAAGTGTAGAAGGCTCTTTTTGTATTTCAGTATGTCCTCAATATAGAGATGAATGGTGGAATGTTTAACTTGATTTGTCTTCGTCCATGGTAAATGAGACGCAAGACGCAGGAAAAGTCGCTGAAAGTCTGATGAAATTCTCTTACTAATGGGAGGCAACTCAAACTTGGAGCAAAACTTAGTGAGGCTTATACGTTTCTGACAAATCTCACTATTGAGATAAACATAGTACAAGGCCAGCAATATCATGGGTTGGCAGTGGCGGCCACTGGTTAGCCAGGCGTCTCGACAAAGGAACATGATATCTCTCACTTGGCTTAGCATCTTAGATGAGTTTGCTCCTCCCGCTCCGAGCCTCACAGAGCCAAACACTTGACTCACTTGAGTTCCAAGAGCAGGAGGCAAAAGTTTGATTTTTAAATGAGTCGTTGCTATTTTTATAGCCCTGATAAATAACTTGTTGGTGTCTCTGTAATCTTGAAAGTGAACCATGCTTACAGGTAAGTTGTCGCGTCTGCAAGCGATGTATACGCAAGCAACAGCTATATGCTCTTTGCTTTGAATTGACTTATTTATCACAACAGGCATGTAGAGCAGTTGTCCAAACATTTCATCAGCATCCTCTTTAATGTGATTAGACAAGGCTAGCTTTTGATGGACAAATGAGATCTTTTCTAAACCCACTTTATAACCATAACACTGGCTTGGCCTGTGTGCAAACCTAGGCAATGTCTGCGCTTGATTACCAAATGTGCGAGTTAAACTAATCTCAGATTCGTTGGTAGTGAAATTCTGGCTCCCAACAACTTGACCGCATGCCCCGCACACAGTTTGTTCTTCAGTTCCCAACTGATCTGTAACTAAGTCCAGGCTTCCACACGAGGGACACACTCTCTGAGTAGAACTAGAATTGAGTGCGAAATTCTTTTTCTGTTCCTCATCCTCTTGGCCTGGAGGATCACTAAGGTTATTCCTGACAGTATCATCAGGTTTTTTATCGCAAAAACTTTCATGTTGTTCCTCCAGATATTTACATTCGTCACAGAACTTGAGTTCTCCCAGCTGCAGAGAATCACCACAGGACAGACATATAGCACCATCACAGCTGTTATCTTCATCAACAAAAGTTGGAGCAGCACAAAATTTTGAGATGGGTGTAGATGTCACAGGCTGAAATAAAGCATGATATACAAATCAACATTAGCATCCTCGGAAAACTTATCTACATAAGCGTTCAGGCAATCCCGAACATAGATTTCTATGTAGTAGTAGTAGTAGTAGTAGTAGTAGTAGTAGTAGTAGTAGTAGTAGTAGTACTAGTGGTAGTGGTAGTGGTAGTGGCAGTGGTAGTGGTAGTGGTAGTGGTAGTAGTAGTAGTAGTAGTAGTAGTAGTAGTAGTAGTAGTAGTAGTAGTAGTAGTAGTAGTAGTAAGTAGTAGTAGTAAGTAGTAGTAGTAGTAAGTAGTAGTAGTAGTAAGTAGTAAGTAGTAAGTAGTAAGTAGTAAGTAGTTAGTAGTAAGTAGTAGTAGTGGTAGTAGTAGTAGTAGTAGGTGGTAGGTGGTGGTGGTGAGTAGGTGGTGGTAGTAGAGTGGTAGTAGTAGTGAGTGGTAGTGGTGGTGGTGGGTGGTGGTGGTGGTGGTAGTAGTGGTGGTAGTAGTGGTGTAGTAGTAGTAGTGAGTGAGTGAGTGGTGGTGGTAGTGGTGGTGAGTGGTGGTGGTGGTAAGTAGGTGGTGGGTGGTGGGTGAGTAGTAGTAGTAGGTGGTGGTGGTGGTGGTAGTAGTGGTGGTGGTGGTGGTAGTAGGTGGGGTGAGTGATAGGTGGTGTAGTAGTAGTGGTGGTAGTAGTAGTAGTAGTAGTAGTAGTAGTAGTAGTAGTAGTAGTAGTAGTAGTAGTAGTAGTAGTAGTAGTAGTAAGTAGTAGTAGTAAGTAGTAGTAGTAAGTAGTAAGTAGTAGTAGTAGTAGTAGTAGTAGTAGTAGTAGTAGTAGTAGTAGTAGTAGTAGTAGTAGTAGTAGTAGTAGTAGTAGTAGTAGTAGTAGTAGTAGTAGTAGTAGTAGTAGTAGTAGTAGTAAGTAGTAGTAGTAAGTAGTAAGTAGTAAGTAGTAGTAGTAGTAGTAGTAGTAGTAGTAGTAGTAGTAGTAGTAGTAGTAGTAGTAGTAGTAGTAGTAGTAGTAGTAGTCTTACTGATAATAGTAATAGTTGCAGTAGGGACCTTCATCTTAGAGAAGGATGAAAGCCCTCTATTCATTAGATAAACAAACAGAGCTCAAATAGAGATGGAATATTTTGTTCAACCCCTTTTCCTAATACGTGGTGCTTACATAGATTTATTATGAGCAATATGATTGTTTTCAAGAGTTGTAAAACAAAATGAAAAATTTGTTTTTGACAAGCAGTTCATCAACTGCCTAGGTTATGATAAGTAAGATCTTAGAGACGTTTGTATTGTTTCATAAAATTATAAAGCAAAACTTTGTTTTGTCTTGAAAGAAATAAATCTGACTTGCTGGTTTACAAACCTTCGGGAGTTGCGATGCTGATGTTGCCACTGCTCCACACTCGACACAAATCAATTGCTCTCTGCCGTCACCAACATCCTCCTCCACAACACTTTCTTCTTGACAAAATTGACACTTGAGAGGCATTTCTCTGCCCTGAAAAAAAAACAACAATCAAATCTTGACTGAAATACCACTGTAAAAATTCAAATTTAACCCTCGTTGAAATCTCACATCCTTCAATCTTCTGGAACTTGAAGCACACTAGACAGGAATGAAAAGAGCTTCTGAACTTTGGTAGATTCAACATTATAATTTATAAAGCATAAATTTATACAAATGCTGAGTTCTATTTGAAAAAGTGGTAATGGAGTGTAAATATATGCTGCGATCATCTCGACAAAAGTCCTAGATTCTTGATAATTAGCAGCTCTTAAAAAAATTGCAAATTTCATTCTTAACTTTCTATGGTCTACAAAACTTAGTAGTGAGTTATTTTCACCTAGAGTTGTAGTTCTTTAAAAACCTTTAAAATAAGAATACTTAAAATTGACTTCTACTGACAAACTTTTCCTACCACCATGGCTTGAAGTTGTCCTTAGTTATTAGAAGGGGGATTTACTTGAATGAATACTAGATATTGCTCCACAATGAAGGCCTTTTTACTTAGAGTCAGAATCAATAGTACTCTACTCCACTTTTCCACATTTAAATTACTGATTTTAGGCAGAGCCACAGATTAGCCCAAGGTTTAATTAAAGCAAAATATATTTGGGTATTTAATTTTGGTTTAAATGGCTACATATCATACAATATGAGTTATTTCCATTTTTCTCTTGAAAACATCAGTACTGTATGAATTGCTAAAATGAGAATTCAAATAAATATTCTATTTTCTTTCCAACAATACCTGCATGAAATTCTAGACTTTTCCTAATCGTTTTAACAGGCCAGCTTTATATCTGTTCTGTAAAATTTTCCTGGTCGGTTCACTACAATTCCTTGGGCAAAGAAAAGGTAAAATTATGAAAAGTTCCATTGCTTCCAAGCTCACCAAAGTTTTCAGATTGACAGACATGATATATACAAATCACCTCGAATCCAACGAATTCGGATTCAAAGAACACCTTGCATTCAACGAACAGAGTAAAATCCCCTGTTTTTTTCCCCGTCTTTGACTCTCTTAAAATACCTTGCATCAAACAAATTAATCTCAGACCCATCCTCCGATTCAATGAACTACAAGTATTCGCAAATCCTCTATAGAATGCTTTTCTACTTAGAAACTATGTAATTGAAATTCAGTGAAAAGGTCCCCTGACGGCTGTTAAGAAATGCTTGAAGTGTATAGGTGTTGGGCACCAAGGGTATAGGTTTACATTATGCCATAGTAATACTAGAGGTATGGCAGAGCAAAGTATTGACATTCAATGAGAAGATAATAAAAAGAGAGGGGGAAGGGGGGGCAGGGAGCGGCAGCAAATGCAAGGGGAGATCATGATATAGAATCAACAGAGGACATAATTATGTGGTAATGTGATTTTGGTTGGTTCCTACCTTGTGGCCCCTTATGACATGGCTCCAACAAACCTTTCACTCAACAAACTTTCAAAAATGACTGAACTAGTTCTATGAATCTGAGGTGTACTGTATTATTCAAAGTTGGAAAAAAAAATTAATATCAATTACTAGGTTCTAAATCTATGCATGGTTTAGTTGGCACTACACTTTGGCAAGTGTTAAATGTACCTCAAACTCAATGTTCACCTATTTAGGTTTCAGTTCTCAAGATCTGGAATCTAAAATTTTAAACTATAAGGAAGTAGAAGGACAAGACAAATCTATCCATTTAGATTCTGCATGTACACAGGACACTTATTTAAGGGTGCAAACAGGCTCAGTCAGTTTGGCCTGCAAGCTAAAGTCTGAGCTTAGCATTAGCCTGCAAATGTATGGGTAACAAGTTTTTACAAACGCCCCACCATAGACGTAGTTACTACGGTTCCTACTTTTTAAAAGTATTCTTCTGATTCTACCTTGCTTTTTCAAGGATTATTGCTTGTATCACATAAAAAAAACATGATTTAACTGCTTAATATTGTATACATAGAGTAACTCATCACAAAAACCAGATTTATTTATGGTTACAGCCTGCAATGTCTTCCCTAATCATCTGTCATCCCCAGCAAGTATAGATAAAGTAACTCATCACAAAAACCAGATTTATTTATGGTTACAGCCTGCAATGTCTTCCCTAATCATCTGTCATCCCCAGCAAGTATACAGTATAGTCATATTTTAATAGTGGACCTGCTGGAAAAAAAATTCATAGTCCATGCCTCCCTTTCACCCTAATGTTTCTATTAAAGCCTAGGCCTTTTTGAAAAAAAAATTTCTAAAGACACTTGCTTCTTCTTGGCTGCAGATGGCCTTACTGAGATGGAGGTTGCAGGTGCAGCAGCTGGTATAACTGTGAGGTTGCTGGTGGCAGCAGCAGCTGTGACTGTGAGGTTACTAGTAGAAGCAGCTGGTATGAAGTTCCTGGTAGCAGCAGCTTGTATGAGGTTACTGGTAGCAGCAGCTGTGGTCTGATTGCCATGTTCAGATTCTCTTGGCATGAACTGCTTGTATGTGGCATATGACTGGCTAATATCCACTTTCATTTTATCTGAAATAATCCTGCTGCAAATGGTTTGTTTGCAAGCTGACAAGTGTGATTTTATCACAGCCAAAGATTCAAAATTGTAGGTCATCTTCTAATATATTGTCCATAACGTTGAAATTGCTTTCTACCAGAGGGCCACAAAAAACTGAGAGGGCAGCCTCCACCAGCTTTGACAGGAGGGTTACTTCAGAATGCCATTTTTTCTCCTCTGGAAAATATATTTCCACCAATCTACATCAAGTCTAAACTTGTTTTTCTCGTCAACCTCCTTTTCTGCCAACACTTGATCAACACAGTATGACCGTAGCTTTTCATCAATTTCACTTATAGCCAGAGGGTTGATCACAGTTGGAAGCCTCCCAGCAAGAGAGCTGAGGACAGAAGTAGTGTCTTTGTTTCTTTGCAAAGCTGGACTCAGGTAAGATAATTCGGCTAATGTCTTGTTGGTTACTGGAAGTTTTTTCAAGTACTTGCCCATTGAAATGTGTCCCTCTCTCAGTACTTTAAAGAAACTTGATATCCACTATCCATTTTTCTTTTTATCTTTCAAGCATTTGGAAAGAATCGGTTTGCAAAACTTGCCAATTGCAATGTCTCTGTCATTAAGCTGAATGTCCCTCTTTAACTCGAGACCAACAAGTTTTGTTGCCCTGCTTGCTAGAATTTTTTTCTGGATTCAGAAAGCCAGCATATGACTCTTTTATAAGGTTAAAAAGATCAGAATACAGATTGTGCATCTGTGAATTGTTGGCCTGGTATTTCTTGGTGAAATGAAATACTTTTCTGTAATTCCTTTATACAGATTGGCAATGACGAGGGACCATTTAAGATTCTTTTTTTTCTCTGACTGCTGCAATCACTTTTTGACTGCCTCCTTTGATTAGTCAGCATGGTGTTGACTTTGGTTCTCTGGTCACCACTGAGGTTAATGCAGTTTCTGTCCCTGTTCTTTTGTCTCTCAGTATCAGTCTGGAAGGCTGAGTAATGCACAATCAGACAGTCCCACAACTCAATAATTCTATCAGAGACTGTACATTTGCAGGAATCTGTTGGGTATTGGCCTGAAAATTGCCTCACCTTTCAACTTCAGTAAAGCTTGGAGGTTTCTAAAAATGTGTCTGACTTAAGGGGTTTCCTCTATGTCATAAAATAAGTCTGATGCAAAAGACTGAAAATCAAAAAAAAAATTTCTTTATAGCACTGCTAATCACGTGAAGAGTGCCACCACTCAAGTCCAACAAGTGTTTGTTGTGTCTCCTTATTTTTGTCTCTACGTCATCTCATTTTCCTTTCATCACATTGTAATTGACACCACTTGTTCCCATGCAAGGTTTATGTTTTCCAGGATGTCACCAACAGCAGACGTAATGTTTTCAGAGTTGCGAGGGTGACTTCTTGTGTTCCCAACACCTTTGTTTTTATCTCCTGATGCTCCTCGTCAAAGTACTGGACATTAATGTTAGGAAATTTATTTCCAGCATTGTTGTTGGCCTCATCAATGTTCAAAGAAAAAAAAACAATCTTGTAGTTGTGACTGCAATTCCTCTCTCATGGTCTTGCAAACACCATGATTGTGATGAGTTTTAGGTGGCCGACTGTCGAGATAGAGTGATGCCATTGAAAGCAGTAATATCCTTGCCTACTCTTTGAGACAAATTTAAAAGTTCCGGACCATGTGAAAAAGGAAGGCAGCGTTCTGCAAGAAATAGAGAAATCACCCCTTTTATTTCTCTGACTCTGTCCTGCAAAGTATCCTTGGTCAGTGGTGTGGTTGTGGTAGCACCGTGAAGCACGGTGCTTGACACTTTGGATGGCTTTTATATGGTCATCAAGGTTTGCATGCTTCTTTAACGCTTTCTTCCCTGAACTCCCATATAAGATAGTTTTGCTACACACAGTACATTAACAATGACCTGCCTCAGTAAGTTTTTTGCACCTCACTTCGAATCTGTGTCTATCATCTGATATTTCAGCCATCGATGACCACTGCCATCTATTCCTAATGGGTTTTTCATGTCAATCCACGTCTATTTTTGAGGTATCCCTCCCAGTCTCAACAAACTTTGCCGTACTAGATCTTGATTTTAGATAAATGGTGATCTGGATGCTAAATCTATGACTATCAGAACAGTCCAGGTTATAATGTAGGGCCTAGATTAGTTGCTACTCTAGATTTGAGTTTTGGAGCTTCCCAGATCTAGAATCTAGATATATGACTCATTCTCAAAAGGTCGTGTCAATTTTTTAACTTGGGACTTAATTTTCATTTTGTATTTTTATACATAAAATGTAAATTTCTAGTAGTGTAAGCATCCTAAGGATGGAATAAAATTATTCTAAAGATAGTTGAGCATCTCATTTTGGAAAGGAAGCAATATTTTTCGAATATTATCATACATACTTAGACGTAATGATGACACAAATTTTGCCATATTTCATAACTTTGTTTTATGAATTATGTCCCTACTTGGTTTTCAAAAGATAAATTGAGTTCGATACTGTGTAATTATGTCTAAATATTCAACTGAAAATTAAAACAATTTTGTAGGGAAAGCAAACTTTGTGTCAATGTTACATCTAAGTCAATAATTGCTATAAAAGTTTTGGATTTTTTTCAATAGTCATATTTACTCATTAATAAATGCTCATTTTGAGTACTTATTGTCAATATCTGTTCACATCAAACAAGATTCTTATTTGAAACATACATTGAACAAAAAAAAAAAACACAATTTTTTTCTCAGACGTATTGTTAACATAAATTGTGTCATCATTACATCTAAGTACTGACTAAGACAAAATATAGAACTTTGTCACTTAAAATTGCCCTCAGGTATTATTTAACATAGATCTAGGCCAACTTAAGTTATTACAAGCATCAAATCCTTATTTGAAACATAAAATAAACAAAAAACTATTTGGTTCTCAGACGTATTGGTGACACAAATTTTTAGATAAATGTCCTAAAGATGAAATGGATGAAATAGTTCTAGGGTATCTCAGAGGTATTGCTGGTCTTAGACATATAGTGTGTCAGTGCATTTAAACAGAATGACACAAACAAAGAAATCTTCTTCTTGGAAAATTCTTTGTTCCTGCTTTAGCAGAAGTGGGCTTTATTGAGTTTTCTATACAAAGTAGAAAGTTATTACAGTGACAGAGAATCAAAATAAGCCATGGTGAATCAGTGACAGCTGCGATCTTAGACATATCGCAATGACACAGGCATGGAATACCGAGGAACAGACCTTTATTTTCAGCTCAGTTGATATAACATTATGCCAAAGTAGCTTCTAAAATAAAGTTTGATGCATGGCAATGCTGGTGAATCAGAGTGGATCAATTATCATATCTCGTTGAAGGTTATAAAAGGCTTTTATTTGAATGGGCCATTATGACACAATGCAATACGTCTAAGCAGAGCAGGAAAATATGTTTGTCATTGCAAAATAGTTTTCCTTTCCTCAATGATGAATAAAGAATTACGTTCTTTAATCATTCCTTTTGTAAAATCATTTACCATTTTACTCTGAAAACAAACTAGACAAAAGCTGAAGGTCAGAGAAAATCACCACCCAAAAATGTAACAAAAATTCACAAGAAAAACTGTTTTTTTGTTTTGAACATCTCATAAATTTTACAAGACACCCATAAACAACATGATATTGTTGAAAATATCTCTTTATTATATGTGCAAAGTGTAGGACTTGAAAAATGTAGACTTAAAGCTGTATTTTCTTTTTAAATTCTAATATTTTGTGACTATGGTTGAAAAAGGCACCTTTTGAGAATGAGTCATATGATCAAGATCAAGATTTAGTCCTATTCCTAGCTTAGCTAGATATAGAATCTAGATCTATACTTTATCTAAATCAAGATCAACACACAGTATTGTATCAAGGGTCAAAGAATAGTCTATTTGATCCAAAAGGTCCACCTCGATCTTGCAGATGTAGAAAAAAAATCACATGTAGTGGTAACAAGGATGTGCAAGAATAAGAGCCCATGAATTAGTGCTGGGGCTAGAGGCACGAATCCGTACCCTACCTGCGGCATGCAGCCACACTCACGCCTCATCGAGTAGATGCACAGATCGCAATACTGTGCCATGCAGTGCGATCCATGCTAGCTTCTCAACAGCACATGGGTACCATTGACTTCAAACTGATTTTATCCATAAAAATAACATCATGCACGGCATTCAGACAAGTAGGCAACATGAATCTCTGGCAGTAAGGAAAATTTAGGGGAGAGGGAAGGCAGAGAGGGAAAGGAAGGAGTAGGATGCCGTTATGAAATAATAACAAAAAACATGAACAGATGAAAATAGTCAGTCCTTACAGTAATTAGACCATAATCAATGCGAGGTTTGTTTTATGCACACTATACCGGTCTCTTCATTCTTCTCTGCTCTGGCGGATTAGAATCATCCTTCCTTTTCCTTTGTATTTATTTATTACATAGCTGTCCCTAAGGCTTATTGCACTTTAAAACAACGAGTTATTACTATTTCAACGAAATGGCATTCTGTTAATTAAACAATCATTTTCCTTCTGTTTGCATTTTTGTTTAATGAGCAAAATCTAGTTTTTTAATTGTTCCTTGAATTTTTATACTTAATAAATTTCAGTTGCAACAACACACTCAGGTGAACTTGAAATTGAAAAAAAAGTAACAGATTCATATTACATGATTGTATTATTTGTAAACGCATAACCTATTGTTTCGCGTCAGCTCTGCTTACATGTCTCTGTTTAATTCCTTAAATTACATAATTTTTACTTGACTTGACTTGACTTATCGCCGTTCCGCATCGTAGTCGTCAGACTGCAACGCCTCGGCTGCCTTTTGTATTCCTGTGCATAGTATCCTCCACTGATCCCTCTGTTCTGCGATCTTTTTCAGGTTTCAATGTCTTTTACTTAATTTTTACTTAAGTCAGTTTATTTTTAAATTGGATTTTAATTGTGGTGTTAAAAAGTTCTTTTGTTACCGCTTTTATCTCGGCCCAACTCTACTTATTAAGCCACAGGCCAGCTTTTTTCATTTTACACTATGCAGCTGAAATCTAATCTATATTTTTAGATTTGACCAACACTTAGCCAAAGGATGTGTGTGAAACTGTAGACTGTGGACAAGCAGCATGTGGGTATGTCTATCTGCGTGGGTTTATAAATGTGTTGTGAAGTGTTAGGGGTGCGCCCTTTCAATTGCAACTTGATGACTCCAGAGCCGTCGCCTGCATTCAGTGCCGAGTCCCTAGATTTAACTTTTGGCAATCAGATCAGAGCTTATCGCCCCACAGATCGGGATGTGTCATGCTGCGGATCGGGATGTACCATGACTGCCGCACACTGAGCCACAGGACCTGATACTCGACAGGTAGTAAAATATCGAGTAGACCCCAGCACTACCATGAATGATCATTATGATGATTGTGACAATATGGTGGTTAAGACTGCAAAATTGGAAACCAATGTTTCATTCACAAAAAGGCATGAATGGTTCTTGTTAGCATGGTCATAATATCTCTTAAGTAGATATTGATATATTACCCAGAAAGTTACTATATTCTACATTTTACTCGATAAGACAGCAAAAAGGAAAGGGATTTCATTCTTATTCTCATGGAAACTTTGTTCATTTTGTACCTCGGTTTTGTTGGGGGGTTTTTCGCGTATTTGGCGGCCTCCAGCTGACAGCTTCCATCGGACGTTTCTGATTGGCCGGCAAACTTGCACCCATGCTTATTCCTCTTAAAAGAGCTGGGCAACTTCAACCAGAATCTTTAATGTTTAAAGGTACAAGAGTACCCATATAATTTCTAAATATCAAATAAATTTGCATGAATTTAACAGTCCTAAACTTAAACTTTACATGGTAAAAAGAAGTCGACAATTAGCCATTATTGATGGAACGTTTCACCAACCATTACTGTTGATCAAAGAGCAAACTACAGCAAAATTAGAGATGGAGATTTGGAGCACAGACACATTAGATCTAGCATTTCATACCAACCCAAATGGGTTTTTAAAAAGAAAAAATAATTATCTAGATAGAAAATAACCTATCGGAATGAGTAAGTCTGTAAGGTACCTTTATCATACTAAAGAGGACTTCAAAGTTCAACTGATCGGGCCATAAGAACTTATTAATGCCTCAAGTAAGTGTAAATCATTTTCTAACAATGAATTGTCAATAAAAAAAGAAACAACAGAATTTATCCTACAACATATAAACTATAAACATATCCAATTGGCTGTTCTACCACATTTTCAAATGTAGCAATGCCAATCCAAAATTTCAAAGCTGTAACATTTACCTATTAATGATTGGAAGTTATAAAGCTTGCTCTAAAAAGAAGAAAACTTTTTTAAATTTTGAGAATAGGTCCAGAAAAAAAAAGTTATGAGGATTTAAGTAAGCCAAAAATGTGTATAGGTGTAAAGAGGAATAAATGGTCCAAAAAATGGATCTTTTTGGTGCTTTGTTTTTTGTTGTGAAGGAAGTTAAAACCTCCTAATTTCTTTATTTAGCAATATATTTTCATGAAATTTGACATTTAAGTGTATTTTTTTATATAGAATCATAATTTGTCAGAGATAATATAGACAGTTTTGTTTCTAAGGGTCAATTTTTGCATAAATTAGCATAAATTACCCCCTAATCCAAACTCGCGTTCCTTTAGTTAGAACGTAAAACCTCCCTAATTCCCATATTTACGAAGATATTTCAATAAAATTTTGCAGGCATAAGTATAATACATGTATCATTTAGTTTCTTACTTCGTTAAAAGAAATATAGCATTCATATGCATTAGTTAATGTATGCATAAATTACCGTTTTATCATTTCTTTATGTAATTTCAGAAGTTACCACCTCCAAAATGTTCTTATCATAAGTATCAACCAAGGTGGTTAAATTGTATTTTTGTTTTGTTTCTTAATTTACTAAAATCAGCATGGTAAGTTTACACATAAATTACGCTGATGACATAAATTATCTTCCATTCTACACTTGCTATGTAGAAATAAGTGCCATAATTTGCGACTCAAATCCCTGCAGGTAACGTTAGTCTAGAGCCATCCTTGCACATCTGAATCCATTATTCGTGGAATCAGGGCATCCATATTTTTCAACAAGAACTTCTTTATCCATATTGAGGATTTTTTTAAAAAAAAAGAAAAAAAAAGGAGAAAATTCATAGAAGCTCGCTTCAGATACTGAGAGATAATACAATGTTCATTGAGCGTTTCTTATCATTCAACTTCCTACGTTCGTGGGACTTGGTACACGTACCTAATTAGAATAGTAATAATAGCGTGATTGCTCATGGAATCACCCCAGCCTCAATGAGTTAATTATTTAAGTTACAATATTGTATTTGGTTACTGAATCAGCCATACAGAACGCTCATTTCACATTTAACAGGATTTATCAGATCAGACTCAATGCCCAACCTCCCCGCCAAGAGCTAGATCTAGATCTCACACGAATAGTTAGAAACCACCAATTAAATATAAGCAAACTTTGTAGATAAAATGTTATCTTCATACGAAAAGCATACTTAAGAAACAAAAACTCTTTATAGATGTACAGGCAACTGCAAATGTACCACTATTTTTTTTTCCCTTAAAAGAAAACAAACTATTCGTTTTAAAAGCGGAGAACAGTCCCCATATTATAGATGCGCTAATGGATTATTTTAAACTGAATACTATAGGGGGTATAAGTTAAGTTGAAAAAAAATTGTTGGAAAGAAAGTCATGTTTCTAAAGTGCTACAGATTTACTAAAAATAGAATGAATACTTCATGTTTTAATAGCATTTTCATGTTTCAAAATCTGATAGCTATCTATTTTATTTACGTAGTCTACCCTAAGCACCCCTTTGCAAGCCATTATTAGAATAGTGACAATCCAATAAGATAAACTCTTCTAACCCAGTTCACATGCTCTCGACCAATGAGAGAAGCGCTCTTAGCCATGTGACGTCACAAACCAAACTTCAGTTTGTGCGCTACACCAAAGGCTTAGCAGGCCGGCTCGTCTTGAATGTCAAGTGCCATTACTTTGAGAGGGTGGGTGTCTTTCAAAGACAAATACGAGAAAATACGCGGACAAAAAGTAATGTAAGTAAGTAAAAATTGCACAAGAAATGTTAAAAAATTATCTGTCCAAAGACGAAATGCGTAGTCCCAGTAGTTTTAGAGAGCTGCGAACGAAAAGAAAAAACTCGTTCAGAAACAACACTTCCAGACGGCCGATCAATACCGTTATACCGCAGAAGTATAGAAGAATATCTTTTCTGATTGTACACCAAGTTTCATCGCGATACGTTATACGTTATAAAATGAAGCTGTACTTAAAAATTTAAAACGGCAACCGCTGCTTAATCACAGTCCATTTTTTTGCCTAGGTCTACGGGCCGCGGCGCACTGAATTTTAGCTAGAGTTGTCTAGCCTGCGGACGTCGGATTGGCATTGCTATCAAATGTACTTAGCCTACATCAGATCTGTCAGGATTCAAAAGTATCAAATGAAGATTTAAATTCAATTCCAAGTTGAAAGACAACTTTGAACCTGGTGAACGAGCCTGAGGTAACAAACGAAAAAAGACGAAGATTGGGCAACCTAAGGAAAACTTCAAGAGTTCATATATTAGTGCGTTTCACTTCTTTTCCTCTTGAGACCTTACCTAGTTCCAGATTAGGTTTAATTTGATCCTTTGAAATAAGAAATCGGTAAAATTTAATTTTCTGCAATATCTACATCTAGATCTAGATCAATCATCTAGATCTAGAGGATCACTTCAATATTAAAAGGCAGCTCTTCGGTATTAATGCTAACACAAGTAGGCCTTTTTTAAGTTTTTCTAGAAGTCTAAAGCGTAGGCATACTTATAATTATAGGTGATTTTAGCTGCTTAAAACCAACATTGTCTAAATCTTGAAGGATGCTTACCAGTTAGAATAGATCGATATTCTAGGTCTCTCTACTAGATCTAGTCTATAGTGCTCAGATCTAGCCTACCAACTGAAATTAGAGTTAAAAGAACTGACGTTCAATTGACGATTTCGACTCACAGAGATTGCCTTGTTACACTTTCGGTTCTGATATTGAATATAAAATTGGAGTAGTTTCCCTTGAAGGAAAAAAAATGAAAAAGAGGAAAAAGAAATTTGGGGGGGGGTGAAGAATTTGAACCGAAAAGTTTTCATTTTGGCCATCCATTACCTTCTTATTTTCAACTGCAACGGCAGCGCAAGCGAGTATGAATTTTTCGAGCTGAATTTTAAATATTCCAACTTTTGTTTCTTGTTTTTTTTTGCCTCGTTATCAGTGTGCCTTGCTGCTCCACCTACTTCTGATACTGATGCTGCTTGTACTACTACTACTACTACTACTACTACTACTACTACCACTACTACTACTACTACTACTACTACTTATAAACTATATTTTTCTCTCTACACCTCTCATTCCCAACCACTCTTCTCAAAACTTTTTTCTTCACTTTTTCAATTAGTAGCGACGGCTACAGCACAGAATATTCTACGTTGATTTCTTAGAGTATCATTCTTTATTCTAATTCTGTGCAAGGAGAGCGGGTAGAGGAACACTTCCGGGTCGTTATTCAGTTGACCAACCTTGACCCTCGTCTCTGTCGTTGAATTAAAAATGATTAAGTTCTCAAAGTGTAAGCTCAAAGCATCAGAGACAAATGTGGATGATTTCAAGAAAATGTTCTCATGAAATTAATAAGGTCCAGAATCTAGAGAATCCTACAGTTGAGATTTATCTTTCATCTTGATTTAGATCGAAATCAATTCGTTGCGGGAAGTCTTTTTCACTAAGTTCAAACACACGACCTCAGATGTAACCGTGAAAATTAAAGCACAGAAGTTTGGGCTTGCAGTTGCAAGTACGGTTTGTAAACAATAAAAAATTTTAAAGATGAAGTTAAAAACAAGTTTATGTGTATGCAACCTTTTAAGATTATAAGCTCTTGATAAAAGCTTTAACAGTCAAACTGAACTTTACCATGCTTTTAAAGGGCTCTCAAGTTATAAATAGATCTATTTCTTGCAGGTAATGTGCTAACTTCCACCAGCCTGGAGCATTCCGAGCTTAGGTCAAACACCCAGATCTAGGTGTTAAAAATCAAACACTTTATTAACAATATATAGATTTAAGCGTAAATTTGTAGACATTGGCCCAACTCCTGTAGACAACTATTCCTTGTCTTTAAATGTTTCTTTCGCCTACTAGATATGTGCATTTTTTGTAGTGAAATTGAATGTTGTCGTGTGTTAATAATTAGTAAAGTACGTATCAATTAAATGGCAAATAATACCCCTCTCATCTAGATCTATGTCCTCATTTTGGCAATCAGAAAGTAGAAAGAGGCTAGCTGTCCGCGTCAAGAATAAGGGCAGCAGGCAAAAGCACAAGTGGATTGGTATATAGATCTAGAACTGGGACAAACATCAAGAAAAAGTGCAGGACAAAAATGCTTTTATCTTGGAAAGTATTTATTTGTGACACTTTATAAAATCTTCATATTTGGGGTCAATGCATCAAACTCATGAAACATGCAACTTTAAAGCTTAAACGAAGTTGGGCTGATCTACAAATTTGCCGATTTAAAAGTTTTGGGATACCTGGGTAACTTTGTAAAAAGTATGAATGTACATATACTGCTTCTAAAGTATTACTGCATCATCACATTATTCATAGAATGCTGACATTAAGAAGCCATTGAAAACCATTAGAACATCTTATTTTACATAATCATGTCAGTGCTCTGACTCTGTCATTCATCACCTTAGATTAAATTGTATCACTAGCCAGACCAAGTGTCACACTTCTGATTCAGTAAAATTGATTGAGTTAGGACCTTCATATAAATAACAAAATTATCACCATTGTGAATATATTTTACTGCCTCATTAGGAGCAGAGCAAAGAGTATTGTCATGTTGACTTTCAGCAAACCATGATTCATTGTTTAGTTTTTTTCTTAACTCCATTCCTTGTGAACCTAGAAATTTCAAATAAATAGCAAAATTACATTAAATCAACACTGATGGTTTCATTTGTACAGACTGCTTGATGAGGTGTTTCTTTTTTTAATACTTGTAGTAAGATCTATAGACATAGAACTCACAGCGTAGCAAATTCTATTTCTTCGCTCTACTTTAGTCGAGCGCTAGAGGTAGCCCTATTGCCATAAATAAGTGCAGTCTTGACAGGTGACCCGGGGTTAGATGCACCGGCCCAACTGTTATCGCTCGGTACTGCATGTCTCGGCAGGGTAGAAATAAAACTTGTTTTTTTTCGGCTTTTTAATCAGTTCTTGCTCTGTAGGCATTCAAGACAGGATTATATTTGTTCATTCTCCACAATTCCCTGTTTTTCCTCGATATATTCATGAAAGTCTGATAATTCTAACTTATTCGTGTGAGTGTGAGATTATTGTGAATTATTTTTATTTAAATTGAATAATAAAACTAGTATAATTAAGCAAGTTGTAAAGCTAATTATAAAAGTTCCACATAGTGAATAAACTTTGTTTCTCTGACATAGGAAAGTGCAAAATAATTGCTTTACGGTGATGTAATTTTTTTTTGACTGCATTATCTCATAACCTAAATTTTATTTTTTTAAATACAGGCTTTTATCAACCATGGAACATTCAAGAGAAGCTTATGAACAATGTAAACGATCTGTGTAGTAAATGCACTACATGTCCCTCTACAGAAAAACATTTGCACTAAAAATAATCCACAAACAGCAAATATTAGAGAGACACTGCATCCCATACTTTACACAACATACATTCGGGAGGGGACTCTGGGACAGCAAGGAACAGAGCTGAGCATACAAGCATTTCAAAATAATAGAGAGAATGGGTCTTTGGCATTCACAATGAATTGGAGAGGTTAAAACACATTTTGTTGCCTGTTCATTGCAAATTGCTCCAGCTCTTCAATGCAAAGACAACTGACATATTTATTTGTGTATTTTAATCCAGTATATTAATCCATGGCACCTGATTTTTTTTATAGCTCTATTACACATCGCACCTAAATTATTTATTTATTTATTAATCCCGCACACCTGATTTATTTATCAATTTATTAAACTATTGTGACTCTGATAATTCATTACAATAATTTTCACGCTATCTTGAACATGATGCATACCATAAGAAAATAATGACCAGTAAACTCTCAACAGGAACATTTTGCACTCCTAGTGTGCCAAATAATGGAGTATTTTTACTCCCCAAGTACGGTTTACTAGTATAACTGAAAAACTTTTTTGCGTCAATTGCCTCATTTTTGATGAGTTTAAGAATATGTTATCTATTATACATGTAAATTTCTTAAATTTTCATCCGCAAGTTTTACTATTGTTGCGAGATTTAATTATCAATTTCGTTATTAAGACTGTAGAGAAAGTGCCCTGTTTACAAGTAATCTATAATAGAACTAAACCTCTCAGCTCTCTAGTTTTTTGCTGCTACAACACAGCTGCATCTCATCTTTCATATAAAACATTTCATGTAGGTACAAGTTACGTTGACATAGTAGGAAATAGATATATTAATATTGATATTAATTTTAACCAACGGGCGAGTTGAGAGAGCAAGACTCTTGGCTCTGCTATAACCCGGTCATCGCCCGAGGTCAAGCTAGGTCACTGGGGCTCAGGTAACACTCTGCAGCCCAACTAAAGTATCGTGGCTGAGACACCGTGAACTGGTTGATAATCTGCAACATCAAACCAATGGACAATTCAGTACACATGCTATTTTGTATAGAACACTTCTTCATAACTGAAACTAGAAACTAAAAGAATAACAGCTGCAAAAGTATAGCTACTATATTCCAGAGTTATAAAAGATTAATATTTATAGCTTCATTGCATGCTGCTTTTAAACATTTTTTATACAAAAAAGTGACACTCTTTGTGAATCTTTAACCATTGCTTTATTGTATAGGACATGTTTAAACTGAAATGACATAGTTTTCGACAACAGTCAATTTTTTCTTGTTAATGACAATCATTTCTTTTGAGAATAAATGGTAGGGCAGATTTTCTAAGTATAAGGTTACATGAAAATTATTTCAAGCTTTCTGTGAGAAGGAATAGAGTCAAATTTCTCAATTTTACATGCTAAAATATTTTCAGCCATCAATTTTATACAAAAATAACCTAAATTTGCAATTATCATTCACATGCCATGCCTGACAATTATATCGTAACTATCTTATTTTCGATTACGTTGAAAAGTCTTGCAATGGATGTTTAACAACCAGAGACTGATCTAGCTTGAGAAGGAGACCCAATAGTGTGCAAAGGATTGAACTTGTGAATAGGCTACTTGACCAAAGTCAAAGGAAATTTATAGGACTAGGAAAAGAAAATTGAGAAACAGGTAGTTGGAGAAGATAATGGAGAAACACTGTTCAGGAAAGACAGCAAGTTGCCAATTCTATAATGTAGAAGGTGGTTTGGCAAATCACTTTTGTAAAGCTTGGTCAACCTGCTCATTATTGTTGTTCTGTCAACCAGACACACAATTCTCTTCCACCAAGTGGTGAAACTTTCTCACACTAGGAAAGTATGAGGAAATAAGCTTTAATAACTTGTTAGTAGTTTGTTTTTTGTTTCTTTGGGTTTTTCTTTGCTTGTAAATACCTTTGCCGTAATGACTATCAATAAAAAAACAATTTTTGTCCACAGAATTGTGATTTAAAATCTTTCAATATGAGAAGTAGAAGCAATTCTGGAATTCGTCTTGACTATTATCAAAGACTGGTCAACAACAGCATACTTAAGTACCAGGTTAGTTGACTATATGCAATATGATTAGTGACTGACTTTTTAATGTTAAATAGAAAGATTCACTCAGAGGTAAAGGTCTAAAAAATAACTTCAATATTATTACTAAAGTTTGTACTACTTCTCTATCTCATTGCGGCTGAATTGATGGCTTTGCCATTCTTTTCAATATTGATAAACAACAGCTGTGGACTATCTACTGAAAGAACATTGCACACTTACAAAGACATTCACTTTCACAGGCGAGTTGGCACGGAATGCTAAAAGATTATGAAGTATTCATCTTTCTGCAGGACTGAAGTACTGTCAAACGATCTTACTGGAAAGTTCTGCAGCAAATACAGAGATGTAGCTTAGGGAATAAGTCAAAACTCTGGAGAAAGAATATGAACTCAAAACCAAGTAAAATGTGTGTCTCATACACCTCATGCAAATCCATGATTCAAGCCCAAGCAGAGCAGTTCCAAGATCTAGAGACCGGTCTGTCATTTGTTTGAAACTAAACTGCAAAATGGATAGGTTTAGCCCCTTTGACCATGCAAGTCTGACTAGTCTTAGACAATGGCTAGTGCTAACCATCATAAGAGCAAGCCTCAAGCTTATGATGTCCGTGCAGCAAACTCAGATGACCTCCAAAACATGGCAGTTGACACTTAGAAGACAGTTTGGTTTGACAGAAATGACTTTGAAAGAGAAGCGGTGTTTTAGTTCGGACAGGGCCGTGTTTTTTTTTTTCTTCTTTTCACTTAGTTTTTGATGCATGTTAAATGTAAGTAAAGTTGCCTCTATTCTGCTACAGATCTAAACCCTACTCTTATCTTTACTTTTTTAAATTCAGGATTTTAAAAAAATTAGCATATCTTCTATGCTTTAGCAGTAAAGCATGAAGGAATTTTTTTCTAAAAATCCTTATACCTATCCTAACTTAGACATAGTTCATTCAATATGGATGTTTTTATCTTTCAAGTGAAATAGGTCATATCATATTTTCACAGAACTGCAGTACAGGTTTGCTTGTCACAACAGAGCCTATAAAAGCTGAAGAGTTGGCACGGCGAAAGCTAGAAGAACTGAAGCTGAAGCCCATCACTATATTTGATACTTTTAACACAAGCAACATATTGCTCAAAAACATAGAAAAACTTGCAGTCCCTCACACCAAGGTTTCCCTTCCCATTGTATTTGAGTTGACAATTGCAGTTCATCTTTTGAACATTTTTTTAAAGAAAAAAATTTCGTTTGCTTAAAAAATAGAGTTAAATCTATGACTTTTTCTTTTCTTTCAACTTGAACTCTTCCTAAGGTTAAAGGCTTAAAAAAGAAAGTCATGATGATGATATACCAAGATTCTTATGCATGGTTTCTGCAAGGAATGATTTTTAAAAGTTTTAAAAAATTTTTCTGAGTGAGAAATAATTTTTTTTTCATTATTTTTCATTAAAGCAGTTATGATTTTATGCCATTGATGAAAAATTGAAAGCAATTTTGTTTTTATTTTTATTTTTTTTATCCTTACTCTGAAATTCATTTTTTTGTTTTTTTGTTTTAAGAATCTTCTATTTTTGTTTTGAATTGTCTCTCTTTCCATTGTGATGTTTTATGAGATGCTTTGACTGTTAAGGTAAATTTTAAACTGTTTGCAGAAACATCTATCAAGGTCTTTCATATTCCCATTGGGCAGAAGAAAGCCTGAATGATGGATGAAGTTTTGAACTTTAGGTTCATGTCAATACTGTGCTAATTTTCTTATATCCTTTTGTCATCTTAACTGTCAGTATTGTTTAAATTTTTTATTTGTAATTGCTTCTGTTTTGCTTTTTATTACATTTTCAGTCACCCCCCATCTTTCAAGCTCTAGGTCTAACTTTATTCCAGCCTATATAGGAATGTCTTTTCTCCATCAATAGAAATTAAAATGTCAAATACTCAAAGTCAACATTGTTTTATTTTTTGTTTTTGGCATTTTCTACTATGATTTTTTTTTTTTTTTTAAAGGGGTGGGGTGGGGGGGGGGGGAATGCCTTTTTTTGCATAGTTTAAAATCAAGATACATTTCATCCAATCTGGCTTTAATTGAAACCATTATTTTAAGCAATTCTTGCTTGCATAGTATTGTTTGAAGCTTAACTTTCATCACTTCTGTTGTTAACATCAGGTATAGTCTGCACACTAAGTTGTGTTTTATTAACAGCAGTGAATGATAGGAAACTGAATAGTGTTAAGCTGGCAATCATTTTACTGTCCTTCCCCCTCTCAAACAGAAGAATCAATCTAAGTCTTTGTGATCCTCTAATCCTCAACCATATATTCTCTGTGTATTAGCACTCTATTAAGACAGCATCATTGACTCACTACCCTTTGAAATCCAATATTTTAAAGGCAAAAACGAAATTTAAAATAATAACATTCTTATAGACCAACACTATATTTGATTAATAATGCTAACAAAACAGCCTTCGCCATAATTCAGCAGTGTGAAAGTAATGAAAGCCTTAAGCAGACTGCCTCTCCCAGAATCCACAACAGTAAAAGTAATGATAACCTTAAGCAGACTGCCTCTCCCAGAATCCACAACAGTAAAAGTAATGATAACCTTAAGCAGATTGCCTCCCGCAGGATCCACTACAGTAAAAGTAATGAAAACCTCAAGCAGACTGTCTTATTTGTGGTTCTAAGAGGAATTTTAACCTGAATCTGCTTTCCCCAGAGTCCCATGACTGGCATGATTTCAGGCAATGACAAAAATCACTCCTGGGTGAGAGACAATGTCTACTGTATCATGGCTGTTTGGGGTCTAGCGCTGGCCTACAAGAAGACTGTAGATCTGGATGAAGACAGAGCCAAAGCTTATGAACTGGAGAAGGTAAGTGTCGCTGCCTTTTATGTTTTAGATTGATGGGAATTATCATTTTCAAATTTATACTTGGTATTTTATCTAGTGCCTTTCTTTAATTCAATATCAGGACTTCTGCGATTTAAAAAGCAACCAAAACTAAACAGGTCAATATTTCACATCCATACAGATTATATGTCTTGAGATTTATGCATATAAACTACATTCAAATTAAAAGAAACAAATACAAATTTTTAGAGTTCTACACATTCAATTTAAAATATTAACAATTTCAGTTGGCTGTTCTTTGTGATTTTCAAAAGGCAACTGAGATGAATAAGACACTTGGAACATAGATCATCTGATAATCTCATTGGCACTTTGACACATTCTCAGGGTTTTGTTATTGCTCAAGTACAAAGACAAGATTATGTGCTTGAAAGCACCTTGTTGGTGCACTGCCATTAAGGAACCACATCAACGTTGTCAGTGTCCTTGGCATTTCTTTTCAATGATGGCCGTATGTTCTAAGATGAAAGAGCTGATATCATTAGAGGTTTCATATTGTTTAACATCTTCAAAGTCTCTCTCAGAAATAGATATATATTTATATCATATTGACATTGACATGCTAAGCTGCATTTCTTCTCTGATGTTTTTCCTTCAGGCGGTGGTTCATGCCATGCGCGGCTTGTTGCGCTCGATGCAGATGCAGAGTGATAAAGTGGAGCAGTTTAAACGTACACAGAGTCCACGTGACTCACTGCATGCCAAGTACAGTAGCCAGACTGGCAAGACAGTGGTTGGAGACTACGAATGGGGACACCTACAGATTGATGCTACATCACTTTTCCTCCTTGCTCTGGCTCAGATGACAGCATCAGGTCTAGATACTTTAACCTTTTGTTATTTAAAAAAAAAAACAGAAAAGGATTTCAATCTTGTAAAGGGCCATTATTGCTTTAAGATAAACTGTATTATCAGTATTATTTTTATTATCATTGTCTTTGTTATTATTATTATTATTATTATTATTATTATTATTACTTTAGTGTTCAAATGATAAGAACAAAAAGAAAAGAAAATGAGATAACTAAGTTAATATGGATGGTTCAAGTTGGATTGAAAAATAACATTTTTATTGCGCATCCACCCTAATTTTAACCAAACAAATTATTTTAAACGTTTTATTGTTCTTTCAATCCTCAAATGTATCTGCAATATTAATTGATATCTTCTGAAAATTCTTCCTGTGAGTTTTGGAAAGTTTTTTTTTTAAATATCAAAGTTTTATTCCTTACCCTCGATTTTTTTTACGGCAGGGTTTTTTTTATCATACACGGCAAAAGGCTTGAACTTGTCGAGTTTTGAGAATGTTTAGATTTTGATATTATTTAAATATACTTCAATGCTCTATTGAAAGTTTCTCAAAAAAGTTTGTTATTTTTTTTTTAATAAGATAATGAATTAGAGTGGAAAGTTTTGAAAATCTGCAATTCAGATCCTAGGTAAAGATAAATTTCGGGGGGGAAAAAAAGAGATCTATTTGGGTTTTAAAATTTACAGTGCTTATATATACATATGGAAGAAACATCTGAGATTAAGAGAGAGATGTGCATGATTGTTGTGCTTTTACAATCAAAATTTCTTTTGGTTTGACAAAATCCTGACTTACATCCCTCCCAATGCTTGTATCAGGTCCTTTTTATTCCTCTCCTTGCTTGTATCAGGTCCTTTTTATTCCTCTCCTTGCTTGTATTGCTCCTTTCTTGCTTTTATCAGGTTCTTTTTATCCCTCTCCTTGCTTGTATTAGGTCCTTTTCATCCCTCTCCCCATGGTCCTATCAAATTACTTCTATCTCTCCCCATGGTCCTATCAAATTACTACCATCCCTCCCCATGGTCCTATCAAATTACTACCATCCCTCCCCATGGTCCTATCAAATTACTTCCATCTCTCCCCATGGTCCTATCAAATAACTACCACCCCTCCCCATGGTCCTATCAAATTACTTCCATCTCTCCCCATGGTCCTATCAAAATACTACCATCCCTCCCCATGGTTCTATCAAATTACTACCATCTCTCCCCATGGTCCTATCAAATTACTTCCATCTCTCCCCATGGTCCTATCAAATTACTACCATCCCTCCCCATGGTTCTATCAAATTACTACCATCCCTCCCCATGGTCCTATCAAATTACTTCCATCTCTCCCCATGGACCTATCAAATTACTTCCATCTCTCCCCATGGTCCTATCAAATTACTACCATCCCTCCCCATGGTCCTATCAAATTACTACCATCCCTCCCCATGGTCCTATCAAATTACTACCATCCCTCCCCATGGTTCTATCAAATTACTACCATCTCTCCCCATGGTCCTATCAAATTACTACCATCCCTCCCCATGGTCCTATCAAATTACTACCATCTCTCCCCATGGTCCTATCAAATTACTACCATCCCTCCCCATGGTCCTATCAAATTACTACCAGCCCTCCCCATGGTCCTATCAAATTACTACCACCCCTCCCCATGGTTCTATCAAATTACTACCATCCCTCCCCATGGTCCTATCAAATTACTACCATCCCTCCCCATGGTCCTATCAAATTACTACCATCCCTCCCCATGGTCCTATCAAATTACTACCATCCCTCCCCATGGTTCTATCAAATTACTACCATCCCTCCCCATGGTCCTATCAAATTACTACCATCCCTCCCCATGGTCCTATCAAATTACTTCCATCTCTCCCCATGGTCCTATCAAATTACTACCATCCCTCCCCATGGTCCTATCAAATTACTACCATCCCTCCCCATGGTTCTATCAAATTACTACCATCCCTCCCCATGGTTCTATCAAATTACTACCATCCCTCCCCATGGTCCTATCAAATTACTACCATCTCTCCCCATTGTCCTATCAAATTACTACCATCTCTCCCCATGGTCCTATCAAATTACTACCATCCCTCCCCATTGTCCTATCAAATTACTACCATCCCTCCCCATGGTCCTATCAAATTACTACCATCTCTCCCCATGGTCCTATCAAATTACTACCATCCCTCCCCATGGTTCTATCAAATTACTACCATCCCTCCCCATGGTTCTATCAAATTACTACCATCTCTCCCCATGGTCCTATCAAATTACTACCATCCCTCCCCATTGTCCTATCAAATTACTACCATCCCTCCCCATTGTCCTATCAAATTACTACCATCTCTCCCCATGGTCCTATCAAATTACTACCATCCCTCCCCATTGTCCTATCAAATTACTACCATCTCTCCCCATGGTCCTATCAAATTACTACCATCTCTCCCCATTGTCCTATCAAATTACTACCATCCCTCCCCATGGTTCTATCAAATTACTACCATCCCTCCCCATGGTTCTATCAAATTACTACCATCCCTCCCCATGGTCCTATCAAATTACTACCGTCCCTCCCCATGGTCCTATCAAATTACTACCGTCCCTCCCCATGGTCCTATCAAATTACTACCATCCCTCCCCATGGTTCTATCAAATTACTACCATCCCTCCCCATGGTCCTATCAAATTACTACCATCTCTCCCCATGGTCCTATCAAATTACTACCATCCCTCCCCATGGTCCTATCAAATTACTACCATCCCTCCCCATGGTCCTATCAAATTACTACCATCTCTCCCCATGGTCCTATCAAATTACTACCATCCCTCCCCATGGTCCTATCAAATTACTACCATCCCTCCCCATGGTCCTATCAAATTACTACCATCTCTCCCCATGGTCCTATCAAATTACTACCATCCCTCCCCATGGTCCTATCAAATTACTACCATCCCTCCCCATGGTCCTATCAAATTACTACCATCTCTCCCCATGGTCCTATCAAATTACTTCCATCCCTCCCCATGGTCCTATCAAATTACTACCATCCCTCCCCATGGTCCTATCAAATTACTACCATCCCTCCCCATGGTTCTATCAAATTACTACCATCTCTCCCCATGGTCCTATCAAATTACTACCATCCCTCCCCATGGTCCTATCAAATTACTTCCATCTCTCCCCATGGTCCTATCAAATTACTACCATCCCTCCCCATGGTTCTATCAAATTACTACCATCCCTCCCCATGGTTCTATCAAATTACTACCATCTCTCCCCATGGTCCTATCAAATTACTACCATCCCTCCCCATTGTCCTATCAAATTACTACCATCCCTCCCCATTGTCCTATCAAATTACTACCATCTCTCCCCATGGTCCTATCAAATTACTACCATCCCTCCCCATGGTCCTATCAAATTACTACCATCTCTCCCCATGGTCCTATCAAATTACTACCATCTCTCCCCATGGTCCTATCAAATTACTACCATCCCTCCCCATGGTTCTATCAAATTACTACCATCCCTCCCCATGGTTCTATCAAATTACTACCATCCCTCCCCATGGTCCTATCAAATTACTACCATCCCTCCCCATGGTCCTATCAAATTACTACCATCCCTCCCCATGGTCCTATCAAATTACTACCATCTCTCCCCATGGTCCTATCAAATTACTACCATCCCTCCCCATGGTCCTATCAAATTACTACCATCCCTCCCCATGGTCCTATCAAATTACTACCATCCCTCCCCATGGTCCTATCAAATTACTACCATCCCTCCCCATGGTCCTATCAAATTACTACCATCCCTCCCCATGGTCCTATCAAATTACTACCATCTCTCCTCATGGTCCTATCAAATTACTACCATCTCTCCCCATGGTTCTATCAAATTACTACCATCTCTCCCCATGGTTCTATCAAATTACTACCATCCCTCCCCATGGTTCTATCAAATTACTACCATCTCTCCCCATGGTCCTATCAAATTACTACCATCTCTCCCCATGGTCCTATCAAATTACTACCATCTCTCCCCATGGTCCTATCAAATTACTACCATCCCTCCCCATGGTCCTATCAAATTACTACCATCTCTCCCCATGGTTCTATCAAATTACTACCATCTCTCCCCATGGTTCTATCAAATTACTACCATCTCTCCCCATGGTCCTATCAAATTACTACCATCTCTCCCCATGCTTCCTAACAGATTAGATTCTTACCTCTCCAAGCTCCTAACAAACTACTTGCATCCCTTCCTCAAGCACACAGTCATGATCAAAGCATTTCGATGCCCTTTTTTATCGACTTTGTCTTTCTCTGACACTTACTATGTTTTTCACTCTTGTTTTCAATTCACAGGAGTCATCATTATTTTCACTTTGGATGAAGTTGCATTTATCCAGAATCTTGTTTTCTATATTGAGGCAGCTTATAGATGCCCTGTAAGTTGAAATTAGTCTCCCAAAATATATGATTTTTCTTTTTGTCTTTTTTTTTCCTAAAAAATTTTGAATTTCTTTTTAATGTAAGAGAATAAAATATTTTGACTCAGAAATCAATAGATTGATGCACAGACTTAAAATTAATGTTTAAGTTGGGCCACACTTATGGAGCAACTCAGTCTATCAATGAATTTAGGTTTTATAGTAGTTTTTTTTTTACGTTGTCGTTAAATTTGAATAAAAGCAAAGATTTGGAATTTTTTTAACAAACCTTCAAGAATTTATTATTTTAAGGGTTATGCTATGTAAGTACATTTTTTTTTCAAGTTAATTTCTTCCTTTTACCTACTTTGAAGCTCCATGTGATTGCTCTAACCCTTATTTCTTGTACAATCATGAAATGATTAAATTGACCAAAACTTTTGAAATTAAAAAAAAAAAAATTAGAACTCACAAATCTAATGAAAGTTTTGTATTCACTGCTTCTCTCAGGATTATGGCATCTGGGAAAGGGGAGATAAAACCAATCATGGTTTGCCAGAGCTGAATGCAAGTTCCATAGGCATGGCCAAGGTATGCACTCTATTAATTAAGTAGTTAAATGTATGTAATAAGCTTAGTCACTTTAACACCTTTTCAAGTAGTATGGTTTTTTAACATAACTTTAGTTTGATGAATGCAACAGTAGCTGAAGCTTGTGTCCAATGTTGTGTCTTTCAAACGGTATTTTCTTTTCAGTCATCTGAAGAGATTCCCAAAAGTTTTCATTTTTATCCATTCCCTGATGCTAAAAATTCTTTCTTCATGTACGTGTGTGTGTGTGCTAGGCGGCTCTGGAAGCTATCAATGAGCTTGACTTGTTTGGGTCTCGCGGCGGTCCAGCCTCTGTGATCCACGTGTTGCCAGACGAGGCCCAGCAGTGCCAGGTAAGCGCTAAAGGCCTCTCATTGCAGTTTTTAGTCTCTAGTTAAGAACAGGAAGAGTTTATTTGTAGGGGAAAAAAATGCAAGGTTTTCAGTGTTGGCTCAAAGCACCCAATTTCTGGAGAGCAAAAAAAAAATTAATTTTATAAAGGGTAATTTTAAAACTTTGCTATAGAGCATCATACATTTTTTTTTACTTTTATTTTTTTTGTTTCTATCTTGATTCATGCACAAAATAAAGATTTTTTTTTTAATCTAAGTACAATTTTTCATTTGCCCTGATTAGCACTGCCTTGAGGGGAACTAAAAAAAAGCTTTACCCTAACTCTAAGTTGTTGTTTTTTTCTGTGTGCAGTGTATGTGTCAGGGGTAATTTATGTTCATCAATTTTTTTCAATTTATAAAATGAAGTGAAGAAAAAGAATGTTTTATACTTCACTAAACAGCAGCCTATTAAATACAGTGTAAATAAGTATTTGAGATTAATGCCTTAATGATAGACTCAGTTTGTTAAATATCGGCTGAGTTTTCTTTCATGCTACATAAAAGCACCAATATGGGACCAAGTTTTTTGCACTTTGTTAGACACTCTACTTTTTCTTTACTCTCATTTTGGTTTCAATTTTTTTCTCCTTTAGGCTATTCTTTTATCAATGCTACCAAGAGAATCAATCTCAAAGGTAAGCTGAAGAAGAAGGTCTATAAGAAAATCTTTCTGCAATTGAATGCCATGTTGATAGTATGAAAGTTTGATTGTTATGTTTAGTTATCAGTATTCTTTGCTCTTGTTTTCTATTTATCACTTTAACGTTCTTCTTTGTGGTGCAGGTTTTACTTCTTAAGTTGTTTGTTTCTTAGTACAGAGTAATAATTGAAATCAAGAATCTCAAGCAACCTGATGTTTCAAACCAAGAAATCGTAGCTTTTAGAAATCAATGTTTGAAATGATTTTTTATTGTTTGCCAAGACATACAGGTTAGACCAAGGAAAATAGCAACTGTAGCTTATTTTTCAGTTCATCCTCATATTGGGCTTCTAGGTAATTAAAGAACAAGTGACTGGAAATAGTTTTTGAGCTCGGGATTTTTTAAGTTAGCCATTTATTCTTTGACGCTCATTTTTTTCAAAATACTTGAAATAAAGTAGTTCTGGCCATAGAACCCAAGTGTTAGTACTCTTAAACAGCAGAAAGCTCACTGTTGTGTGGTAGTAGAGTCTCAAATCAAAATTCCGCTTTATTTACAGTTGTTGTCCTACATATTCTTAGTTCTTTGAACAGCTGAAGTCAGAAAAACAATTTCATAGAGGGATCTTTTGAAGGTTTTTTTTTTCTCTTCAAGTTAGTAAAAAGTAAAAAAGTAATTTTATTAGTATTGTTGGTTATCTGCTCTGAAAGAGTAAAGTCTCTCTAATGTTTTTTATATTTCTAGGAAACAGATGCTGCTCTGTTGACAGTGGTTGGGTTTCCAGCATTTGCCGTAGATGATCCTGAGCTCATTGCTCTAACTCGGGAGACAATAAAAGAAAAATTGGAGGTAAAAGCTTGGTTGATGTACATGGTGCCAGCTTTACATTTAGGCAAATCGAAGCTCAGTGTAGAATCCTGGCTTGGCTTCCATCTTTTTTTTCTGGAATAATAAGTTTACTGCCTTTTGAGATGTAGTTTTCCTTTAGGGGATGAGCTCAGTATTTTTTGTAAAGATAAATTTTTTTTCCAGTTTACTTTCTTAAGACAGCTATAGTTAGTCTTACTTTTTTAGAAGCATGTTTTATGTTGTTTTTTTCCAGGGTCCATATGGATGCTGCAGGTTTTTGCGAGATGGTTATAAGACAGCAAGAGAAGTGAGTGATAGAAGAGGCATTGCCTTATCATATCTAAGGATCTTCAACAAGCCTAATAGAATGCTTCATCTACTTTTTTTGCACTAGATAAGGAATAAAAGTATTTTAACAATAAGAAAGACATTTTAACTCAAAAATACACCATGGACACAAGTCTCATTTTTTTGTTCTTGATGAGTATTGAAGGTACAAATTAAACCAGAAGAGATGCAATGGAAACTATTTCTATACACATATAATCTTTAACTTGGCCTATCTTTATTAAGTTTGGAAGTTAAATAGCATGCTGTTTGTACTAAACAAATGAGCTTTTATTATTTTTGGCCGACAATAGAGTAATGGCAATCTTGATCAAAAGCTTTTTTCTAACTCCTAATGATTTTTTAGGTATATAGTTTATCTTAAAAAAAAATCAGTCTTTCAATTTCAGGCAGTTTCAAAGCATATTTCCAAGTGATTAGAGTTGTTCAAGGTATTAAATATTTATGACAGCCACCATTTGACACAGAAGAAAATGTTCTCATGAGGTCTTTTCTTAAATAGACATTTCTCCTTCTTTGATAAAAATCAAGGGGTTTTTTACACTCTCAGGATCCACGAAGGCTGCACTATGAGCCGTGGGAACTGATGGTTTTTGAGAAGATTGAGTGTCAGTGGCCGCTGTTTTTTGCATATCTTGTCTTGGATGGTTTGTTCAGCAACAACCAGGAGCAGGTATGGATCATGATCTTCAGAGTGAGACCCCAATTGACGGAGAGGTTTATTGGGCACAGAGACCTTTATTTATTGCAATTTTGGTTTCAAAGCAAAGATTAACTAGTCAATTGTTGATCATAATTTGAGCTCACTCCTTTAACATTAGCAGATAGAGAGCTTTACTGTAAAAAGTACCTTGTGACATGTTTGAAAGTAGAGCTTATTGTTTTATTATATTGGTAATTGTGAAGATTTTTTTAATGCTAACATACAACACATATATTTTTCATAAAGTTACACAAAGCAATATGGGATCTCTTGAAAACGATCAGAATGATCTATCTCATCCTGTTATAATACTTTTCAAATGCCATAAAATTGAGTTTTTCTTATAATATGAGGCTTTTTTTCCAGATATTCACAATTTTACATTGGTTGGCAAAAAAAAGTTTTTAATCTATATTTTAGAATGTGACTATGATAGTATAAATAACTGAAAATTGCCTCAAGTTTAACTTAATGCTGAAATTAACTTCATAGATGTAGGTCTAAAATAAAAGCAAAGAACTGCTTGACATTTTGTTTCAGCATCTCTGTTATCTATCATTGCCAGGTTGAAAAATACAGCAAGAAATTAGATTCAGTGCTGCTGAGAACAGAAGACAATATCCCTATTGTGCCAGAACTGTATGCAGTACCCAGAGATCTGGTGAGTTTTACTAGAGCCTGTTGGATCCATTTATAAAGGTTCCTGACTTCATGGAGCAAGGCCATGAAATGTTGTTGTCTCTAGATTAGTGGATTATTAGATCCTCTTGGATCCTGTCTTCATGGACATAAGCTATTAAATATTGTTGTAGCTGGATGGGTATTTGGCTGAATCAGATACTCACTGAAAAGAACCTACTTTAAGAATAACTTTGATTAAGTTTTGACTTGACTTACTGACTTATCGCCGTTCCGCATCGTAGTCGTCAGACTGCAACGCCTCGGCTGCCTTTTGTATTCCTGTGCATAGTATCCTCCACTGATCCCTCTGTTCTGCGATCTTTTTCAGGTTTTCAATGTCTTTGAAGGTTTTAAGACCATAAGTATTACTTTCTAATTGGGACAAGTCGTTGTTCAAGACCACTGGCAAGGTAGTGATTGGTCTTCCCCTGTATTTGTCCCCTTGTGGGATAAAGAATCCTTCCATGGCTTTATTGGCTGGGATTTCTCTGTCGCGTCGCAGTATATGTCCGAACAAACGCCATCTGTTTTCCAAAACATACAGTGAAAGCGGGCGTTCATTGCATTGCTTGTAGAGAGCCTTGTTTGTTATCTTTACTGGGTATCTTATCCCAACAACCCGCTTCAGCTGTTTTCTGTGAAACGCATCCAATTTCTTTTCTTCAGCTTGTGTTAGTGCCCACGTAGAACAATTGTGAGTTAAGACAGATTTGACAAGTGCTCTACACAGCTTCAGTTTTGTTTTCTTCTTAAGTTTGTCGCCTCTTACCCACACGTTCTGTAATTTGGCTAGGGCTGCGGTGGACAGTTGCTTTCTTCTCTGTACATCCTCTGTGTCTCCAATTAGGGTTCCGACTTTTTTAGTGTTTTTCCAGCTTTTTTCATTTCTGTCCAGTATAGTATATTCTGTTTTATCGACATTAACTTCAAGATTGTATCTTTTTAGAACCCTCTGTATCTGTGCTATGTCTATTCTCTCTCGTGCTATGAAGTCCACATCATCTGCATATGCTATTTCATTGGGAAGAGTCTTTTCGGATTCAGGAAGTATCGGTCTGACTTCTTTGAGAGCATTTTCAAGATATACCACAAACAGGATCGGGCTAAGGATATCTCCTTGAGGTGTGCCTATATTACTTGTAAATTTCTTTTCCTCTTTTGTTCCTCCTATTCTTATATTTAGGCAGGTGTTGCTTAGAAGGAACCGCACTAATCTCAGCTCATCTTCTTCGATGATGGTGGTTTCGAGTATGTTAAGGAGATTAAGTTTTAGTGAGAGCTTAAAGCATTTTGTGAAGTACTCCCTTGTAACCCTTTTAGATTTATCCCGGTCCAACCCGGTAGAAATTGATCCTAAGGCCTCTTGTTTATCCCAGCCCAAACCGGCCGTGCTTGAAAACCCTCCTTACGGTTCAAGCCAGCCAACCCAGCCATGCAAAACTTGTTGAATACACCATGTATATTTGTATCTTTTTCTGTTTGATAGTGTAGTTTTCATTCTTAAAAAGACTCTAACATCATCCTGGAATTCTCCGCAATCTCCTCGTACCAAAATATCCCAAGATTCCAGCTAGGGATTCCAAGGCCTTGGGCAAAAAGGAGAGGCTGTGTTGAGGCCAGTTTTTGCGTTTTCAGCTGTTGCACTGAGAGGATCACCATTCTCTTTCATCTTATTTTATCACCAATTATCTTCTGCTAACTTATAATTTGACT
This sequence comes from Elysia crispata, assembly GCA_033675545.1. Classification (NCBI taxonomy): domain Eukaryota; kingdom Metazoa; phylum Mollusca; class Gastropoda; family Plakobranchidae; genus Elysia; species Elysia crispata. The sequence continues at coordinate 343,118 of JAWDGP010003877.1, read as the reverse complement.
CCTGCATAAATTTTCCCATCATGGATCTAAACATCAGCAATGAAGAGGATGACTGTCTTAGATTTCTAGATTTAGATCAAGGCTCCTCTAGCTCAGGGTAGTCTAGAATCTATCTAGATCTAGATCTAGATGCTCTTTATTGTGTCTTGTATGAGATCCTTCTTGTTTGTGCGTGAAGAGTTAGTTCTACAAAAGTTTAAAAAAAGTGTAGAACTTTACGTTGTCCAGTTTGCAAATAATAAACCAGGCATCAAACGAAAGTTGGTCTTATTTATGTCAAACTTTGTTTTAGATTTGATGTACTCTTTCGCTAGGCCCATATGTTGAAATGTTTTGGTTTTTTTTGTTTACTCTGTCATTCCTGCTGGTTTTGTAATTGTTTTTGTTTTTTTAATTTCACAGGTGTGTTTTTATGTTTGTGTACTATACATGAAACTTCTCAACATCACACTTCAGCTACTACACAATTCAAATCAAATTCATGTAAAAATAAAAAAAAACACTCTGGTAAAAGAAATATAATATACACATAAAGTATATTATCTCTCTTTGAATGTGTAAAAAATTCAAAGCAATTGGTGAGAAACAACAACAGTAGAAGCCTTTATTCTATATATACACCCTCTCCACTCCAAAATAATCTAAACCAGCCAAGGGAGCATCGGTTGGCAGGAAGCTGAACCTTAGAAGCAAAGCAGCCGCCGAACAATGCGGATCTTAAAGAGTTAAAAGCTTCTTCAACTGAAACTAGTTGTTTTATGCCAGATGGGAAACAGACTAAGGCTCATATTTTTGGCCATTGGGGTACAATGTTCTTATAGAATTTATAACATATGCATCTATCACCTGTTAATACCCTTTTGTTCTGTATGAATTACTCTATAATTGTGTAAAATAATTAATTGGGTGAGATAGCATTCAATTAGGGTACATGAAGCCTCTTTTTGAGGCACATCTGTGACAACAATTCGTTTCACATAGCTGTAGCTTTATCTCAAAGTTCTTGATTTTTTTTTCTGTATGTTTCCAGGTAGAAGAGGAGTACAAGGAACCAAACATTACTAAGCTGTAGCTGGCCTTTATCTTAATATTTTCTGTATGTTTCCAGGTAGAAGAGGAGTACAAGGAACCAAACATTACTAAGCTGTAGCTGGCCTTTATCTTAATATTTTCTGTATGTTTCCAGGTAGAAGAGGAGTACAAGGAACCAAACATTACTAAGCTGTAGCTGGCCTTTATCTTGATTTTTTTCTTTATATTTTCTCAGTGTGTTTCCAATTGGAAGAGGAGTATACAAAACTCAATATTACAAAACTATAGCTTTATCTCCAGATTTCCGATTTCTCTGTGTGTTTTCAGTGGAAGAGGAGTATACGAAATCCAATAATACCATCAAAGCTGTCACTTTATCTCGAGATGTATAATTTTCTCTGTGTTTCTAGGTGGAAGAGGAGGAAAAGAACCCAATATTACAAACCTGAAGCTTTATATGGTTTTTTTTTCTCTGTATGTTTCCAGGTGGAAGAGGAGTATAAGAAACCAAACAGCCAAAAGAGAGTTGCGGAGGGCAAGATACCACACATGTGGGGTCAGTCCATGTACATCCTGGGACGCCTAATGATAGAGGTGTGTTCTTTTCTCCTGATGATAACAGAAATTTACATGGGTATTAAAGACACTGTTTATGTACAAAACTGATTACTGTGCACACTTAGAGTAGTGATTGAGCTTAACTCAACCCCACCTAAGTAACTCCAGCTCAGGTAAAGCCCTGGCCCTAAGAGAAGGGATATAACTGCGTACAAAAAAAATAGGTTTATACATTTAAAATAATATTATAATCAAACAAAACAAGATTGAGTTATAAAAAAAAACTGTAAAAAAAAACCACAGTTCTTGAATTTTTGATACAACAAGGTTTTATGACAGTAAACCAACTTTTTTAAGATTTTTCCTTCACTTCAGGCTGACTCCATCACCTTTTCAGTTTTTTCACCATCAACATCCCACTTCACCACAATCTCAGGGTCACAATCTGACTCCCGATCTCAATCGAACAATGGTCATTATTTTATACAGATTGTAGGGATAACCATGCAGATAACCAAAATAAACAGTTTCAGTAGCATTTCTGAGATGATTCAAGTGATCATCCATCCTAATTCAAAGTTTAGATTTAGCCTAGGCCTTTAAATCGCCAAAAATTGTAGACAAAAAAATTGTCAATTTTGAAGCGCGTTTTTCTATCTTAATCTAGTCCAAAAAAGAAACTAAAATAACCAAAAACAAAGTCTAAAGTGTCCTCTAAACGTAAATGGTTTGCACAAGGTTTCCTGTAGTTAAAGAAATTAGACACCTAGAAAGTAAAAGTGCACGGGCGATGATGGGCGATATAGGTATACAGTATAGTGATCCATACAAGGGACGGCGGGCAATATAGGTGGGGTTGAGTTAAATGTATCCTATATTTATCTGGTTATGAGGATATGGTCAGTTTAACTGAATTCACCTGAGGTTTAGTCTCACCTCAAGAACTGTGCTATGAACCAGATTCAATAAAATACTACCTAACTGTCAGAATGGCACTGGAATGAAAGACAAGATTTAAGCTGAGAAATTCAAAGTTGATCTCTAAGCTTGTTGCTTTATTTTTTTACCCATTTCTTCAAACTCTTTTGTGGACAATTTTCATTTTCTAAAATCTTATTTGAAACATCTATATATTCATTCTAGTTTTAATGAAACGTTTTGCTAGCTTATTTTTTTTAATACTGTTTTTTTCATAAAAAATAGACTTTTTATAACTTTTTTTCTTTAATCTTTTCAATCCTAGTGTGTAAACAATGACAATGCACCTTCACTTAATTTTCAAATTTTGAGTCTTTGCAATAATTTGTTGTTGTTGTTCATGTATCAACCTTGTAAAGAAAAAAACCCATGGCTCTCTTCCCAGGGTTTCTTGTCTCCTGGTGAGCTGGACCCTCTGAACAGAAGACATGTAACTGAAACAAAACCTGATGTGGTAGTTCAAGGTTCGTTGTTCAAGTTTAGTTTATCTTTATATTGTCATTATTTTGTATGCTTCGGTTCATTTTTACTGTGAAATAATGTCCACCCTGAGATTTGAATTTTACAGCTTTAGAGTTTATGCCAATCGATTTTCTTAAAGGCTTCCTTAAATCAAAGCTGAAGATAATAATTACTTCAATTTTCATTTAGCAATCATCTAATGTTTGCTTGAGAGGTAGATGATTGTTATGCAAGTAAAATAATCATAACTGTTTCACTCTCCAATCTTGTCAGTGCTCAGATTGTATTATTTCTTTTTTCTCCAGTTTCTTGTTGAATAATTTTAGGCTTTTGAAGCAAATTTTGATTCATTTGAGGGGAAAAAATGTACGGATTAGAAAAATGAACAACTGGTTTGCTACAAACAGATAAATTATTATTTCTTAAAACTCTTTTTCTGACAGTTGTAATTGTTTTACAATTCCATGACAAGACTTAACCCTGATAAATCATTTGAATCCAATGTTTCCTGCCTACCTTACAGTGGTATTGCTGGCAGAAGACAGTCTCATACAGGACAAGATGGCCCTACATGGTATTGAGCTGCAGACAGTCGCTGAAGTTGCTCCAATCCAAATCCATCCTGCCAGGGTTCTCTCCAAGCTCTACTCTTTACTAGGTCAGTTCAGTCTCTTTCGATTGTTAGATCTTAATGTAGACGGGTGTGGCAATTGTAAGATCTTATAAGATCCCTGTCTACATTACCACCTATTTATTAGAGACCCTTTACATCTCGCCTTCTCACGTATCTTCTTCGACCCGCGCATCCCCATTCGAATCAGGTGTGAAACAAAAAACTTATTCTCAATTTCTGAATTTTTATTTCTCTACATATACTAACCAGCTCTAATATTTTATTCCAAACTCGCGCTCCAGCCTTATCTTACCCTCATATCAACGAGTTCACACCCTCTGTCATCAGCGTCCCAAGCCTTTTCACTGAACCTTGAATGAAGCATTCTGCGCACTGTCCCTCCCCCAACCAATCATTTGTCCCGTCTGAGCCCAGCTCTTCCAACGTTTGTATAAATTGTTAAAGTCATTTTTTTCTACACACACAATCTGATGAAGCCACAATAAAGGCGAAACATTTATATGTTAAATCTATACTTGTGTTGTTTATTTTTTAAGTCACGTAGTTATAAAGTTGTGTGCCTGTCTCTTTATAGACTCTCTCTCTCTCTCTCATCTCTCTATCTGTCTGTCTATCTATCTATCTATCTATATATATATATATATAAAATGCTGCATATATATAAAATGCTGCAGAAAAACCATTGTATTTTTTTAAATATCTAAAGGCTGTTTTATTTCTTGATCAGCTAAATGATAGGGGCAGATCCCTGACTACATAGATGTAAAGCATTGGTGGTGATAAGAAGTAGGCTTTGAAGGAATGACTTAAAGTGAAGTGTTCAAATCTCATAAAGAGTATTGAATTTTTCTTTCCATCTCTTTCAAAAAACTTCTCACCACTGAGCACTCCTTTCACCTTAAGCTCACTAATTTTTAAAGAAGTTATGATTTTGTCTCAGTTCAGAATGATCTTTGCCAATGTTTTTGTTTTGTTCTATTTATCAATTAATGTAAATGTAAATCCATCCTCTGATTCCAAGGTTGGACCGGACCCCACGAAAGAAATTTTGATTTTTGTTTTATGCTCCAGTTTAAAAAGCTTTTGCCATTATTCATTTGTCCTCACTTTTAGTATCCTATTTTAAAATCTATTGTTTTAAATATTGTGAAAGAAAGATATTAATTAGTTATTTCTTCATATTTATAATTTAGATACAGTCTATGTGGTAAGGATTGGTAACCGATCGGTCAAAAAGAGTCACATAAACAGTGCTCATAATGCTTTTTTATTGTTTGTCTCTTCATGTGTTTTTATACATTGACACCTTTTGTTACCTTTATTTTTCTTTGCTTCTTTGTCAAAGTTTGAGAATACTTCTGTTTTGAGTTGTTTATTTTCTTGCCTTTTCGGGGTATGGAAAAAGTTCAGATTCTTGTCAGTTGACACCTCTGTTTTATTTTTTATCTTTATATTGATGATTTGTATTTGATGTGTGCAAATGTTTTTTTTTTTCAGTTAGCAAGTATGTTAAAAAGTACAATTTTTATGAACTTTTGTCTGTACGTTCAGCTGTATATAGATTCTTGTCTTTATCTGTGGTAATATTAATATGGGTCTCAAAGTGATTTTATTTTTTTGCAGGTAAAAATCGTAGGATGGGTTTATCTGGGCGTGCCTCCTCCAGTGAGATTGGCCTTCTGGCGACAAGTAAACTGTACATGCTGCGGAACAAAATTCTAGCGTTTGTCCCACAGGTAGGGGGTAGAATGCATTGATTAGAGAGTTGATATGAACTTTCCTCAGCAAATCAGAGGTAGTGATCAGAAATAGTTTTTTATCAAGATGCCACAGATGCTGATTAGAAATTCCTGCTCTGAGATTTTCTCAGCAAATCAGATGTAGTGATCAGAAATAATCTTTTCTCAACATGTCTGCTGATTAGAAATTCCTGCTCTGAGATTTTCTCAGCAAATCAGATGTAGTGATCAGAAATAATTTTTTCTCAACATGTCTGCAGATTAGAAATTCATGCTCTGAGATTTTCTCAGCAAATCAGACATACAGATCAGAAATAACCTTTTCTCAACATGTCTGCAGATTAGAAATTCATGCTCTGAGATTTTCTCAACATGTCATAGATGCTGATTAGAAATTCATGCTCTGAGATTTTCTCAGCAAATCAGATGTAGAGATCAGAAATAACCTTTTCTCAACATGTCACAGGTGCTGAATAGAAATTCATGCTCTGAGATTTTCTCAGCAAGTCAGATGTAGTCATGAGAAATAACCTTTTCTCAACATGTCACAGGTGCTGAACAGAAATTCATGCTCTGAGATTTTCTCAGCAAGTTTATCATGAGAGAGAATCAGAAACTATCATGAAATTTTCAGATAATGAGAGCTAAAGTGTATATCAAGACAAAAGCATACAATACGCTTTGGAGTTTTTATGACGTCACTTGAATGCAATAGGAAAAAAATTCTCTTAAATAACCGAAATTCAGAATATGAGGGCTTCCATATAACATAGATTTTTCTGGAATGTTGAGTTTAACATTGGAGACAGGAAAGATAGGGCTTGCATGAAGAAAAAAAGCAAGCTCTTAGCAGTCTATCAAATGCGCACACACAAAAGATCTCTGGATTTTTATGTCAAGATGTGAGTTTGCAAAATAATTTGTGATACATTCTGCACTGAGAAAGTTGAATTGGAAATCTATTTTTAAAGGGCAGGTTATGCTTTATTAAGAATGAAGTATTTGCTACTCACAAGTCATAAATGTATTACAGGCTAGAAATTCCTTAGCCCTCCCAAACTTTTTATTCCTTATGAAGAGATCAGTGATAGGGTAAGGCTATGGTCTCAGCCAAGTTGTATTTAGTAATTTGTAATGAGCTTCAAATAGTGAAACAAGTGGTAGAGCCATAACTTAGCAATCTTTTTACTTTTTTTTGTGTAAAATATCTGAATGTTCTTATTCGCATTCAAAGGTTTATTCTCAACTTCTCTAGGGTTCAAGAAGATCATTTAGTTTTCGTTGTAATTGAAAATTCTAAATTAGAAGGGCATATGACTAGGTGCATTTGATGAATAAATAATCAACATTTTTTCTTGAACCTTAGGAGACACTTCTGTATGACTAATAAATTTTTTTCGTTCATGAGTGAAACGTTTTTCTTGACATTTTGATTATTTGTCTTTAAGATCAATGTTAAACTCATAGATGTATTCAAGAGACTTACAAGACTAATTGACTCTTTTTTATGTTGAAAAAATTCGAGTTATCCAGGCCAGGTGTTATGAAACTTACTGGTGAAATCATTGTCAAAACTCAGAGTCATGTCAGCCTTCAGAGTTCACTTTATGTCTTTCCATCTTAAAGCAAAAAATTTTTTAAATGCAAGTCTGGGGCACAAGATGAGTTTTCCCCGATATTTTTTCCTTCCCTTTAATTTTCAGCTTTGGTCTATTATAAAAGTTACGTTGCCTGTAAGATTCCTGCAATCAAAGTTGGCCATAAAGTCTTTCACCTTCTGCTCTCATGAGATTTTATAAATTTTATCTGCTCCTAAGACCTGTGCTTTGGTGTTGTTTTTGTTTTTTGTTTTAAATCTCAATTTCTTAACCTGCACTCATTAGGATTGGCTGGTAGGAATATTCTCATATTCTTCATATTATAATATTACATAGTATCCTTTTCAAAATGAGAAAAACATTGAACAGTTTACATATTTTGAACAGGCATCTCTAGGATGATTGTTTTATATTTTGAGGCTCAGTGGTCAAATCTGCAGTCCTGGAATGATCTAGAATATTTGGGAGAACCATAAGGAGATCTTAAGAGTATAATACAATTCTACTCACCCTTTCACCGTCAGTGAGAGATTGCAATCTGAGGAAAGGTGTTGTGAAAATAAATCTTTAGAAGTTGTAGATACTCTTCTCTCAATATTCTCATGTGAATTAGTTAACAATCAACAAGGCTTACTGAAAAGAATGTTGTTTATAAGAAGTATTCAAGATAGCAACTAAGTGAGAGCTTTGATTCTACCACACTCTATGGTGCCCAGAAAAAAATGAATGGGTTCCTAACAAGCATTTCATGCACAACTGTGAACTTGATCATTATGGGATGAGGAGTATAGGCTTTGAAGATCTTTTGGCTGGCCTGACACATTAAGGTTGAGTTACATGTTTGAAATGATCTACTAACATCTAGCAAATCATGTAAAGGCTGAATGGTTTTCATTTTCCATGGTTGATTGATGAAGAGAGACACTGTGTAGATACCAGGCAGTTTCTGCTATTTTGTGAGTGAAGAAAAATCTCTTCATTGCCTTTAAGTGTGGCCTCTCTGACTGTCAACTGGCATGCTTCATTGCCTATAAGTTTGGCCTGTCTGACTGTCAACTGGCACGCTTCATTGCCTTTAAGTTTGGCTGTCTGACTGTCAACTGGCACGCTTCATTGCCTTTAAGTGTGGCCTCTCTGACTGTCAACTGGCACGCTTCATTGCCTTTAAGTGTGGCCTCTCTGACTGTCAATTGTCAAGCTTCATTGCCTATACGTGTGGCCTCTATGATAATTAGGCAATGATGGGACAGATCTTTATTTAAGCCTCCTGCCAGGAAAGAACAAAACATATTACTATCCTCTTTTAAAAAAAAGTTTTTAGAAATAAAACAAAAATCACAAGGTAGCATATGGCTTTAGACAAGAAAGTGTTGTGGTATTTTTCCAAGTGTTTTTTTTTCCCCCTGAAGAACTTTGAATCTAGTGTGGCTTGCACAGCCAAGTATGTTCAGTGTAGTTTAACCCTGTGTGTGTTATCTGGGCCAGCTTGTGGACGGGAGAACATTTTACCTGGGCATGGACATGGATTACCTCGTAGATGACTTCAAGACAAAAGTGGATTTTCTTCGTGCCAATTGGAAGGCCCTTGGCCGGCCAATCCTCATCTGTCGCTTCAATAGGAATGCTCTAGGTTGGGAGCCATTTCGTTCATGTGCCACATTTTTTTTTATATCCTGGTGGTGCTTTCTAACTGTTGCACTTTAATTTCATATTCCTTTCAAATTCTCTGCCTTTTATATTATTTATCTCTCATCCTCCCCACTTGGACACCTGTCAGTACTTATAAGTCTTCAGTTAGATCAGCTCATTCAGTGAAGCATCCAGGAAAAATTAAGCACATTTTGTTCCGAATAGTTTCAAGGTGGAGCCCATCAATGAGAGAAATGGGGTTTTATGTTAATTTTTTTTCAAGTTTAAAGTGAAATAATTCTGGGAATTGAACTGCTGGAGTAATCTTTTCTTTTCGCATGCTTAAAGCGTAGAATATTAGTATCATAGAGTCACTATATCAGTATTCCATTTTGTGTTCAACTGACATTTGCTACCTCACAATTTTATGGGCGGTAATTTTATTTAAAATTTAGAATTTTTACTGAAATGAATATTTGAAAATATATTGTCTAAATTCATTATCCTTACTTTTGTAGACAGTTAACAAGCATGCTTGTAACTCTTCATTTGACTTTTAGCTTATGTATATACCATTTGGTGTTTGCAACATTTTTTTTAATCACTTTATTATTTTAAATAAATAAGTTCTTGTTCAAAGTATATAAGAAGTAGATACTCAACGCAGTATTTTTTTTTACCATTTTGAGGCTTGTGTAATGAGTTTTAAAAGATTAAACAACTTTTTTTAGGTGAATATCAGTGCATGTTTATTTTGTCCCTGATTATCTTGATATTAAAAGCTGAATATAACATTTTGCAAATTAAAAAAAAAAATGGAGGAAAAAACTTCTTTTGGAAGTTATAATTTCAGGTATTTTGTTGATAAATAATAAATAAAAACTCCTGAAGATAAGCCTCGAAGATAACTATATTCTTTTATTTAAATGATGCACTATTGTATTCTATATTCCCCTGCATGGTGCAATGTATGATGGTATTCCTAATCCTTCTTTATGCTTTGCTTTGCTTTCCCTAGAACATCCACTGGTGTAGCTATTAACTGATCATGTGTAAAAGTGGGGAACACTTTGTTGGTCATTCTGAGTAGAAGGCAATGCTAGTTGTTCATGGTATTTTTAATTGTATGTCCTGAAAGTTTGTGACAATGGTCCTATAGTCTATTGATGTACCAGATTGTCTTGCAATTTGTTGATGTGCCAGTGAACTCTTTGTTTAACAGTTACAAAATTTTATTTATAGCTGTTGTCACAGAACTGATATGTAGTGTGATAATTTATTTACTTGTACGAAAACAAAACAAAAACCACAATCCAAAAAAAAAAAGTATAACATGTTTTAATAAAATTAAGAGCAGGCATTCTTTTATCAAGGTGAACTGAACTCTGCACATCCAGAGAAGGTATTAATGCTAAATTATCTTTATAGCCTAAGCAATGTGAGGAGGTCGGTAGGATTCTCAGCCATGTATGGTAGATGTATAGGGGTCGCAAAATTTATAGAGGTCAGCAGGGGTCTCAGGCAATGTGTAGGTCTGTAGGGACCTCAGCAATGTGTAGAGGTCTGTATGGATCTTAGCAATGTGTAGGTCTGTATGGATCTCAGCAATGTGTAGGTCTGTAGGGGTCTCAGCAATGTGTAGAGGTCTGTAGGGGTCTCAGCAATGTGTAGAGGTCTGTAGGTGTCTCAGCAATGTGAAGAGGTCTGTGGGGGTCTCATCAATGTGTAGAGGTCTGTAGGGGTCTCAGCAATGTGTAGAGGTCTGTATGGGTCTCAGCAATGTGTAGAGGTCTGAAGGGGTCTCAGCAATGTATAGAGGCCTGTAGGGGTCTCAGCAATGTGTAGAGGTCTGTAGGGGTCTCAGCAATGTGTAGAGGTATGTATGGGGTCTCAGGAATGTGTAGGAGTCTGTAGGAATCTCAGCAATGTGTAGAGTAATCTGTACGGGTCTGAAGGGATCTCAGCAATGTATAGAGGTCTGCAGGGTCTCAGCAATGTGTAATTCTGTATGGATCTCAGTAATGTGTAGAGGTCTGTAGGGGTCTCAGCAATGTGTAGAGGTCTATAGGAGTCTCAGCAATGTGTAGAGGTCTGTAGAAGTCTCAGCAATGTGTAGAGCAATTTGTAGAGGTCTGAAAGGATCTCAGCAATGTGTATAGGTATGTAGGGCTTTCAGCAACATTTAGAGGTCTGGAGAGGTCTCATCAATGTGTAGAGGTCTGGAGAGGTCTCATCAACTTATAGAGGTCTGTAAGGATCTCATCAATGTGAAGGAGATGTTTAGGGATTTCAGAGACTTCTTTTATAACAAGCACCATCCATGATGCTTCAAGCTCATGACCAAGTTACTCCAGTATCAGCTCTACCTACATGCGAAGACAAAATATCCTGGTCCAGGTGTAAGGAATTTTTTTTTTTTGTGATTGTTATTTTCAGCTTTTACTTGCTGCAGTCCCTCATTTGTTCAAGAAGTTGACCTTCAGTCTCACCAGTGTTTCCAAGACTTCATATTTTTTCTGTCATTGCAATTTACCCCAATCTCGTTATAGCGGGTACCTTGCTTTATTCTTGTTGTCCAAACCCCCCAAACAGTTTATGGACCTCCAAAGATTCTATGTGGTGCTCGACACAAACTTCCTTGTGGACTTCCTGCGGACAGAGGTAGCCTACCTGAAGCACAGCTGGAAGGCCCTCGGCCGCCCCATTGTCACTCTTAAAATCACTCATGACTTGCTGGGTAGGTTTGCTCCTCAAAAAATAACCGTACTAACCAATGCTTGTAGAGGAGTGGAAGTTACAGACCACAACTCATCAGAGTAGTAACTATCTGGAGCACTTAAAGCTTATGGCTGATCAATGAGATATGATAGGTGATTAGTAATATGAAGCAGTAGTATGCTCACTCAACAGCCTGAACAGTTTTCCTCAACATTTCTCTGAAACATTTATTGATTTTGTGAGTGCTCTCATTCCTTTTCTTTTATTTGAATTTTTCAGCAGCCGTATTTCATCTGGTTTACTATCTCATTATATTTGCAATTACAGTCCTTAGTAGATAGCATTATCTCACCCAAGTGAACAAAAATATTTTGTCTCAATATATCTGCTAGACTGCATTATCTCACTCAAGTTAAACAAAAATAGTTCATCTCGTTCTGTCTGATATGGCAAGAGACAATTATCTTACTCCAATTGACAAAAATTTATCATCTTGTCAGATCTGCTAGTACAGTAATCAATTTCTTGCCAGCACAAAATCAAAGCTTCCAAAATGTAATGAAGTGTAAAGGAGAAATAAATAGGTAGAGAATAAGAATTTCAATATTATGCTAAGCTCCTTTCAGCATTTAAAAGAAAAATAACGCATAGTGAGCAGAAAAATTGTCTCAATTCATTCCATTTGCGGCATCATTCTAAACAGTTCTGAGCCCAAAATCTCTGCCTTTTTACTTTTATAAATTCACTTCAGTACTAATAACACAGTTCTCCAACCAAGATAGATTTTTGGCAAAGAAATTTAATGCTAAAGATTTGAGCCTTCGATCAAATGTGTGACTGTTTGACGTTAAAAAAAACATCTATTTTTTGGCTTTGGTTTGTCCTTGATTTCTGTCTGACAACATTTTTCGTAGTAACCAATTGGCTGGTATCTTTTTTTATAGGATTAAGTATTAATTTTATTTAATTCAAAAGTGTTACAATCTTTATTAAATGCTATCTAGAACACTGGAGATGTAATTTGTTTCTTTATAACAAGAAAAGTCAAAGCAAAAAAAGCTGTTTAGTATTGACAGGCAGTTGAGATTATAATATGAAATTATCTAGCTTCATTTTTTTGTTGGGTGAACAATCCATGGATTAACCATGGCTTAAGCTTGAGAATTTAAACAATCAAGAAACCTATATGCGATTAGGTAACCAAAGCTACAGAATTTCAAAAAATAAAATATCTATAAGTTGTTTGGAAACTGTGGCTTAAGTTGCAGAAATTTATTTTAAAATACCTATAAGCTGTTAGTGAACAGATCTCTTTAGCTGCAGAATTTACAGCAAGTAAATTCAGTACCATTACTTTAATTGCAGAATTTGGAACATTAAAAATATCCTCTAAATGAACATGGTATTCTGTAGAAAGTTTCTTCTACTAAACTTCATGCAAAGGGTATGACCCACTGGTTTTTTTGGTTTTTGTTTTTTTTTCCTCCAATAATGAAAAGTTTTTGTTTCATCTATATAATTCAGAAATGTGACATACTGCTAGATAGTCTCAAATAAGAAAAAAAATAACATCAATTTACGGCTGAATACATAACAGATATTTTCATATATCACACGCAAATCAATGTATCTCAATTTGTCCTGAAATGAATTTTTTCTGCCTAAATAATTTCCCATTCCTCATCAAAGGGCAAGAAAACATCTGCATACGCTCGTACATATACACTAATGTAAAAAAAAAAAACCTTTTTTGCCAACTGTTTCCCCGTGTAACTAGGGTTTAAGTCTGAATTGAATTTCCCTCCTCATTGTATATGCTTTTTTATTTCATCATGTTTAAATAGTGCACTTTTCCTTCTTAATGCATTGCATGCTTTCAATGAGATAGCTTCATCAATTCTTGTGGCTGATTAAAGTTACTCTACGTTTAGATTCCATATTGTGTGTTTATTAGGTAGGGTGAAGATTAATATCAGCTAAAAAGGCTTATCTCTTTTTTCCATAAAAAGTCATTTTTAAAGTGGTCAGATTCACGCATACAATTATTAAAGTTATTTTTTATACTATTTAAAGAGAAAGAATATGTGTGTACTGAACTTAATGCCTCTGTTCCCTTAGGCACAATTTTTTCCTCGCAAACAGACATATTACTAAGTGGATTTCAATTTTCTTGTTAAAATTTGAAATTAATTGCATTAGAGGATATAAATGCTTTCTAAATTTTTTTCTTTTTTGGATCAGAATAGATTTCATCAGTTTCTCGGTCAAGATGTTGAAATTGTTAAAGTGAACAAATTAATTAGAGGTTCTTCTAAAGACATTAAGCCATAAAACTGTCACAACTACTGAACTAGGCGTATTGGTTTATTAGAAAATATGAAGTTTCTTATGTTATTTTTACTCTTCCCACACCTTTCCGAGTCCTTTTTGATTCTCTGTTTTCCTGTTACATGCTGCCAGATAACTATCAGCATCCTCCTAATGCTCTTCTAGCAACGATCAAGAAGTTACAGAGTGGTTACATCAGTGGAGCCAGGTAGAGTCTTCTGTCATTCTCTCATCCTTTCCCTGCATGTTGATAGAATACTTACAGAGTTCTTGTTGATTTATATTGTGCATTTGGTAATTTTTATACATTGCTGTTTTGCTTTCTGTAAAGTTATATACCTAAGAATACTGATTATTTGAATTTTCACTCAACCACTGATGGTAAAATTTAATCTCCGTTACTGCTGAAGTTAATATTAGACGAAATTTGGAATAAACCAGACTGTATTGCTCACAAGCAAGCGTCTGTAAGATTTAAACTGTATTAAACCAATTAAATATGATATAATACAAATTATACTAGATTTCCCCAGTGTATTCAAATTTGATATAGTTCAAGCAAGATAACTTATTCACAGACTTCTATTCAATTTATTACGCATTAGATTTTTTTTTTTGATTCAGCAGCCTTTTTTGGAGATTAGCAAACTTTTTATCTCCACAGGGTTCATCTTGGTAAATTGTCAGACTTTCTGCACACGTCTTGCATAACTAAACTGAGTTTTCTTCGAGACATGGATGATCAAAGTAATAAAGACACTGGTTTGTTATTGTAAGGTCTTGAGTGTATGTGAACATTTGTAACTGTTGCAAGCACACGTTCTTGTTAGGTGTATGTGGACAAGTTTAAATGTTGCAAGTACAGAGTTTTGAGAGAACCTGAGGAAATGTTTGTGGATATGTTGCAAGTACAAGTTCTTGTAAGGTCATAAGGGCATGTATGTGGACAGGTTTATATACTATAATTACAAGTAGTTGTGAGGTCCTGAGTATATGTATATGGATAGGTTTAAATGTTGCAGGTACAGGACCTTGTGAGATCATAAATATATGTATGTGGAAATGTATAATTGTTGCAAGCATATGTTTAAAAAGTCTTTGTAGTGTTAGCGGTTTTAGTAGCTAATCCATTGTCTGTAGTTAATTTAAATCATTTATTGTTACACATTTGGAGAGAAGAGACATGATGCACTGAAAAAGAAATTGCCTTACCTCATTTAATTATAAAACCATTAAAAGTAGGCTCACTCTTTACAGGTTGTTGTTTTAGATAGAAAGCAACACAAGACATGTTCTTTAACACATATGTTAAATCTGTACAAAATAGCAAGTCATATTGAAACATTGAATACATTCTTTCAGTTTTTAAGCTGCCAGCTTATGAAAACAGTGAGGGTCATGAATGGTTTTGAACATAATCTTTGTGTTGTCTTCAGACACAACTGAAGTCTCTGACACAAGTTGACAATCAGTCTCATCCACTTTCTTACATTGATCTCACAGGCAGCAGCAAAGACAGAGTGATGGTGGATCAATTGATGACCCAAACTAGTACATCGCGCACAAGGTTGCTCAGTGATGCGAGCAAGAAAGCCAAGCGACAATCTTCTATCTCCTTCTCCAGCCTGTCTGTGCAGGGCATAGTTCGCAGGTCACGCTCAATCCAGATTGACCCTGACGATGTCCCAGGTAAACACCTTGCCTCATTGCGCTCACGCTTGAACAATTTGGGGAATGTTTTAAGATAAACAAAAAAAAAAAATCATTCTTTTGTCCCCTTGCCTTTGGTGAGCTGCTGGTTTGCATAACTGTGAAGAAAATAGTCTTGTCTAAATGCATTTAGTACACAGTAATCACATGTTTAGTGTGTCAGGTTTTAATTATAGTTAAACATTCACCCAGTTGATGATCACAGACAAATAATTGTGAAAGAGGACATGAGGCTTTCTGAGTCCAAGCTCCGAGAACATGGCTTACTTAAATTGGCTGTTAGCTCCAAGATAGGCAGCTCTCCATGTTGCATGATCTACTGTATGCATGAGCAGTTGGTCGAGGTGTCTGTCTCCGTCCCATTATTTTGTGGGTTTCTGTCTCTCGTATATGCTTTGGTGCAGATTATGTAAACGTAATTAATAGGAAAATTGTTTACTTTTCTTAGGCTTTATTTTTCTTCTTCAAGAAAGTAAAAAAAATTTTTTGGGGTTGAGAGAAATCTTTTGGAGATTTTTCTACAAAGTTTAAGAATATACATTAGAAATAAAGAATAGATAGCAGGCACAGCATATAGCAATTTTTATTCAATTAACTGCGTTATAGTTCTATTTTTTATTTGATTTTAGGGTAATGTAGTAGATTTTCATTTTGTTTTTGTTGTTTATTTAGGGTTTGTTGTTTTTTTTTGTATTTTGAAAATCAGATATTTTTACTCCCATTATGAAGACTAAATAATGATTCATGAAAAGAAATTAAAACAAATTTTTTTTTATCATGAAATGTTGGGGACCCTTTTATGCCCTGTGTCCTTCTTTTTTCTTAATAAACTTTATACAATGCATTTTTTGTCCATCTTCAAAGCAAAGCACTCTCATTATTCACGAGCTAGTGCCTACTCAAGGCTAGATCATAACAGTTAAGAAACTATGGGTGTGTTAGAGACGCTTTTGTTGCCCCTTATGGTTTTCTTCTTTACCTTTGTTCATATCCCCTCAACTTGGCGATTTTGCAGTTCTCGCAAATATTTCCTTTCTGCTTCATGATAGTAAGCTTGAGCTTTACGAAAAGAAATCGGTGAAAGAAAATTGAGTTCAGACAGGGAAATTTTTATCCTTTTAAAATAACATAAATCATTAAAATTTCTGTCATACAATGTGTCCAAACTATTTAGCCTTGCTCAAGAACACATGTGTCTTTTCATTGTGCATGTGTATAGGTATAAAAGTCATCTATGACATCTAGTGTACCAAGTGTGTGTGGAGAGTATCTGATGCGATTATGGTTGTGGATGTGTGCTTTGATCTGTATAAACAACAATACAAGTTTGGGACACATTGTTATGACTGTAGTTTTATTTTGATCAGTATCTTTTCCCTTGAAATTCAGATATCCTTCAGCCTATCCTCCTTTAGAGTTGATTTACATTTCTCAATGAATTCTACAAGTTTTTGAATTTAGTGAAGACATGAAACAAAGAAAGTATAAGTAAAATTACATCAACCTTTATTTACCTTTATGGTCGTAAATTTGCCTGAGGACATTTTTTGTCTAAGATTTTCACGTATGTTTAAGTATCCCTTTTGAAATTTACTGCTTCTGTCATTCTCTAGTTGTCCCTACTGCTCCTCTTATTTAGATTTTTATTTTTTTTGGGTAATTTCTTTGGCTGCGCCTATCGTTAATAAATTTTGTGAACTCTAACCTTTGACCCCATCAAGATTTACATGCCTTTTTGAATGATCCTGAGCGAACGCGTCGTCGGTCAGGTATGTTAACACCTACTGCAAGCTTTGAGTTTCCTTTCATTTATTTTTACTCTGTTACTCTCCCACTTATCTGTGAGTTGTGTGTTGTTTCTCTCTCCCTCTCTCTCTTTTTTCTCTCTCTCTCTCTCTGTCTCCATCTCTGTCTCCCTCTCTCTCTTTTTCTCATCTTCCCTCTCCCACCCTATTTGATCTTTTGATTTTTAGGTGTGTTTTTCTGCTCTTTGTGCCTGTGTGAAAACCTCATTCTATGCTATAGTTTATAGTTTCCATAAAGTGTGCCTTTTGTTCCTTTTGGCATTGTTAGGATTATTTTTCAAGATCTTTGTTTCTGCTTTTTATAGTTTTATATATAGTCTGCTCTGAGATATGTTTTACTTACACTTTTTTTGTGGACAATATTTTTTTAAACTGACTGTGACATGTATCTCAGCGATGTACATAGATTAGTTACATATCTTTACCTCTCATTTAACTAGAAGTTTTTCTGAAATAGGTTCTAGTTACAAATTAATACAGCTTTAGATTTTTGGAAAGATATTTTCTTAACGGGGGAAAAAATCTACAGATGAGTCTTAATACTGAAAGTCTTTCATAAATGGATTTTCTTTGTTAAAAGTTATAATAACTTTAGATTGTTATTTCTCGGGTGGAAAAAAACATACAAATGAGTCCAGACAATTCAAATCTGCAAATTTCAACTTCAAAACCAGTAAAGTTTGTCTAGCCTACAGAATATCTGTCTCTTTAAGATGTAATTTATAAAGAATATTGTTTAGATCGAAGTCTGATTTATAGATCAGGGTAATTGGAAAGTAAGGATTTGTTACCCTTTTTTCAACTGTGAAATTAATTCCTGACAATGAGCTGCTCTTCATGGTGAGCGACCTGTGCGTGTATACTCTTCCCACCTACCTTCCTTACAGACTGCAGTCAGTAGGCCGAGAGCCAAGGAAAAAAAAGGGGGGGGGGTGGAGGCGGGGAGTAGCAATATCAGGATTCAAGTATGAATCAATTTTGTACTGCGCAATGACTGGATCAATCATTGCTGACCAAATTTAACCAAATGGTTCAAACTATTGTGTGATATGAGCTGTCTTGTTCTAGTAGGACTCAAGTATGAATCAATTCTGTACTGCACATTGACTGAACCAATCATTGCTGACCAAATTTAACCAAATGGTTCAAACTATTGTGTGATATGAGCTGTCTTGTTCTAGTAGGACTCAAGTATAAATCAATTCTGTACTGCACATTGACTGAACCAATCATTGCTGACCAAATTTAACCAAATGGCTCAAACTATTGTGTGATATGAGCTGTCTTGTTCTAGTAGGACTCAAGTATGAATTAATTCTGTACTGCACATTGACTGAACCAATCATTGCTGACCAAATTTAACTAAATGGCTCAAACTATTGTGTGATATGAGCTGTCTTGTTCTAGTAGGACTCAAGTATGAATCAATTCTGTACTGCACATTGACTGAACCAATCATTGCTAAGATGTTAGGAGGTCACAATTCATAACTTCTTTTTCCTCATTCACTTCAATCTTCCAGATAGCTGAGCACATTCTTCCTATGTCTTTCTTTTTCTTTATTAAAAGATAAAAAAGCATGTTTGAACCAAACTCAATACTTAACATTGCGATTCATAAACACAATTTTTCTTGCGTATATATTGTTTTTGTAAATCTTTTTTGTCCTCATTCAAAATAAGAAAAGGTAATTTGAAGATTTAGAAATCTTGATAGCAAATAAGTACAATGTTCTAAATTCCTAATTTTGCAATATGATATGTCATTAAGCTTTGCTCCAATATCAGTGTTAAGAAGTATAAGCTTTTATATTTACAGTTTTATCTTAGTTCAGTAATTCTATAACCACCGAGCATGAGTCTTATGCTTCCTATCTGATATATGATATATCTATATCTTTATCTATATCTATATATGGAGAGAGAGAGAGAGAGAGAGAGAGAGAGAGAGAGAGAGAGAGAGAGAGAGAGAGAGAGAGAGAAAGAAAGAAAGAAAGAAGAGCCATGCTGAAACGTAACAAGAGACATGGTCACACAGAGGTTGAGACACACAGAGGTATCTCTTTCATGCGATTGCATTTAACTTTGCATTGTCAGAGAAATGAGGCTGGTTGATGAGGAAGATGTTTTGAAATTCAGATCTGTATCTGTGATAGATGGATTGAAATTATGTGTTGTTTTTGTCAAGATAAGTAATGCGGATGATGGAGGAAAATTCTTGAGTGCATTCGTGAGGGTTGGTGACCAAGAAAATGGATAGAAATTCTGGTGTGTATTTTTTTGGGTTGGGGTTGAAGAAGATGTTTGGAAATTCTAATGTGTGTGTGTAGGTTGGAGAATGAACTTTGCTGAAAATTCTGGGGGGTCAAGATAGAAAGATGGGTTAAAAATCTGGTGTGTATTTTGGTGGGTTGGTGATGAGGAAGTTGAAATTTCAGTGTGTATTTTTGTATTCCAATGTTTGGGATGAGTGGTAATTCTGATGCTTACTTTTTGACTCTTGGGATTTAGTACGACAGGCAGGAATTCAGGTATAGCTAGGGATGAAGAGAATCGGTGAAAATTCTGGTGTTTGGGTAGGTTAAGGATGAGGAATATGTGTGTTTGTGTAGGTTGAGGATGAGTAAGATCGGTGAAAATTCTGGTGTTTGTGTAGGATGAGGAAGATGGGTGGAAATTATGGTGTTTGTGTAGGTTGAGGATGAGACAGATGGGTTGAAATTCTGGTGTTTGTGTAGGATGAGGATCAGGAAGATGGGTGGAAATTCTGATGTTTGTGTAGGTTGAGGATGAATAAGATGGTTAGAAATTCTGGTGTTTGTGTAGGTTGAGGATGAAAAAGATGGTTAGAAATTCTGGTGTTTGTGTAGGTTGAGGATCAGGAAGATGGGTGGAAATTCTGGTGTTTGTATAGGTTGAGGATGAGAAAGATGAGTGGAAATTCTGATGTTTTTGTAGGTTGAGGATCAGGAAGATGGGTGGAAATTCTGATGTTTGTGTAGGTTGAGGATGAGAAAGATGGGTTGAAATTTCTGTCTTTCTAGAAAATACCTATTGCTTCTTTCAGTTTATTCTTCTTTTGCAAGTCTGGATACGGGTATGTTATAAACCTGTCAATGCACTTTCGTCTTTTTTTCCTTAAGTATTGATTTAGTTTTGCTTTTATTGTGTTAGTTTAGGTTGTTGTTCTGTTTGTGTTGTTATTGTTTTATTTTTTCCACATAGAATATTGGCATTTGTGTTTTTGCTGTGGTATGGAAATGAAGGCTCACATAAAGGTCAAGGATTTTGTCAGTGGTAGAGCAACAAATTTTCTTTTCTCGTTGAAATCATGTTTGCTATGAGTTATGGTGAAAGGTCAAGTCGCAACAAATATCAAAAAGGATTTTTTTTTCTGAAACTAAGGAAGAATAGTCAAATATGAGCTTATATTTCTTTTGATCCTAAATAGGTAGTGAACCTTTTTTGCTGCTTCATTTCTATTACTGCAATCCTCATTTGTAGGTATGTTTTGAAAACCAAGCTGACCAGTAGAACCACAGGGAGGAGGAAAGTTAGACTTATTCTTCGTGCTGCTAAGTCTCATATGGTTTGAAGGTATTAAAAACAATTAGAAACTCATTTCTAATATTGATTCCTTACATTGCTCACTCTATGACTGCATAAAACCTTCATGTGACCCCATCTCTGACCCCACCTGATGCTATCTGCTCTCACCCAAGGCTCTGGCCAGAATTACAGTCGCCAGAGCAGCTACACCACTCCACAAAGCAACTCTCCCACAAGTCCAGGCCCTGCAGGCTCAGCCTTCAGTTATGACCATGGTAACTTATTTACTGCCCTTTTTCTCTACCCTCTCTGGTAACTTATTCTTTAACTTCTTCCTCATTTCTTTCTTGCCTTGTCTGTGATACATGCAGCAATGTTTTCACTACAAATTCAGCCACTTTTAGAAAATATAATGCTATTTATAAGATTGAATTCTGTTGCCCTTGCTTAATATTAATGAGGTCCCTCTTGGAGGGATGTGGTCTTCAAACATACATTTCTCTGTCTGGAATTTCTCATACTCTTCATATGTATGTCAGTTTGGATGGAATTTCTTGTGCTCTCCAAATGTCTGTCAATTTGTATGGGATTTCTCGTACTCTTCACATGTATTTCACTTTGTATGGAATTTGTCTCAGCATATCGATGCCCCCTGTATTTGTACCCTATAGTGTAGCTTGAAAATATCTTGTTCAAATGCATGAAAATCTGTAGCAGCCATTTTAGCCTCTTCAACAGAGGATTTGCTTGCAGACTTTCTTTAGAACCCTCAAGTTTCAAGGGCATTTCTTTATGTTGACAAAAGCATTTGATTTGGGATCTATGATATAGTTTAAAGTTGTTAGCTATGGACTTATCATAATACAATAAATATCATTTTTTTATTGCTAACCTTTCATGGCTTGAAGTTGATAAATATTCAAAGTGTTGTATTTTGCAAACAATCAATGTCTAAGTGGCGTATAATGAAACAGGTTCTAAATGTTAAGCTTCAAACTAGCTATGCTCTCTACAGGACACCAGTGCTGTCATCAGTGGAACACAACTTGCATACATTATGCTTCAAACTAGTGATATTCTCTACAGGGCACTAGTGCTCTCATCAGTGGAACACAACTTGCATACATTATGCTTCAAACTAGTGATATTCTCTACAGGGCACTAGTGCTATCATCAGTGGAACACAACTTGCATACATTAAGCTTGAAACTAGCTTTATTTTCTACAGGGTACCATTGATCTGACGGTGGAACATAACTTGCATACATTATGCTTCAAACTAGTGATATTCTCTACAGGGCACTAGTGCTATCATCAGTGGAACACAACTTGCATACATTATGCTTCAAACTAGTGATATTCTCTACAGGGCACTAGTGCTCTCATCAGTGGAACACAACTTGCATACATTATGCTTCAAACTAGTGATATTCTCTACAGGGCACTAGTGCTATCATCAGTGGAACACAACTTGCATACATTATGCTTCAAACTAGTGATATTCTCTACAGGGCACTAGTGCTCTCATCAGTGGAACACAACTTGCATACATTAAGCTTGAAACTAGCTTTATTTTCTACAGGGTACCATTGATCTGACGGTGGAACATAACTTGCATACATTATGCTTCAAACTAGTGATATTCTCTACAGGGCACTAGTGCTATCATCAGTGGAACACAACTTGCATACATTATGCTTCAAACTAGTGATATTCTCTACAGGGCATAAGTGCTATCATCAGTGGAACATAACTTGCATACATTATGCTTCAAACTAGTGATATTCTCTACAGGGCACTAGTGCTATCATCAGTGGAACACAACTTGCATACATTATGCTTCAAACTAGTGATATTCTCTACAGGGCATTAGTGCTATCATCAGTGGAACACAACTTGCATACATTAAGCTTGAAACTAGCTTTATTTTCTACAGGGCACCATTGATCTGACGGTGGAACACAACCTGCATACATTAAGCTTCAAACTTGCGATATTCTCTACAAGATACTAGTAGACCTACTGTCAACAATGCAACACATCTTGCATATATGACAAGCTTCAAACTAGGGATATTCTCCACAGAACACCAGTGCTGTCATCAGTAGAACGCAACTTGCATAATATAAGAGCTTGACACCAGTGATATTCTCTACAGGATACCAGTGCTGTCAACAGTGGAACACAAATTGCATATGTTAAGCTTCAAACTTATGATATTCTCTACAAGATAACAGTAGGCCTACTGTCAACAGTGGAACACAAATTGCATATGTTAAGCTTCAAACTTATGATATTCTCTACAAGATAACAGTAGGCCTACTGTCAATAGTGGAATACAAATTGCATATGTTAAGCTTCAAACTAGCTATAGTCTGTACAAGATAACAGTAGGCCTACTGTCAATAGTGCAACACAAATTGCATATGTTAAGTTTCATACATATGATATTCTCTACAAGATAACAGTAGGCCTACTGTCAATAGTGGAACGCAACTTGCATATGATAAGCTTCAAACTTGCGATATTCTCTACAGGACACCAGTGCTCCGACAGTGGAACTCAAATTGCGTATTTTAAGCTTCAAACTAACAATATTCTCTACAGGAAACCAGTGTGATCGTCAGTGGAATGCAACTTGCATAAGAGCTTCACACTAGCGATATTGTCCACAAGACACGGGTGCTGTCATCAGTGGAAGGCAACTTGCATATGTTAAGCTTCAAACTAGCAATATTTGCTACAGGACAATAGTGCTGTCTTCAGTGGAACACATAAATTAAGCTTCAGACCCGCGATATTCTCCTCAGGGCACCATTGCTCTGACGGTGGAAAGCAATTTGCATATATTAAGCTTCAAACTTGCGATATTGTCCACAAGACACGGGTGCTGTCAACAGTGCAACACAACTTGCTTATTTCAACCTTCAAATTAGGGATATGATTTTCTCCACAGGACACTAGTGTTGTTGTCAGTGGAACACAACTTGCATATGATAAGCTTTAAAATTGCCATATTCCCTACAGGACACCAATGCTGTTTTTATGACATGGACATGCTTCCTACAAAAATTTCATAGTATAAAGCAAAGTTTTCTTGGACACGCTCCTAAAATTGCTTCACCTGATTCCTCTCTATTGTTCATACCCTTCAATGCAAAATTATTGTGAAGACAAGCTTTTATTTGTCTTTTACGTGTCTCAAGTATTAATTTAAACAAATATTGCAGTCCTGCACTGTAAATAGGCCACACAGGCGAGTTTGATTTGACTTTAGGGTTGATACAAAGATTTTCCAACTGCACATCATGAGAACTGTAACTTTTTCTGCTACATACA
Organism: Elysia crispata; assembly: GCA_033675545.1. Lineage (NCBI taxonomy): Eukaryota > Metazoa > Mollusca > Gastropoda > Plakobranchidae > Elysia > Elysia crispata. The sequence goes on along the minus strand of JAWDGP010003877.1, from coordinate 319,040 downwards.
AAGTGCAGCACTAACATTTCACTTGTTTAACAGATACGAGATGCATGAGAGAAAGAACTTTTGCTATGTTGTGCGTAAGGTCAAGTCAGCTCCAAGATTGTTAGCCCTAAAATCGTCTTGCTTTCAAATTCCAGGTAAAGCCTTGTGAATATTCAGCAGGGTGACAAAATTTGTAAATTAGTCGGATATGACCCGTAAAGTGAACCTGATCTGTAGTTCTGTTATTCTCTAATTTTCAGGGCGCTCATCTGCCCTCCCTACCCTTTCTTTATTCTCAGTCTCTGAGTAATGAAGATGAATATTGAAAGATAATGAGCTTGTGTTGGATTTATATCATTTCTGAGGTTTTGCAGGAAAGGCTAGCGGGCCCTTAGCTAGACTATGGCATTATGTTTTTAGACTGACGACACCATTTGCTTAGTGGTACGTAGCAGCATAATCGCTTTTCACAAACATGCTAGCTCTCCCACCGAGAACGTAACTGTTATGTAACTTGTAAGGGTTACATGATGACTGCCAGTGATGCTTTAATGCTACCAGTACTGAGTACTAGCTTGGACCAGGTACAAGCGTGCTGTGCAGATTGGGTTTCCACTGCATGCTCACACAGTTACATTACTGTAACAAATTTTGGGTGATCTGTTTGACTTTGTTTGTGTAGGGGTATGAAAATATATACAGCCAGTCACTCAACTCATCTGTAGAAAGTAAGTCTGATGTCCGCTAGTAAAAATTGTAAACTGTTTAATCCAACACAATGCTGACTGGAGGCTGAATGACATGGGGTTAACTCAATCACTGTACATTGACTCACTGCTCACAAAAAGTTGACTCTTAAACTCACTGTGCATTGACTCACTGCTCACAAAAAGTTGACTCTTAAACTCACTGTACATTAACTCACTGCTCACAAAAAGTTAACTCTTAAACTCACTGTAGGTTGACTCACTGGACACAAATTCGACCCCTTATTTATACTAAATCTTATCGAATTATCTAGAAAAGGAATAACAGTTCATACGAGAGTATTCCTGGTACGGGATGAGAAGTGCGCTATAAAATAACAACCAATCAGAACAAAGGTAAACAAGGGGTGACGAGATCATTACTATGCTAGAACTAAGACGAAGATCTCAGAAGAATCTAGGTCACATAAGTTCAAGGACACTTTCCTCACAATAAACAAGACTTAAGTTCTTAGGCTTGAAGCACAAACATTATGCAACTAAACAAAACAGTGTCACTATAGATCGAAGTCGATCTGCTATCCAAAAAGTGTGCATTTACACAGAGTGAAGAAGTGAGTTAGAGCAATAGATCAAATTACAGCACAAAACATTACAATTAGTATTACATCACATTCACTTGATCCGAGACAGTTTTACCAGCAGCAGCAGCAGATTTGACTGGTTTTGACAGTTGACAAGACTGACTAGGCCTAACGCTCGCTTGCGGCTTCTGGCGTTAACAAAGCAAGCCGATTTGCACACAGCACTAGGGAAACCACGTGTTAGTTACGTTATGACTCATGCTTACTGCACATAATTCTGTGTGTGAAACATGGCTATTTTTGGTGAGAATTGACCAGTTCTGGCAGGTAAAATTAGAGAGACAGTTTTCTCAGTGTTGAAGAGTGACACATTGGTGAAGAATTCATTCCTCAAGATAAACCCTCTCAATATCACTATCTTGGACCAACACAAATACACTCAGATGTATATTTCATTTCAAAGACCAAATTCTTTGAGTAAACCAGCTTAGGGTGTGAACGGGAATTGATTATTGTGATTAAGAGATTACTTAAGGATCTGGCAATTTTCACTTTTCTCTCCATTCCGTGAGTAATCACGCTTTTTTTTATCACTGAGTAGCAGAAAACTCTATGATATTTGCCTTTCTCTCATAACCTATCTGCTCCAGTTCTGTTGCTTTCCTTGAAGTCTGTAAGGTTATCCAGCGGCACTTGGTTGACTCTTCACTTTAGATCGTGTCTCTTGAATTTAGCTTGTCTCTTGACTCTAGCTTGTATCTCTTGACTCGAGCTTGTAACACTTGACTTAAGATTGTCTCTCTTGACTTTAGATTGTCTGTCTTGACTCTAGCTTGTGACTCTTGACATAAGATTGTTTCTCTTGACTATAGATTGTCTCTCTTGACTCTAGCTTGTGACTCTTGACATAAGATTGTTTCTCTTGACTTTAGATTGTCTGTCTTGACTCTAACTTGTGACTCTTGACTTTCGATTGTGTCTCTTGACCTTAGATTGCCTCTCTTGACTCTAGTTTGTGACTCTTCATGTATCATGTATCTGGACTTTAACATGTGTTTCTTGAGTTTAGATTGTCTCTCGATTTTTAATTGACTCTCTTGACTCTACCTTGTGACTATTGACTTAAGATCGTCTCTCTTGACTTTAGCATGTGTTTTCTTGTCTTTGTGTTGTTTCTCTTGACTTTTAATTGCCTCTCTTGATTCTTGCTTTGTGACTCTTGACTTGAGCTTGTGACTTTTGATTGTGACTGTTGACATTAGCTTATCTCTCTTGACTTTAGATTGTCTGTCTTGACTTTAGCTTGTGACTTTTGACTTTATATTGTCTCCTTTGACTTTAGCTTGTGAATCTTGATTTCAGATTGTGACTCTTCACTTTAGATCGTGTCTCTTGACTTTAGCATGTGTCTCTTGACTTTAACTTGTGTCTCTTAACTCTAGCTTGTGACTCTTGACTTTCGATTGTCTCTCTTGACTTTTGTCTCTCTTGTTTCTAGCTTGTGACTCTTGACTTTAAATTGTCTCTCTTGACTTTAGCTTATCTTTCTTGACTTAAGATTGTCTCTCTTGACTTTAAATTGTCTGTCTTGACTCTAGTTTGTGACTCTTCACTTTAGATTATCTCTCTTGACTCCAGCTTGTTACTCTTCACTTAGCTTGTCTCTCTTGACTTTATATTGAGTCTCTTGACTTAACTTGTGTCTCTTGACTCTAGCTTGTGACTCTTGACTTTAGATTGTCTCTCTTGAATTTAGATTGTTCCTCTTGACTCTAGCTTTTGACTTTTGACTTAAGATCGTGTCTCTTGACTTTTAATGATCTCTCTTGACTCTAGCTTTTGACTCTTGACTTTAGATTGTCACCCTTGACTTAAGCTTGTGACTCTTGTTTTCATATTGTCTCTTTTGACTCTAGCTTGTGACTCTTCACTTTAGATCGTGTCTCTTGACTTGAGCATGTGTCTCTTCACTTTAACTTGTGTCTCTTGACTCTAGCTTGCAACTCTTGACTTTAACTTGTCTCTTGACTCTAGCTTGTGACTCTTGACTTTTGATTGTCTCTTTTGACTCTAGTTTGTGACTCTTGATTTAAGATTGTGACTTTTGACTTTAGATTGTGACTCATGACCTTAGCTTGTGTCTCTTGACTATAAAAAGTGAAGATGCACTTTTTATGGTGACTGGTTGTTATCGTTTTTCTTAAATTGCAAAGTCTCAAATTTAGAAGAAATAAATCTTTTTTGAAAGCACATAGGAGAAGAATGACATAGAAAAAGCGTTATCGCTCTTTTATTCTTTTATAAAGCAATTTTTTATATCAACCATACAGAGAAGAGACTGGCTTCTATCTAAGCTTTTCTCTAAATTAAACTTGTGCTGGTTATGTATGGACCAACATTTACAACTTTTTATTCCAATGGAAGGCACTAAAGGCCTAATCTCAAGTCACTGAAAGAATGATCTAGCCAGTCAATTTTGTTTAAAGTTTTCACCTAGTTTATTCAGCAGTTTTCTCAGATGCAGGCGATGACAGACTGCAAAAAAAAAAAAAAAAACAAGTATATGCACAGATCTAGAGATTAATGTTGTTAAGCTTTAAACCTGAGAGCTGAAAACTTTTATTATACTTTATTAGTATTATTATTATCATCCATGATCATTATCTCTGTGGTACTGGTAGCAGATAAAGAACCCTCCACTCTGTTGTTGCTAAAATGTATCCCTCCTAAGTCTACACTGATTTCATTGTGGAAAATTGCTCTATGGTGGCAGATATGTTGTATGCACTAATCAAAATATTATTTTAATCTACTTCAATCTATTCAGGGTGAAGGGTCAGGATATATTCTCAGCTTTCTAAGCATGTTGGTATCAGAGTAGATTCTCTTTCTACCTTTGATCTTGTTCCTTTTTTATTCTTTATTATCAGCAGGTTTGAGGGCCAAATTATCTCATTTACACTTTTTTTTTTGCTTGATGCTTTTTACGTCTGAAAGAAAAGATTAATATAAGACACATCCAGTTTCTGTGAAGAAAAGAAACCAAATTTATTAAAGTTTTTGTGATCATGACAGCATCAAATTGTGAAGTTTAATTTTTTTGTTTTGTTTTTTTTTGTTTGGGGGGGCCGGGAGGGGTTATATTTCTGACATTCACACATTTCCTGTATAATTTGTTCTTAAAATCAAGATACAAGTATTAATAACAGAACAGTAGGAAATATTTCAGATCCAGATGAGAGCTGATAAAGGCTCTGGGATATAATTATATAAACCTACTTGGTTCTCTCGCCCAAGCACTGTTTGCACTGAAAGCTTGTATTGTGTTCGTCGACATTATCATGATAATGCATACACTGATTCGTTTCCCCGTACCCTACAGAATCGATGGACAGAGACAGTCCTCTCTCCCCCGACCTGAGAACAGCCACGAAAATTATCCTTAGCGAGATGGGTACTTGTTTTGCATAACACCTTTTGTCTTTAACTCTATGCATGTCATGGGCTTTTTATATGTATAGGTCTCATGTATTATGCCTGCAATTTTTATATCCATGCTTTTCATGCAGTCCGCATTTGTTCTCTCCCATTTAACCAACTGTTCTGTTGCTCACCTTGAATCTGCTATGTTTTGTATAAATCAACTCCAGCCTTCCCATAAAGGGTTATTTAAGCACCTTTGTAATGCAATAGTAGCAGAAGATAGCAGTCATCTGTGCTGTTATGAAAGTTGAACATGTATTGTCATCTATCACCTTGTGGTTTTCATCAGCTAAAAAATTAAAATTCTTTTGGGCTGCCAGATTCATAAATTCATTTCTCCTGAAAAAAATCGGCAGCGATTTTAGTAAAAAAAAAATAAAATATAGTGTCACCTCAGACATTACTGGATTTTGTTTGTTTTTTCTCTATTTTTTTTTGGGGGGAGGGGTATATGTGGGGAAGGTATTTTATTTGAGCACTTGTACAAAGTGTATTTTATGAAGAATATACCATGGAATTATTTTTTTGCCTTTAACGTATTAATCAGTCAAAAATAAAAAAAAATCTTACCTTCAAGAAATGGTTTTCACAGGGATGAAATAAGCATAAAAATATGTTGCGGGCTGATGTTATGAATCTAATTTGGCTTTTTTTTTATGAAAAATTTATCAAATGAAAGGAAAGTTGAAGAAAAGTAAAATTTAGAGCTAATGTCTCTACCTGATCTGCAGATGCTGGTAGTGCTGACTCAGAGTTACCAAACCTCACAATTTTTTTGTGAAACTCACGAAAATTAGCTAAATCTCACGCTCTCCCAAAAGTTCAGCAAATCTCACGAATTTTTGTTATTTTCTTCATATACATAAAGTGTATTATAATATATTCTGTGACAAGTTTCAATAAAGCAGTTTATGGAGAGTGAAACTTTCTAAAGTTGATGTGATCAAAACTAATGCAAAGCAACAGATTCAAGTATGTAATTTCTTAATATTAAACTTAACACACAAAAAATGTCTCTTGGCTTTCTTGGCATATGGCGCATCATCTCACTACAAAAAATTGAAATCTGGACCAAAAAATTTGCAAATCTCACCAAAATAAAATAGCAACTCTGCTGTTGGAAATGTACCAATACATCTTACATAAGCTGGCGGATTTATATATGAATATCTAAAATCATGGATTGCCAAACAAAACCCATGGCATTTGACGAAAAAAAAAGTGTAAATTACCTAAGAATCCAGTGTGAGTTTTTTAAAAAAAAATATGCTTGAATGATTTTGATGCAGAAACTTTGAGATTGATTGAGTGTAACAAGAGATGTTAAATTTCAGATGATATGAAAAATCTGACGACCACAAATGGGGTAAAGGAACCTATCTCCATATATACTACTAGTATAAAGTTGGGAAAAGTGAGATTGGCCTCCCTTGTATAAAACTGAGAGATGCTAAATTATTAACAATAGAAGGAAGGAAAGGGGCATGGGGGTATTATTTCTCTTTTTCATGTTATTTTTTTCTTTTACTTATTCTATTATATCCCTACATTTTGGCAATATCAGAGTTACATATTCAAAGGAGGTACAAATTGTCATTTTATTTTATATGAACATTTCCAGCTAACAAATTGCATCTCCACTTCAATCACCAACAGCATAGCTCTTCTCTGATATTAGGTGTAGATTTGTGTTGATTAACATCCTACACTATTTCTCGAGTTGCACTTTTTTTTGTACTTTTTTTGCTTCTGCTTTTTTTTTTGTGAATGAGGTTGGTTTTTTTTTTTTTTTTACTTTTCTGGACTGTTTTACTTTACATTTTTTACATTTGTTATTATTATCCTATTTTTTACAAGACACATGCATCTTTTATATTATTTTGTTGAATAAAAACAAACTTATTTTACCTGGCTATAAAGAATTTGATATGATATGAAGTCTTCCATCTGTACCCCAGTTACAGCCCTACTTAGACAAAAATCTTCTCATAAACGGCACAAATGTAAGCATTTAAAGAAATGACACAAAATACCAGCAACCTTTCCCTGTGAGAATATTTAGATGTCAGTTGCTGCTGTATAGCTCAGAGAAAAGCTTATATAACTGGGACTTTGTCAGTTATAAAGATATTAGAGAGAGTTTCATTACTTCACAATAATAAGCAATTTTTTTACAACTTCAAACTCATTCATTTGGCTTTAAGTTTTAAAAAAGGTCAAATTTTTTAGGGCCTATTGCACTTACTATTATTGAATTTTATTTTTGATATTAGATTCTATTTTTATAAATGATAGATACTTCTATTATAAAGCTTGTCCTGTGTCTTGATTTTTTATCTTTTGTTAACGATTAATATTTGTCAAGCAGGTTCATTTAAACTTTCTTTTTTTTTTATCATTTTCAAAATCGTCATTGTTACAAAATTTGTCTTTGTTTCAATATCATCTTTGTTACAGTTATCTTTTCATTATTTGTTATTATCATTACACACCATTGAACTTTTCCAACCTCTCTTTTGTATGAAATTAGCCACCAGAATACAATGACTTCCTCTGCGGTTCCTCTACCCGGTTGTTAAGAGGTGACCCTTTAGTTTGCCAGACATCCTCCAGTTGTTCCCAGTATTTTGATCAGGTCTTGAGGTCAACTGCTGGGTGGAACGGGGATTCCTGATTTTGAGCTGGGGTGTTTTAGATGCATCATTTTTAATGTTTAAACATATATTCAATCCCGCTGATTGGCGTCAATGTTAGCAAGGCTCTTTATTCTCATCTTCCATGCTTACCGTTTATAACGGCTCTTCATTTATTGGTTCTAGTATCATCTCTCGAGAGAAATTAAGTTGTTAGGGATCTATCAGAAAAGTACATTGGTCATTTTAAATAAAGACTTAGTTTTATTCACCGATTATAGGTTAAGCCTACTGTTTGAAATATTGTCTAATAGAGATCTAGAGTAAATAAGATTAACAGTGATAAGCCAAGAATTTTAAATTTTTTTTTATCTCATGTGGCTTCATTAATTTTACAAGGCAAAAAACCTATAGTTTTCATGGCAGTAGATCCAATAGACTTTGCAAAATATATGTTAATTCCTGACGAAAAAATTGTGTGACCTAAGTTGAACAAATATAAGACACATCATTTCTCAACAGCATATTCTTTTTTTCAAATCGTATAAAATCACATTAAAACTCATCACAGTCGAAATGTTATCAGGGAATTCATATTTAATTGTTCTGTTTTGGAAGTATTCATTCCAAAACAAGAGAACTATCATAAATTGATGATTTTTTCAATGGTGATGTTAAAACGATTTTTATATATGCATGGTGAAAGTTATTGCATTGTATTGGTCAAATCTTGGGCCTAAAAATGAACATAAAGGTACAAAAAGTTGAAAAAGTTATAACAGAGAATTTCAATGTAAAATCTGGTGAAAATTGTGAAACTTGAGAATCACAGGTGAGCACAAGTATGCTTGCCTGCACTCCTCTGGAACCACAGAGTTTATTGTCTCCTAAGTTTGCTGCGCTCTAACTGACAGGTGATTATTACAGATCCACAATCTGCTGGTGCATACCTGGGGTATGCCTGGCGAAAAACTAAAGGGTCTCTTTCACTGTCTTTTAAACAGCCATGATTATGTTGCTTACATATCCTTTTTTTTTTGCATATTTTTCAATCAGCCTATTACTTCATACCTTTAAAAAGAGCAGTTTTTAAAAAGGCTCTCAAATTATTTTCTTTCTGCGCTGTGTATTTAGTTTAAATACCAATTGTGCTTCTGCTTTCCATCTGTAAAATCATCTCGTCATCACACCACCTAATTCCCTCCCCCCTCCCCTCATTTACCAACAGTCCAGCAACAGCAAGCGCCACACCATTTGAAAGATCGTGCGGAGGACATGTCACAAGATCATCCCATCAGCCCATCAGCGTCACCAAAGACAATGCGTAAACCCCTTGAGCTAGAGAATGAGGAAACGGATGTTACCGAACTAGTGGAGCAGCTTAAACAGTCGACCAGCCTCCAGGAGCAGGCAGACATCATACACTACCTATACATACACAAGTAGGTAGCTTGTTGTGAGCAGGAAGACATCATACACTTCCTATACATACACAAGTAGGTAGCTTGTGAGCAGGAAGACATCATACACTCCCTATACATACACAAGTAGGTAGCTTGTGAGCAGGAAGACATCATACACTCCCTATACATACACAAGTAGGTAGCTTTTTGTGAGCAGGTAGACATCATACACTCCCTGTAAATTATACACAAGTAGGTAGCTTTTTGTGAGCAGGTAGACATCATACACTCCCTGTAAATTATACATAAGTAGGTAGCTTGTGAGCAGGAAGACATCATACACTCACTGTACATACACAAGTAGGTAGCTTTTTGTGAGCAGGTGGACGTCATACACTCCCTGTAAATTATACACAAGTAGGTAGCTTGTGAGCATGAAGACATCATACACTCCCTGTAAATTATACACAAGTAGGTAGCTTGTGAGCAGGAAAACATCATACACTCCCTGTACATTATACACAAGTAGGTAGCTTGTGAGCAGGAAAACATCTTACACTCCCTGTAAATTATACACAAGTAGGTAGCTTGTTGTGAGCAGGAAAACATCATACACTCCCTGTACATTATACACAAGTAGGTAGCTTGTTGTGAGCAGGAAGACATCATACACTCCCTGTACATACACAAGTAGGTAGCTTGTTGTGAGCAGGTGGACGTCATACACTCCCTGTACATTATACACAAGTAGGTAGCTTGTTGTGAGCAGGAAGACATCATACACTCCCTGTACATACACAAGTAGGTAGCTTGTGAGGAGACATCATACACAACCTCTACTTACAAAAGTGGGTAGCTTGTGAGCAGGCAATCACTCGTTCACAAGTAGGTAGCTTGTGAGCAGACATACACTTTCTCTACATACATAAGTGGGTATGTTGTTGTGAACAGACAGACATACACTATCTCTACGTACAGGCAGACTTCATACATCAAACTTTTGTTTAAAATTTTTGCCTAGTTCAGTCAAGCTTACTAAGTATCTTGGAAGCTATTCTAGCTATGTTGTTATGCTGAGCCCAGCTTCTGCCAGTGGTTGAGTTGAGGGCCTCGTATCTCCTGCTCCTTAAGATGTGCAGAACACAGCAACGGATCTTCTGAAGTCAACCAACACTATCTTTCAATCTTTCAATCTCTCAATCTTTCAGTAATCATGGGAGGAGACAGTTGGCAGACACAGTAAGCTGTAGGACAAATTAATGAACTTTCTTAAGCATCCGCCTAAAGTAATACCTAACATGTCAGGCTACAACAGACACTTAAAGATTTTTCTCCATTGCTTCAGTGTTGAATAAGACCAACCATTGGAATGGTTCTTCCATGGTTTGGATCAAATAAGTCAAGAAAATTTATACTGATTTGACTCAAATGATTTATCTATGTTATAAAAGTGGATTCAAAGTGTGTCACTTTTGCTTTGCTAATTTCCTCAGAGGCTCTGACTGGGATACGCACATGGAGGAAGACAGACGCGTGCCTGTGAAAGAGTTACTGGTAGAGCTTTACGAGAAGGTAACTAGGATAAGCCAACTTGTGGCACCATGTCCATCACCATGATCGACCTCTAGCAAAATCAGGGAACTTTATTGGACTTGACTCCATAATCTTCATTTCCTTCACAGTTTATATACACTTGCTGAGTTAAAAACATTGTAAAATCAGCTAGTAGGACCATGGGTCGTTGATTTCGAAACTTAGAATTTTTTCTTCCAAGGATGGGAGATTAGGTGTTCCACCTTAGGGCAGTTTAGGTGGGTGAAGCTATCAGGGGCAGATAAGTCTATATAAGAGATGAATCAAAACCATAGCAGGCAGGCTCTGATGTTTTCTAAAAGACCCTGATATCCAGATAAAACTATCTGTTTGTTTATAACTTTGAATTGGATTATACAAACCATTAAAAAAAATACTGGACAAAATTAGTTACATACACAGGGACAACCAGCCATCGAAAGGCATATGTATATATCTCTGTATCTGTCCATCTTTCTGTGTATCTTAACAATCAATCTAGTGCTGTCTATTTTATCTGTAGATTTGCCTGTATGTATCTATCAATCTGTCAAATCTATTTACCTCTTTATTTATTTGTCCATCTCTCTGTCTGTCTAATCCCATAGTTCAGTGATAGTCAGAGAACTAATTGATCAGGCAATCAATGCTGGTCATTTCTCTCACTGTCACTCACCAGTTGAGGGCATTATTTTTCTTGGATGATTGTATTCATGTATGTGTAGTTTGAAAATTTTCAGTGACTGTATTTTTTATAAGTCATAATCACAGTCTCATGCGTTGTCACTTATGTCCCTCTCAATATAATTCTGCAGGCAGGTCACTGGAAGCAATGGTGGCTGGTGAGACACACGGCAGGGATGCTCCGCAAGAGAGTAGAGGACCTGGCCTTGGTAATTCCAATTTTGTTTTATGTTATCTCAAAACAGTTTTGTATTTCTAAAACTTGACTAAAGAAATGATAAGTAACAAATTGCTTATTCTGATGCGAGAAGCAAAAAAGATAAGAGAAACATGGGCTTGCTGTCAGGCTTCGCTCCTGTCTTTGTTGTCTGAAATCTTGCCCTATAAGTAACTACTACTATTGTGGTCTTGATCAACTTCTCAAGTCTCAAGACCAAACCCTTACATCTTCTTCTCTTCAGGCAGCTACCGATCTCCTAGTTAGACAGAAGCAGTTGTCTGTGGGGCTTCCACCAGAACATGAGACAATTATCACAAGGTGAGAGAAAAACTTAACACATAGAGTTCCATCCGTTGTTTGTAAAGATCTCATGTGAGTTGTCAGTCAATCAAACACATTTTGATAAAGAGACCATTTTGAATTCAAATTTCTTTTTTTAATGAGACTTTGTTTCTTAATTGTGGGTGGCAGGAAAGATAACATTAGGAACGTTTGAAATATTCTGTTCTGTAGGTACAGATCATGAGAAAGGAGTGGCTAATGTGCTGGACCACCAAAGAATATTGTTTGCTTTCAAATCGTGTTTTACTTTTAAAGATAGCAGGAAAACTATTTCTAGTATTAGATCTTAACATCATTCAAATATACGCACCACCATCAACTGCTGGTAGTGGCAATAATGACAAGAAAGGATTTATAAAAATCTGGAGCAAGCAAAAACGCAATGCAGACAGAAGGACCCTTTGAGTGTCATAGGCGATTTTAATGCAAATATAGGAAATGGAGGGAAAAAACGGTCTAGGACACCATGGAATGGGCATCAGAAATGGTGGAGGAGAGAAACTAGTCAAATGGTTAAAACAACCTTATTATCGGAAACACATGGTTTCATCAACCATCAAGAAGGAATTGAACATGGAAAAGCTCAGATGATGGAAGAAGGAACCATACAGATTACATCCTGATCAGTATAAGATTTGTAAATTTGCCTCTCTCAGCTAAGGCATACCCTGGGGCAGACTGTTATAATATGCACGTTCCAGTGGCTTCTTAATTCAGAATTGAAAATTTTTAAAATCCCAAGTACACCTAAAAACATCAAGAAGTTCACTTATGTAATCTGCCCATCTGTCTAGGATTTTCTTCTTCTTCTATAATGATATCACACTTTTTTTACTTTAGGTTTCCTGTGGATGAGCAGGTTTTCTTTCCATAGATTACTTCAATGTTTCTGTACAATATCTGCTCTGTACGTCTGTGGTATCTGCATCAATTAATCTATAACTGAATGAGCTCTGGAAGTACAAAAAAAGGTATGTCTGTGCTTCATTAACTACACCAAGGCATTTGACAGAGTACGGCATGGTGAGATAATCTCAAGATAAACACAGTTGAAGATAGATGATAAAGACCTATAAGCAATCACGAACATGTACAAACAGAAGCAATGCGAGCTGATGGGGAAATCAGCTCATTAAAAAAAAAATAAAGTGTGATGACTGACAAGGCTATGTGCTTTCTCCAGACCTTTTCTCTCTACAATAAAATATTATGCGAAATCTAGAAGGATGCCCAGTAATTAAAATAGCGGGACACAATGTAAACAATTTGAGATACGCTGATAACACTGTATTAATTGCAGAAAATAAAGAAGACTTGCAACAATTATGACATTTTTCAAGAAGAAAGCGGAAAGAAAGTGTTGAAATTGAATAGCGAAAAGACAGAAATAATGGTCGTTAGTAGGAACACTGACTTCCCACTGATCAACATCTTTATAAATACAAATAAACTCAAGCAACGGAATCAATTCAAATACTAAGATACTTTAATATTAAGTGATAAGCACAACAACACCTAAATTGCTTCAAGAATAGGCAAGCAAAAATAAGTTACAGGAAAATGAAATCTGTACTGACAAATAAACACACCTCCATTCTCAAAAATAGAAGAGCCATGGAAAGCTACATTGAACCTATCCTGATGTATTGATGCGTGGCCTGAACAATTTGAAAACAGGTAAAAAAAAAACTATAGGCAATGAAGAGTGCTATGAATCTCATGGACTGCAAAGAAATAAACGAAACAGTGTTACGAGAAGCTGACCTTAAGAAGGTTACCCATAAATAGAATATGTAAATGTCAGCCAACCTTTTTCAGTTATGTGTTGAGAAGAGATAAACTGTAAGATGTTGATTGGACTAGCAAAGTGGGTAAATATTGGACAGGTTACATGCACTTAAAAAAGCAATGACAGATTGAGATGCATGAAAGGTCAAGATCACTCACAAAGAGCAAGGCAACAGATTGATTTTTTTTTATAAAAATATCTGTATTATACAATTGTAATACCTTCCCAAATCTTGGAAAAAAGCTTTTTTCATTAATTAAAAACGCATGAAATAAATATTTTGAGCTATACCCAGTTTGTTGTGGCTGCCTCGGCATTTTAAATTGCTGCATTACTCCTCCAGTTTTAAAATTATGCTAAGCACAGTAGGTTAAGAACAAAAAAATCTCTTTTTGTATGAGCTCCAAGAAATGAAAACTGTTGCTGTCGCTAAGCTATCAAAGGATTCCCTTGGCCACCATAGGCCACATTTCACACTAAGAATGTGTTTGGGTAAAACCAATAAACTTTTTTTTCTTTTTACAAAACACAGTCCACTTCCACCAGATGAACTTGCAGCTATCATTTATGAGTCTTGCGGAGAAGATCACAGTACAGCATCTCTAACACAAGTAAGTTCCTCCTCCTGTTATTAATGATTTATGCAGAACTTTTTATTTATATGTGATATCTTTATTGTTTTGAGTTGATCGTAAGAAAAATTTTTGTGAATATATTTGCCATAGTTTAAATTATTACTTCATTTTCTCGTGCAAAGAAATCACTTCAGTCAATCTGGTAATATGAAGACATTGCAACCGTTTTCATTGGTCTATGTCAACTAAGCACTTGAGCATGTGTGAAGTAAAATTATCAGAGGTTTAGATGGAGGGGTTATCAAATTGATAAATCAATGAAATGTCGATTTAAAACTTCTCCCTTTAGTATTCACAATCTGTACTTTGATCTGCAGCCTTGTCCCTGTATATCCCTCCACAGGAATTGCTAGTCTACCTGGCCATGTTTATTCGCACAGAGCCACACCTGTTTAACGAAATGCTGCGCCTGCGTGTGGGCCTCATTGTGCAAGTAATGGCTTCCGAGCTGGCCAGGACCCTGCAATGTTCAGGTTGGCCGGTAGTTTGATAGTCTCCTCTAGAGCAGAGTCTGGGCACATTGCTGACTTGCTACACATCTAAGTTTTTTTTTTTTGACATTTTACATTTTTAAGTATTCCAGACTTTTTTTTGCTACTTTTTGGTTATTCGCACAAAGAAGAATCCTCTACATGTGGTTTCTAATGGTTGAAAGTAATTATTGTAGCAGCACCTCAGAATAACATATAGTTCCACTTCAGGTATTTCTTTGAGTTTAGCCATCATTTAATATTGTGTGAGAGAAGCCATTTTTGTATCTATTAACTTCAACCTATTTTCGTGCTATAGTTTGGCAACAAAGTTGTCCCTTGCTTTTGATACCTTGTGAGCTGAGGCCTAGAGATATGCCAGTTGCTCTATTATTCTGAAATATTCGCACATTCTTATAGCCAAATAACACATATTAATGGAGAAGATGTGTCACATGAATATATTACAAGTAATGATTTTGTTTCTTCAATTATAGTTTTTCAGTTCTCATACAATGTTTCTTATTTCTTAATTCGTTTTGCACAGGAGAAGAGGCATCAGACCATCTGCTGAATCTGAGTCCATTTGAGATGAAGACATTGTTGCATCACATCCTTAGCGGAAAAGAATTTGTCATCAATAGCGGTTAGTCCTGAAATTAGTCGTCATTCAATAATAGGGGACAAAATCTATATGAAGGTAGAAAAAAAAGAAAAGTTTTTGTACAGTAGCTGTCAGATAAGCGCACATCAGATCAATTGAAGCTTTGATATAGTTATACCCCAAACTCATATTACATCATTTAAACACATGCTTAAGTGGGTCAGGATAACCATTTGCAGAAGAAAATCTTTCCACTACTTGGCACCGAGTCATTCTCCTCTATGCGTAAACAAAATTAGTTTAAGATGGATGAGAGGAGAGGAGCAAGGCAGCTGGACTTGTTGCTTCCAACACAGACATAAAGATAATTGAGGCTACAAATATGTAGAAAGAGTTTGGAGAATGCAGGAAACGCAATGGTGCTTTATCACTGCTTCTCTGCCTTAGCCTTTCAACATGGAAAAAAAATATATCGCCGGTATTAACAGGAGTTGCCTCCTGCCCATTCTAGGAGGCTATTTTTTTTGTTTGTGTACAGTCTCAGGCCTAGGTATTTATCATCCAAGTTTAACTGGGCTCTATACAATCAACCACTCTGGGCTAGCTAATGGATCATAAAATCAAGGGAAATAATTTTTTTACAACATTAAAAAGGAAGAAACTTATCATTTTTACTGCTCTTTAAAAGGGCATTCATCTCTTACAACACATTCTGACAGCGTGCGTTTAATTGAGGACTACTGTACATGTTGGATTATGTTCCAATGTAAGGTCCTTCTTTGTGTTTTAGCTGCTGGTGATATTTTTCTCTTGTGATAGCATAAATCCTGTGAGTATTTAGTTTTTATGTTACTCTTAGAGGATAGAATTTTTTTTTATGCAGTTTTCTTTTTCAATTGGTTTTTGCTCTCAATGTAAAGTCTACAGAGTATAGGTGAGACTGAGGGAATATTGCAGCTATTCAGTAGAGCTCACCTATGTGTGCTAACCAAAGCAGAGTAGAGGAGAGATTGAGAGAGTATTGTAGGGATTCAGTAGAGCTCACCTATGTGTGCAAACCAAAGCAGAGTAGAGGTAAGAGAGTATTGTAGGGTTTCAGTAGAGCTCGCCTATGTGTGCTAACCAAAGCAGAGTAGAGGTAAGAGAGTATTGTAGGGATTCAGTAGAGCTTACCTATGTGTGCTAACCAAAGCAGAGTAGAGGTGAGATAGTATTGTAGGGTTTCAGTAGAGCTTACCTATGTGTGCTAATCAAAGCAGAGTACACAGCGTAGAATTTCGCCCTAAAAGCTGCATTTTAGTTCTGAACAATGGGGGGATAGGCCCGAAAGCTAGTTTGAACTTAGGCGACTCAAGTATTGTTACAGCGGGCCGGGCTCAGGTAACGTCATCAATCACTGTCAGGGTCAGGCCCGCCCATGACCGCAGATAATCGCTGTCTGCACAAGCCAGTGCACAGATCTACTGAATTTTATGTAATAAATTAGAAAATTCCTCTTTTTTAACTTACAATATCTTCAGAACTACTCATAGTACAGACATCGTTCAACTTTCAACAGTTTCTTCTAAATCTAATTTGAAACCCGGTGTTACTTTGATATTTCTATCATCATATTTGTAAGTGTGGTTACTGCGTTTTAATAGTCCATGTTTTTATCTAAAATTTTACCTGGAATTCGCTCCTATTAGGTTTAATTGCTAATTAATTAAAAAGTACACGCTAGATTATCACTTTTCAATACTTATCTGAAACAACGGAAACCCTAGATTATAGTGATATAAGTTTTGTTGCGTTAGATGGGTTCAAAGCGCGTCTATGCTCGTTTTCATCATTCTATTCCTTCCCATTCAGTTCTAGATAATTATCCTGAGTTGAGTCAATGAAAATATGGAACATTCTATTGATTATAATTGAACCCCACACACGTCGTGAAAACGATTTGTGCAGAATTTGAGGTAGACTTTGTGCTATAACACCTAAACAGAAAAAGAACGTTTACACAGATCTTACAGAAACAATCATCAAGCAAACACAAACCCTTACCAAACAATCTATTCCTCATAGACAAAGCACATACAATACAGATAATTTTTAACGATCTCAATGGCGCATTCAGGACAATTCACAAGTTTATATCCCACACAGCACCTATAGATGACAGCTCTTTACCAGATATTCAAACATGAATAGACAATTACATGACAACTTACAGAAGAATCTCGAGCTAGATCTAGGTTTGTGGTTGATTTTTCTATACTAATTATTTCTTTATTTGCATTCACTTGCATCTTAAAATCCTTAGATCTAGCTTCGTCTGCCTCAGCCTCTAACGTTCTTTGACTGCTTTCTTTATTTCTATATTCATTTATGTCTTTCAGTTTCAGTCAAATGTGCATCTTTCTATGATCCGTTAGAGGCTAGTTTGTTTATGTTCTAAATGGACTTGATAGTTCTTAGCGATTCAACTTCTTAGTCTATTCAAGCCAGCATGAAAGTCACTGTCCCTGGAGCATCTCTTTTTTGTAGATGCGGATAGCTCAGTAGTTAAGCGCCTGGTCTTGTCTCGGCAAGGCGATAGGTGCCGCATCGAGGTGCAGGTCCGATCCCTGTTCATTCCATCTGTTATAATGTTTCCACGTCTTTCTTCTTATTTGTCGGCTCGAGCTAAATCTAGGTTTGTGGTTGACATTTCTATACTAATTATTTCTTTATTTGCAGTCACTTGCATCTTTAGATCCTTGGATCTAGCTTCGTCTGTCTCAGCCTCTAACGTTCCTTGACTGCCTTCTTTATTTCTATATATAGCTGAGTAATATGAAGCTGCTCAAGACAGAGACATGTACAAAAAATCCGTCTCGTGCAAAAAGTATTCCATCTAACGTAAAAAAATTTCGTGAGTAGTTTATTCAAAACTGATAAGTTCTATATGTGAAATTTAAAAAAAATTCCACGTTGCGTTTAGTTGTTACGACTTTCTAAAAATCACTCTATTGTTTTCTAATATACTACAATAAATGTACTTTTTATGGCCATGTAATAAAAAAAGTATTTGAGCTAGAGTTTTCGTTCTTGCTTGTGTCTATAGCCTGTTTTACTTATTTTTCAATGCAAACTTTAAAATAAAACATGATTATCATTATTGTGGTTAGAAATTACAGTCAAATATCGAAAAAAATATAAAATGCCGTGCAGGCACAGAGCCGCCCAAGTCTACCTGAGTTGACAACTAGGTCACGGGGTCAGGTCATTGACACCGTGCGGGCCTCGGCAACTAAAGTAGCGCTTATGCGACGCCGTGAGTAGAGAAGAGACTGAGGGAGAGTATTGTAGGGATTCAATAGAGCTCACCTATGTGTGCTAACCAAAGCAGAGTAGAGGAGAGACTGAGGGAGAGTATTGTAGGGATTCAATAGAGCTCACCTATGTGTGCTAACCAAAGCAGAGGTAAGAGAGTATTGTAGGGTTTCAGTAGAGCTTACCTATGTGTGCTAATCAAAGCAGAGTAGAGGAGAGACTGAGGGAGAGTATTGTAGGGATTCAATAGAGCTCACCTATGTGTGCCAACCAAAGCAGAGTAGAGGAGAGACTGAGAGAGTATTGTAGGGATTCAATAGAGCTCACCTATGTGTGCCAACCAAAACAGAGTAGAGGAGAGACTGAGAGAGTATTGTAGGGATTCAATAGAGCTCACCTATGTGTGCCAACCAAAACAGAGTAGAGGAGAGACTGAGAGAGTATTGTAGGGATTCAATAGAGCTCACCTATGTGTGCTAACCAAAGCAGAGTAGAGGAGAGACTGAGAGAGTATTGTAGGGATTCAATAGAGCTCACCTATGTGTGCCAACCAAAACAGAGTAGAGGAGAGACTGAGAGAGTATTGTAGGGATTCAATAGAGCTCACCTATGTGTGATAACTAAAGCAGAGTAGAGGAGAGACTGAGAGTATTGTAGGGATTCAATAGAGCTCACCTATGTGTGCTAACCAAAGCAGAGTAGAGGAGAGACTGAGAGTATTGTAGGGATTCAATAGAGCTCACCTATGTGTGCCAACCAAAACAGAGTAGAGAAGAGACTGAGAGAGTATTGTAGGGATTCAATAGAGCTCACCTATGTGTGCTAACCAAAGCAGAGTAGAGGAAAGACTGAGGGAGAGTATTGTAGGGATTCAATAGAGCTCACCTATGTGTGCTAACCAAAGCAGAGTAGAGGAGAGACTGAGAGTATTGTAGTGATTCAGTAGGGCTCACCTATGTGTGCTAACCAAAGCAGAGTAGAGGAGAGACTGAGAGAGTATTGTAGTGATTCAATAGAGCTCACCTATGTGTGCTAACCAAAGCAGAGTAGAGGAGAGACTGAGAGAGTATTGTAGGGATTCAATAGAGCTCACCTATGTGTGCTAACCAAAGCAGAGTAGAGGAGAGACTGAGAGTATTGTAGTGATTCAGTAGGGCTCACCTATGTGTGCCAACCAAAACAGAGTAGAGGAGAGACTGAGAGAGTATTGTAGGGATTCAATAGAGCTCACCTATGTGTGCTAACCAAAGCAGAGTAGAGGAAAGACTGAGGGAGAGTATTGTAGGGATTCAATAGAGCTCACCTATGTGTGCTAACCAAAGCAGAGTAGAGGAGAGACTGAGAGTATTGTAGTGATTCAGTAGGGCTCACCTATGTGTGCTAACCAAAGCAGAGTAGAGGAGAGACTGAGAGAGTATTGTAGTGATTCAATAGAGCTCACCTATGTGTGCTAACCAAAGCAGAGTAGAGGAGAGACTGAGAGAGTATTGTAGGGATTCAATAGAGCTCACCTATGTGTGCTAACCAAAGCAGAGTAGAGGAGAGACTGAGAGTATTGTAGTGATTCAGTAGGGCTCACCTATGTGTGCTAACCAAAGCAGAGTAGAGGTAAGAGTGTATTGTAGGGATTCAGTAGGGCTCACCTACATGTGCCAACCAAAGGAGAGTAGAGGTAAGAGAGTATTGTAGGGATTCAGTAGAGCTCATCTATCTGTGCCAACCAAAGCAGAGTAGAGGAGAGACTGAGAGAGTATTGTAAGGATTGAATAGAGCTCACCTACGTGTTCCAACCAAAGCAGAGTAGAGGAGAGACTGAGAAAGTATTGTAGGAATCTGTAGGGCTCACCTACGTGTGCCAATCAAAGCAGAGTAGAGGTAAGAGAGTATTATAGAGATTCAATGCAGCTCACTTATCTCTGAAGATATTGAGATCCAGTGACAGTTGGAGGTTAGGCAATGATGAAATTTTTTTTCCAGATAAAACGGTGCCTATAACAGTGGAAAGACTTGATCTATGTACTAAATCATTTAGGACTCCTTTTTCTGACATTTTAACCGAATTGATACGTCACCTTATTTTTGTTGCAGATTTATACAAAAGACAGAAATCAATGTTGGTCAAGTTAAAGTTTAGCAATCCATTGGTCATGAGATTTATCTAATGAATTACTACTAGTTTTTTCTTTATATCTTTTTGGTTTTTGTTTGTTTTTTTGTTCCCTGTTTTGTTTTGTTTATTGGTTTTTTTTAATGGTATGAAATTCTTCCAATGAATTGAATTGACTTAAGGCTTTGATTTTCTGAAACATTGATGCTACATGATATGTCTTGTCCAAGTTAATTTAAAGTCTTTCTTATCTATGACAACCACAATTTATTTCTGAATTCGAAAGGGAAGTTGCGATTTTGACTTGACAAAAAGCTCAATCCAGGAAAATGTCTCTATTCTTTTTTTTATAAGCAAGGCAAAGAAAGAGTGTATGCCACCACCATCTTTGAGTAATAGAACTTTCTACTAGAAGCTTCACACTTTACTTGAAATGTTGTGTAAACACTAATTGGTCGTGTAGTGTTTTTATCCTCTCCACTTCTCTTGTCAGAGTCAGTGGTTGGACATTTGCAGCATGGAACAGTGATGAGAATCTTTATAAGATGGTATAAGGCTGTTCAGATTATTAACAAGAAGAAAGAATGTGATAACTTACAGGACGATGCTCTAACTTGTGCTCACCATGGGTGGCAATGATTTCTACTTCTTTCACATTTTATTCTTAATATGTTTGTATTGTTTGATTTTTTCCAGATGAAGAAATTAATTGTGACAAGCTCCCATAATACTCACCTATGATATTGCTGCTGATCTGAAAGCAGAATGAGCTTGATCCTGTAGTTTTTGCTAAAATTTTTCAAAACTGTTTTTCACTAATAAATCAGTTGACAGAAAATTAAAGTCATTCTGTTTTAGATCCTTTTCTTCTCTCTGGTTGCTGCCAAGGATTCAGTTTATTTGATTTTTGATAAAGTATCATTATTCAGATGTTGTGCTGCATTAAGGTGTGAAGTTGTAGAATGGAACTAACGCTGACACGAGCTACCTGAGCAGAATTTTACAATCTGATTATTTTGCCTTTCAAACTGCCTGTATTTTGACCTTGCATTATCAGAATTTTAGCTTCCATTCAGCAAGAATGCAATCGTTTGAATAGATTGACTTGCCTCAGTTGTGGAGAAAAAAAAGAAAAGCATGTAAAATTCTATTTTTCTTTTTTCCTTGCCTTCATAAAGTGCAACTGTTATTATTATTTGAAATGTTTAGTAGATTTACTTATTTATTAAATATGTCCATGTGGAGCAATGTTTCATCTTTTTTTTTTACAAAGAGATTTTATAATTGAGGACATTTCTAGATCAGTGTCTCCATTCCAAGTCTACTTCTTGTACATAATATCAATATTAGACTTTCATATTGAGACAGGAACTATTTTAAGTTCTAGTGTTTTGCCATCAATGTTTTTTTTTCTCTTGGTGTGTCATCTCTGCACTATGCATGTAGTTCCCTGTGAAGTGTCTGAGACGAAACTTTCTGTGAAGAGTCTACATACCAAGCACGAGACCAACAGATTTGCTCGGAGCGTGCGCAGCAAGGTTTGCCACCCTTTCTTCTCGCTTTCACAAACTTTTTACCACGTGGAGAACCAGTGGATCAGAATAAATGCGAATCGTGCATGCTCTCATGCTCATCAAAAGCAAAAGTTGTTTTATCTTCGTCATTACAAAAAGCAAGTTTTGTCCCTTTTTTCACTTCTTGTCTGCCTGAAAATTTTGATATAAATGTGTTTTTGTTTGCAAGAATGTAGCATGTGTAAGATCCTGCATGTGACCCAGTGCCTGTGAAAAACAGAAAGGCAAAGCAGATGTGCAATAGATCTGAACATGTTTTTTTTGTAATTACAGACAGAATTAACACCATATTTCGTAAAATTATCCTTATACTATATAATCCTTACCTCCTGGCTTGGTTATAATACACTTGTATATTTCATGTTTTCACTTAAAATTTGACATGGAGGGTAACAATTCTTCTATAACTTGGTTGACTACCTCTCCATGCCTTATCCTGTGTGCTGTTTGCTCTATAACCATAGACATCTATGATGTTCATACCAAAAGTAAGTTTCCCTCCTCCAAAACACAAAAGCCAAATAATTAGAGCAATGTAACAAGGTGCAAAACCTTTCTTGCTTCATTGTTGAAGACTCTGGGATAGATTAGGGCAACGTCACAGGGCTGGTTTAGGACAACTGCAATTTACATTATGCTCAACTGGACGAGACCAGGCCTAGCTGTTTGAGACCTTTGCTTGATGCAGACATCCAATGACATAAGATACGGGACCTTGTCTCTCTGTCTAGAACATCCTTCGATGCAATGATTCAGACCTTTGACCACAAATTTGATCCTTCTGTTAAGGTTATAATCAAAGGTAGATTTAGCAAAGCAGTTGCTTGGTCTCTCTGGCGTTAGTGCGATCCATTTTCTCTTGCCCACATGAAGTAGTTTTGAATTCAGGGAGTAGCTTGTTCAAAATGTCAAACTTTGTATTTCAGCTGCTGTTTTACCAGAGGAATTCACCTGGATTTCTGAGGCACTAGGTTGATCATGTTGACTTGATAAGCATCACAAAAGAAATTTTCATTTTACATCTCCTTAGCACTGATTAGATGGTCTTCACCTCACTGCCTAATTCTGAAGCCAAGGATCTAACCAGGCGGTTCATATTGTCAAGCTAAGACTTTAGCTAGGACCCCAAATGCCACCAAGTTACATTGCTCTAAATGGTTTCACAACTTGACGAGGATAAGGAAACACTTTGGGGATGAACTTTTATCTATCTTTTGATTATCAACCTTCTTTTGCTTGCTGAGGGGATGGTATGAAAGAATTATGAGAAGTATGGTGAAAGCAGAGAGGTTGTTTTTTTTTTCTTGTACACTTTTAATGTACACCAGTAAGCAACTAGTAAAATATTGAATATCTTTACATACTCCTGGCCAACCTCTTCTTTTCCATAATTCTTAAGTGATGTGGGAAATCATTCTTAACTCCCTTGTCAAGCTTCTAATTCTTTTATTTATTCACAAGTATAAAACTTAACTTTGTTTCATAATTTCTAACAGTTCATGTTACTTTTGTTAGCCTCTTTCTCTAAACTAGTCCTTTTTTTTTTATTATTTCATGAAGTAGATAGGTTTTTGTGCATATCTTTTTTTTCCCTTGCGTTGCCATTTGTACAATAAATCTTTGGTTCTTCTTTTCAAAACCCACAACAGATTGTGGTAAGCTTTTTTTTTTATTTTTAACAAATCACTCTCTTAAAGCTTGCTGTTTGCCTAACCAAATGCTGCCTATTTTAGTATTTACCAGCACATATGGATTGCAATGTAGTGGGGAAAAGCTCTTGGTATGTGTTGTACATGTATATTGTTTTGTGTCTGTTTCTGAAAGGTTTTTTTAACTATCTCTCTGAAACGTGTTGTACTATTATTTTGTTTCTGAAGTGGTTTAAGAACTATCTCCAAAATTCCAAGAACAATGAAAGGCTTCCATTCATTTCGTCATGGTTTGAACCATACACACAGATTAAGAACCTGTTTTTTGACTTCAAAAAAATCATTGGAATTTTTTTTATTGAGGGCAGCTTTGGATTCTTTAGACAGGAGGAGGCTGTGTTAATGATGCAATATTTAACAGGGAAGGAGGCTGTGTTAATGATGCAATATTTAACAGGGAAGGAGGCTGTGTGAATGATGCAATATTTAACAGGGAAGGAGGCTGTGTTAATGATGCAATATTTAACAGGGAAGGAGGCTGTGTTAATGATGCAATATTTAACAGGGAAGGAGGCTGTGTGAATAATGCAATGTTTAACAGGGATGGAAGTGTGTTAATGATGCAATATTTAACAGGGATGGAAGCTGTGTTAATGATGCAATGTTTAACAGGGATGGAAGCTGTGTTAATGATGCAATATTTAACAGGGAAGGAGGCTGTGTTAATGATGCAATATTTAACAGGGAAGGAGGCTGTGCTAATAATGCAATATTTAATAGGGATGGAAGCTGTGTTAATGATGCAATGTTTAACAGGGATGGAAGTTGTGTTAATAATGCAATATTTAACAGGGAAGGAAGTTGTGTTAATAATGCAATATTTAACAGGGAAGGAAGCTGTGTTAATGATGCAATGTATAACAGGGATGGAAGTTGTTTTAATGATGCAATATTTAACAGGGATGGAAGTTCTGTTAATGATGCAATGTTTAAAAGGGAACAAGGTTGTTTTAATGATGCAATATTTAACAGGGAAGAGGCTGTGTTAATAATGCAATATTTAACAGGGAAGAAGGCTGTGTTAATGAGTAATACTGAACAGGCATTAATGATGTAATTTTAAATAATTATTTTAATTTACTACCTTGACCATAACTAGTTTTTCAAGTTAACTCAATATATCATCTTGGTTCTTTCGACCTGTATGGTGTCCAGTTAATATACCTTAATAGTGTGTTAGTTTGCTCTTTCATACCCTCCATTACCTGTGTTTTAGCCGTCCCGTAGTGCATGACATAACTAAAAACACTGGGCTTGGATCTTTTATTTGTTTAACAGTTTGAAATTTGTCTTTCCAAAGCTCTTATGTGCATCTTTTTTTTTTTAGAATAATAGTTGAGAACATGCATTGGTTACCACTGTTTTATTTAGTTTGTCTGCCTAGCTCTGCCTATGTCTTTCTATCAATCTTGCTGTTCATCCAATCTCAAATATTGTTTAATTGCTTTCAATCTACATTGTTACATTAAACACAAAGTTATCTGAGGTTGTTGCAATTTGACTGGATGAAAAAAAAATTGATGAAGCTCAGCAGGTGGTAAAAGCTGAACAGATCTTTCTCACTAGAGAGTTGATTAAGTCTTTTTTTTCCTTGTCTTGTTCGTTCAAATATTCAAAAAGCCTTGATTTACATGCTTATTTCATGCAAGCTTTGATATTTGCTTTGGTTATTTTGAGTTAGGTTTGATGCATGTGAATCACAAAAGGATCAGAATCAACAAAGCTACTAGAATTTTTATTTTGTTTTGTTTGTGGGTTCTTTTATTCTCTGACCCTAATGCTATTGATTCTCGTTTTTTTCTATCCAAATCTTATTTTATACCTTGTATTTTACTACCACTTTTTGTTGTAATGCCTCAACCCATTTAATTTTGAGCTTTCCCTCTTTTCTCCTTTTTTTTTCCCAATCAGATGACAATATGCAAATAAATGTGGGTGAAAAAATCATGGATTTAGCGAAAACTGTAGGCGTAAGTGATAGAGGAGTTTGCTCCTTCTTTTCTTTGGCCATGTTTGTGTTGCCCCTTGGAGTGGGAAATTTTTGAATTGCTGTTAAAATCTTTTTAGATTGGTTCTGCCTTGATTTGTCAATGTGTAGAGCTCTTTAGGAGAGCTGTATCTGACGAGTTGCTGTTGTTGAGATAGATTTCCTCTTTCCCTGAAATTATTGCATTAAAAAGGTAATTATAAAATAGTATGTGGAAAGGAGGGTGTTTTAGTCAGGAAGATTCTAAAATGTTGAAGCATTCGTTGTCATTTCTGGTAGCATTAGCTTTTATGCAAGGATGGCATTTTAAAAAATTGAAAAGGAAATTTTTATTATAAATTATTCTTTGCAAAAGCTGTTCGAAATCATTCAGCATAAAATATGGTAGGTCAAAGAGACTAGTAGAATTTCAAAGGGAGTGATTGTGGTTGAGAGCTGAGGACCGTTGATGGTCTGAGACCAGTCAATAGCATTGGCATATTGCTGTGATCAGTTTGGAGAGAAAAGTAAAGAAACATTTTTTCAAGTTATATGCTTATTTAAAAATGTAAATAATTCTGAGAGAGATTAATACCACAGCATATTTTTGCTCTTACTTGTCACAATGTCCTTCTATAAAATGCTTGCAATCCCTTGTTAATATTTCACATATATCTTTTCATATTTTCCTTTCTTGGCTCTATTGGAATTGAGAAGACATAGGTGATCTGACAGTATGTTTGCCCTGATCATTTTGTAAAAATGATATAGCATATGCTTGCCAGGATCAGTTCTTTTAATTTTGACTTATCACAGTCAATTTTTGAAGATCATTGATTTACCTGAAAAAGATTTTAGAGGCAATAGAGACCTTGATCAAATTCTCAAAGAGTTTGCAGAATGGTGCAATATTTTCAGTTTGGAGGTGATGATTCAACAAAAATATTTTTAAGGAGTCTTCGAAATCTTTTGTTTGTGTCAGCCTTTTGAGTGTGAATTATTACCTGGAAGCTTGTTTTGCCCTTGAAGTACCTATGAAAAAACTACAGCTTTTATACTATAGTTATGAAGAATGTTACAGCTCTTAAAAGTGATCATGAAGAATGATACAACTCTTAAAGTAATGATGAAGACTGTCACAGCTCTTAAAGAAATCATGAAGAATTTCATAGCTCTCGTATTAACTAAGAAGAATGCTACAGCTCTTACAGTAATTATGAAGAATGCTACGGCTCTTAAAGTAATTAAGTAGAATGCTACAGCTCTTACACTAATTATGAAGAATGCTACGGCTCTTAAAGTAATTAAGTAGAATGCTACAGCTCTTATACTATTTATGAACATTGCTACAGCTCTTAAAATGGCTAAGAGGATAGCAGTAGCTCTTAAAATAATTAAGAAGATTGCCTTCTCTCTGCACTTTTTTATCACATGGAAGGTGCTGACTACGCTCCGCAAATACAAGAAAAATAGAATTGGATACCAAAATGCAAGCAGGGCAGAGGAGGAAAGTATCAGGCCAGAAGAATCATTTAAATTTGATCATGTTTGGGGGAGTTGAAGGCTCCAGTTTATCTTTTAATCATTTAAGAGAGTTTTTTAGTGCTTTTTGTTGAATTGGTTTTTATTTTTGCCTAAACTTTTTCCCATTTTTTTTGTAAATTTTACTTCTTAGTTGCCTATTTTGACATTTTAAAGTTAAAAAGGCTTTTTTTTGTTTTTCTACACTTGGATGATCTTATTGTGAAAATATTTATAAAACACAAGTGAAAAGATTGCCATTTGCCTTTTTAACAATACTGGGTCATCCAAACTAAAAAATGGTAGACATTTGTCTAAAGATAATCTTAGCGGCACTAGAAAAGATACTGTGTTTTTACTGACTTGAACTGGGTGACATGTGAGTATTAGTGTACCTGTACATCATTCAAGCAAACATATGGAAGGTTACTGTACTTCAGCTCTGTAGTTTTAAAGTATTGAGAGGAGTTGCATCATATACAGCATATCTGTCATGGTAGTGTTTCTGCTGACAGAGAAAATGGTCAAAGCTGAAAAGTTAGAATGGTCCATGAACAGCACAGGGTAAGATAAGGAAGAAAATTGAAAGGCCAACTTGATTCACTAATGATTTAGTTGTGCTTTTGTCTTTGTTCATTTTGTTTTTCTCCTTTATGTTGCTGATTTTGTCTCTTTTTTTTCTTAAATATGAAGTTTTAAATATTGCAGTAGATAAAAAATCCATCATCATAGACATCATAAGATAATTTAACAAAATGTCAAGATGTTAAAGAATAAAAGTATGCACTGCTTTATATAACTTGAAATGGTTTTTTTTTTTTCCCTCCATAGCCTGAATGTAAATGATATATCAAACACTTAACATTCTCTCCAACACTAAAAAAAAATACTATTTTGGATTTATTTTTGTTTATTTCTGTTTGTCTCATATTCATTTTTACTCCTGTGAAAAACTTTGTAAGAAAACAGGTATATAGTTAACAATATCTCAAACAACGTTTCTTTACCTTTCTTGTGTCATAAAAGTGCTTCTTTTTTATGCCATGTTTTTTCTTCACCTGCAGAATTAACATTAATTTGATCTCGCTGAGAACGATCATTTCATTTCATCTGTGTAAATAGGTACATCCCTTGATTCTGATATTTTTGTTTTCCTGTTTATATCTTTTCTGTGATGTTCTGTGGCCAGGCTGTGACAGAGCTGCCTATGGGAGTCACCAAGGTGATCTCCAAGGAGCAGGAGCAGGAGGAAGAGCTCAATGATCGCCAGGGACAATGGCTCAGACGTCGCAGGTTGGATGGTTCACTGAACCGTGTGCCTAAAGAGTTTTATCCCTTGTTGTGGGAGCTCTTGCACAAGGTGCGTACTGTACTGAGACTAAATATATTACATGGAATATATGGTGCTGATGTCTATTGCAAGCAATGCAACAGTTTTTGTTGGTAGGGGTGTATGCAAACACTAATGTCTTAATTTAGGAACAGAAGCGAAGGCCTTTTTCAAATGAGACTGAAATGATGAAAAATTCTGAAACTTCACAACTTAACAGTGATAAGTCAAATATGCCATTTAAATAATTTTGAAAATGAATGAGCTGTCTCAGATTTTGTTGTTTCTGAGTCACTTCAGTTTATGAATATCCATAAATCCTCAACCATAGACTAGGAGTCAGACTTGAGGAACATAAAACAATTGACACTGTTTACTTTTACCTCAATGACAGATAGAACAAACATAAAACAATTGACACTGTTTACTTTTACCTCACTGACAGATAGAACAAACATAAAACAATTGACACTGTTTACTTTTACCTCACTGACAGATAGAACAAACATAAAACAATTGACACTGTTTACTTTTACCTCACTGACAGATAGAACAAACAAGAAACAGTTTACTCTGTATAGTATTATCTCAGGGAGAGACTTAAGGTATGTTTAATAGTTTACACTGCATACTGTTATCTTAGAGACAGATTGAACAAACAAGTAACAATTTACACTGCATACTGTTATCTTAGAGAGAGATTGAACAAAAAAGTAACAATTTACACTGTACACTGTTATCTTAGAGACAGATTGAACAAACAAGTAACAATTTACACTGCATACTGTTGTCTTAGAGACAGATTGAACAAACAAGTAACAATTTACACTGTACACTGTTATCTTAGAGACAGATTGAACAAAAAAGTAACAATTTACACTGTACACTGTTATCTTAGAGACAGATTGAACAAAAAAGTAACAATTTACACTGTATACTGTTATCTTAGAGACAGATTGGACAAAAAAGTAACAATTTACACTGCATACTGTTATCTTAGAGACAGATTGAACAAAAAAGTAACAATTTACACTGTATACTGTTATCTTAGAGACACATTGAACAAAAAAGTAACAATTTACACTGCATACTGTTATTTTAGAGACAGATTGAACAAAAAAGTAACAATTTACACTGCATACTGTTATTTTAGAGAGAGATTGAACAAAAAAGTAACAATTTACACTGTATACTGTTATCTTAGAGACAGATTGAACAAAAAAGTAACAATTTACACTGCATACTGTTATTTTAGACAGAGATTGAACAAAAAAGTAACAATTTACACTGTATACTGTTATTTTAGAGACAGATTGAACAAAAAAGTAACAATTTACACTGTATACTGTTATTTTAGACAGAGATTGAACAAAAAAGTAACAATTTACACTGCATACTGTTATCATAGAGAGGGATTGAACAAACAAGTAACAATTTACACTGCATACTGTTATTTTAGACAGAGATTGAACAACCAAGTCACAATTTACACTGCATACTGTTATCTTAGAGAGAGATTGAACAAAAAAGTAACAATTTACACTGCATACTGTTATTTTAGAGAGAGATTGAACAAAAAAGTAACAATTTACACTGCATACTGTTATTTTAGAGAGAGATTGAACAAAAAAGTAACAATTTACACTGCATACTGTTATTTTAGACAGAGATTGAACAACCAAGTCACAATTTACACTGCATACTGTTATCTTAGAGAGAGATTGAACAAAAAAGTAACAATTTACACTGCATACTGTTATTTTAGACAGAGATTGAACAACCAAGTCACAATTTACACTGCATACTGTTATCTTAGAGAGAGATTGAACAAAAAAGTAACAATTTACACTGCATACTGTTATTTTAGACAGAGATTGAACAACCAAGTCACAATTTACACTGCATACTGTTATCTTAGAGAGAGATTGAACAAAAAAGTAACAATTTACTTATTACAACCATTTTTGGCACTTTTTTTTATGAAAAACAATACTTTATCTATCAGTTAAATTGATAAAGCAAAAAAAAATATGACATCTTTGTTTCTGAAATCATTCCTTTTGGAACCCTTGAAATTTGAGGTCTGTTTACTCTTAATTTTTTGTTTGTGTCTGTCCTTAGTGCCGTGGTCTGACAATCAAAGGCCACGCTCTCTCTGGCTCCTTAACTA
Organism: Elysia crispata; assembly: GCA_033675545.1. Taxonomy (NCBI): domain Eukaryota; kingdom Metazoa; phylum Mollusca; class Gastropoda; family Plakobranchidae; genus Elysia; species Elysia crispata. The sequence continues at coordinate 288,264 of JAWDGP010003877.1, read as the reverse complement.
GAGAGGTAAGTCCATCAGTAAAACAGTGATCAAAATAATTTTTCCACCTTCTAATTTTATACTATTATTTCAGTTCATTTTAACCAATTCAATTGGATTCCGTTGTCATTTCACCTTTATCTTAACCAATTCTAAAGGTCAAAAAAAGCCTTATGATTTAAAGAAGAAAATAATTGTTTAATTATGGTTTTGTCATGTTCCACATGTAAACTTATCTGATATATTCAGAACAATAACTTTAAAAGTAGAAATATTAGCATCTACTTATTCATTTGTGTTTTAGCAGAGAGGAATAATATTGTTTTTTGAGTAGAGCAGATAGGCCCTGCTCTAAAGTTCACTGGAATGTTTAATTGTCTGAGTTCAGGCTAGATCAATCATCCTGTGCTTGATTGGGACAGCCCATCATCACCTACTGGAATCATTAATGGATTTCAAATTCATCATGACGTAACTATAGTTAGATAATATTGATGACAATAAGGATTATTTCAGCTTTTTACTGCCATTAGTTATGACAACCCCAAATCAAGAGCACAATTTCTACACCTTTTATGTTCAGAATTATTTGCTTTGTGGCTCCATCATAAAATTTATTGTAATTTTGTCTGCAATGACAGTGAATACTCATTCAAATAAAAAAAAAAATGGTATTTAAAAACACAAGAAAAACATTGCTGATATGATGATTTTAAAAAAAAAAAACATATCAAAGATGGAGGGATAAGAAGAGAGTCTAAAAGATTTTTAAAAAGATATTTTGAGAGGTAGGGCAGAGAAAAAAAAAAGAGTTCTTATTCCCAATGCTATCTCTTCTCATTCTTCAGATGACGAAGGGTGAGTTCAAATTTGCTCTGCAAGTGGAGATGGTACTTAATCGTATCCCTCAGCCTGAGTATCGGCAGCTCATGGTGGAGGCAATGATGGTGTTGACAACACTCGCCCAAAGCGAGGGCAACACCCCGGTGCTGGACCTCAGCCACACAGAGATCGAGGTGGACAACATCGTGCAGGAGGCTAACAATCTCTTCATCAAAGATCTGGTGGGTTCACTTTTTTTTTCTGTTTTCTATTGTTTACAGGCTAAGGAACAGACAAGCTGTTAAATGTTTAAGTACATCTCTCCCACAAATGGTCGTCTTTATTGACTTCAAGGCAGTTGTAAAATGAAAAACGTTGAAAACAACTCACGACAGAACGGATTTAAGCAAGGTGAAGTGAAGAGTTTACTATTTCCTTATCAAAAGTGATTTATTTTGAGTTGTTTACAGCAAGCCTCTGCCTTCAGGCTACCTTATCTGCTATGCTGGTCTAAGATACAAATACTTCTGCAATGCTAATGGAACCTGGTTAAGCATCTTCTAGTTTGGAAAGCCAGGTTGGGAAATATTGTTCTTGCTCACCTCAGCTGGTTTCAATCTTTCTGCAGCTGCTTTAGCAACAGTTCTGAAGCTACAGGAAAAGGTTTCCTTTAAAATCAGCTTTCAACAACTTTGCACTCAAGTTATATGTATCAAAAGTGGAGAGCTTAAAAGCTGGAAAATACCTTTTTTGAAACAAAACGAAACAAATTTGAATCACCTGGAACCTAGAAATCATATGCGACTACCTGCTCTAAGGAGCTTAGTAATGTGTTCAAAACTTGAGACATGATATGAGCTTGATGTAATTCATTTAGACAGGGAGGAAAGCAAATTTTAGCTTTTCTGATTTTTTACGAAAGAAATTTAACTGAAGTACAATAATAATGGTCAACACTTTTGAAGTTTGTATATATATAAACATGAAAACATCCAAAAAGCCCATCCATACTCCCCTATCCCTTGAAGAAAAATATGTGATCCTTTCAAGAAAACCATATGTTGATAAAAGAAAAGAGATTCTTGTATCATGCTTGCACTGATATAAACATGTCCTAAAAATTAATGTGTGAATAGCAAAACAAAAGAAAACAAGTAAATGTATTTTAAACAAGAGCACCCAACGCAGAGCAATTCTTCTGAGCGAGAGAGCAGAAGATTTACTCGAAACATTCATGTCAGTGAGAAAGCCTTTGTAAATCTTGATAAGATCCACAAGCTACCCAGTAATTGAGCGTTCTATCCGCTGTTCTACTTTATTAAACTATAAATATTTAACAATAATAGTGAAATGCATACTTATTGAAAAGGTTTTTTGTAGAAAATGAAGTGCTGGCTCTGATTCTAGCTATACTTGGTGCTGAAATTGACTCTAGGAATATCTAGGCATTATGTTAACTTTAGACATACCTACCCATCATCCATCTTTCCCTTGGCTCTTCTGAACACGGCAACAAAAACCCTTAGAATTCTGAATCTTTAGGTTTTTCTTTGATCTGCCTGGGCTGACCACACGCATCCCCGTGGGACTCTGATAACAAGCAATAAAACTGTCCGCGGGCAATTAATGACCTCGTCAGCCATCAGAGCAGAGGCAGATAACTGAGAGCGGTACAAGACTTGAAATTTAGCTGTTCCCAAAACCCAATTTAGTCATGATCTTATCGGTTTTTATTGGATATTTATATTTCACAGTATTCATCAAGTTTTCACCTTTATTCAGATTTTTTTTTATGTGAAATGCGTTAAAATTAAGGTCTCTAGAGCTATTTTTAAAAGGGTATGTAAACATTTGAAATTGCGGTAGATTACATTTTTTAATAGGTCATAACCAGTGAATCGTACCTACGGCTTGTTTTTTGAAAACTCGAAGAAAACCTTTGAGTAAGATTATAGCAAAAAATATGTTTGCAAAGCAAACACGAAAAAAGTTATGAGGCTTCAAGTGGGCTCTAGCACATAATTGGCAGAAATCATAACCATACCTTACTAATTTTTACCAATATCATTGGTCTATGAATTATCGAATATTTTTAGTTTCATCCTGTTAATGTAAGAGATTTTTAGTTTGCAATTAAGCTTCTCATATTGTTTTAAAAGTATGTATTCTAAAACCCTCAAAACAGAACTAATCTTTTTCCCCGATACAAAGAATAGACAAAAGAAATTATCTACATCGTTGGAAAAACCACAATAGTCCATAGGTTTAGAGTAGAAGTAAAGACTACAAATTGAATGAACACATCAAACATGTCCTTAAATATTTAGTTATATAGCTCTGCCTAACAAGATAAGATAGATAAGGCAAAATTTGAAATGAAGCGGTACATTATTTACAGACAGACATTTCTACACAGCATTACCCTAAGCATCACATTAGTGACATACACTGCATGGATTTCATAAAAAAAAATCAACCTTGGGTTGACATTTCAAGGAGGACAAAGGGGGTGGGGGGAAATGTTGCATTCAACAATAGCAAAGATAGAGAGACGGACTTCAAGTATTCAGAGAGAAAGTAAGAAAATATATTCATCTGCCTTACAAAATGTGCCAGAACTTAAAAGAGGGGTGGAGAGAATGATTACATTATACTTCACGCCTCCACGTTTTAAATGTGCGAGTACTGTAGTAAAAACCCTGTTCAAAATTTATGTGCCAGTATAGTAGAATGATAGCACGAAGGCAAACTACTTATCGTATTTACTCCTGATCGGCTAACTTGTTACTGTTAAACAACAACCCCTATAATTCGTGGGTGGCATAAACAGGTAACCTAAAGATCGAGTAGTTCGTCGCTGTGTGAAGGACATATAGTTTAAGTTTTCAACAAATGCTCTTTTATTTTTTCGTCACTTTTCTAGGAACTGCCCCAACATGTGGTAGAAAAAATGCGGGCAGCAGCTGATATCTGTCTGTTTCTCTATGATGTCGCTCCGAGTGGCCGTTTTGGAACAATGGCGTATATGTGTCGTGCTCTCGCCAACATTCTCAACTTGCCAAGATCAGCAGACAGTGCGCTAGAGTGCACCGTCAGTTAGTGATCCTAATGTACAAAGAAGTTCCAGGTTAAAAAGAGACGTTTGATAGACACTGATTTGATAGATGGACAATAAACTCTTTGTGCTGAAGTCAATCAATTTGATGTATGTTTATGTGTTTTTAAAATTAAATTTTCGATTTTTGTTAATGACTTTTGATCTGAAAGCATTAAAGCTTTTAACAACGAAATTATCAGTTTCATTTTTTTTTATTGTAAGTTAAATAGTGCAATTAAGCCAGATGTAGAAACCTGATTTTTAAGTTGTTCTTCCAGTGCATAGTCTCTAGGAGGCTATGGGTATCAAAAGGTAGAGGACGAGATTGAAGGTTTTTTTCAGTTTATTTATTCAACTCCTAACTAGTGATGCATTCACAAAGAAAAGCCAATCTCATATTGTCTACAAATATATTAATTTGTGTAAAGTACCTTCAAAATTGTGTAAATACCTTATTATATATTTTTAACCATGTTAATCAATTGTTTCTTTAAATCCAAATTTAAAAAGTTAAATTATTCATGTTTGGTATTCTTTGAAAAAAAAAATTCTAATTTTTGTCAGTGTGCAATTTCCCACGCACGTATTTCTCATGTTCTGCTCTGAGGGACAATCTATGTGGTGCTGCTTAATATTCTCCTGAGCTTTGAGGCAGGGACGTGAGCAATCACAGAAAACCCTAGTCTTGTAGCTTTTAGGATCTTTCAAATATGTGTAGCTCCATGATCAGGCATGTTCAGTGGAAACAACAAGATCGAACGGTATCAAGGATGTTTTCTCAACAGCCATCTAATGTGGTTATCTGAAGTTTAGATTTTATACTTGATCGTTTATTTTAGTATATATCGGTACCTCTCAATAATTTTAATCCAATTGTGAATTTCAAGTAGGCCCTCGCGTTTTTTCTTTTATTTTAGATGGTTGAACTTTATTTCATATCAGTTGCCTATTATTTGTGTTTTCATTTAGTTTTTAACAAAATAGTTGTATGTGTGGAGTAGCCTTCATACATGGAAGGTGAATCTGAACTTATTGAAGCTATTGGAATCTCTTAGCATCATGAATTATTTCTTTTTGAGTGACGCTCATACTCGAAACATTAGTTTGGTGCAGAGCATTTGAATTCTGTAACACGTCAGTAACATGGAAAAAAAACATGTAGTCTACTTTCAGCTGTGATTAGAATTTAAAGCTGTTTAGATTTATTTCAAATTTATCTGATCTTTGCTGATCTGTTCTTTTGTTTTGTTGCTGTCTCTAAGTAGTGATCTGATGTTTATTTTTTATTTTTTTTTTTGCTTTTCATTACCTGAAGTGGCACGTTCCTATTACACCTGGTCTGTTTGAATTTGTGAAATAAAGTGAAGGAAATTTTACTTATTTCATTTTTGATTATTTAATTTGGTTTGATTACCCATACAAAATGTTCTGCCTTATTTGTTTATTATAGGTAAATAATTTACTAGCTTCTCAAAGAAAAGATAACCTTAGTTTAAATAAATGTTTTACTAGCTTCTCAAAGACAGGATGTCCTAAGTTTAGGTGAATGTTTTCTTAGCTTCTCAAAGACAAGATGTCCCAAGTTTATGTAAATGTTTTACTCGCTTGTTCAAGATAAATATGTACAGTTTAGGTAAATGTTTTACTAGCTTCTTAATGACAAAATAAATCCAGTTTAGATAAATGTTTTACAAGCTTCTCAAAAAAAGTCAGATACAGATTAGGAGAATGTTCTACTAGCCTCTTAAAGACAAAATAAATACAGTTTAGGTAAATGTTTTACTATCTGCTCAAAGACAAGATATATTCAGTTTAAGTAAATGTTTTACTAGCTTCTCAAGGACAAGATATCCTACATTAAGTTAAATGTTTTATTAGCTTCTCAAAAACAAGAAATCTTAAGTTTTGGCAAATGTTTTACTAGCTTCTTAAAGATAAGAAATATACAGTTTGGGTGAATGTTTTACTAGCTTTTCAAAGACAAGATATCCTATGATAAAATAAATGTTTCACTAGCTTCTCAAGGACAAGATATCCAATGTTTAGGAAAATGTTCAACTATCTTCTCAAAGACAAGATATGTACAGTTTCGGCAAATGTTTTACTAGCTTCTTAAAGACACAATATATACAGTTTTGGTAAATGCTTTACTAGCTTCTCAAAGACAAAATTTAAACAGCTTAGGTAAATGTTTTAGCTTCTTAAAGACAAAATATATAAGATTTAGGCGAATGTTTTACTAGCTTCTCAAAAACAAGATGTCCTAAGTTAAGGCATATGTTTTATTAGCTTTTTAAAGAAAAGAAATATACAGTTTAGATGACAAAATAAATATAGGTTACGTAAATGGTTTTCTCGATTCTCAAAAACACAATATATACACTTTAGGTAAATGTTTTACTAGCTTCTCAAAGACAAGATATCCTAAATTGGGTAAATGTGTTTTATTACCCTCTCAAAGACACAATACATACAGTTTAGGCGAATGTTTTACTAACTCCTCAATGACAAGATATATATAGTTTCGGTGAATGTTTGCCTAGCTTCTCAAGGACACAATATATACAACTTAGGTTAATGTTTTACAAGCCTCTCAAAAGACAAAAATACATTTTAGGCGAATGTTTAACAAGCTTCCCAAAGACAAAATATATACAGTTTAGGTTAATGTTTTACTAGCTTCAAAAAGGCAAGATATATACAGTTTAGGTAAATGATTTTCTCGCTTCTCAAAGAAAAGATATACACAGTTTAGGTAAAGTTTTACAAGCTTTTCAATAACAAGATATATACAGTTTATGTAAATGTTTTACTAGATTCTCAAAGACAAAATAATAAACAGTTTAGGTAAATGCTTTACTAGCTTCTCAAAGACGAGATATCTACAATTTAGGTGAATGTTTTACAAGCTTTTCAAAGACAAGATATCCTAATTTTAGTTAAATGTTTTACAAGCTTTTTAATAACAAGATACATACAGTGTATGTAAATGTTTTACTAGCTTCTCAAAGACAAAATATCGTATGTTTAGGCGAATTTTTATTAGCTTCTCAAAGCAAGATATTTTAAGTTTAGGTAAATATGTTTTTTGCTTTTTAAAGACAAGATATCCTAAGTTTAGGTAAATGTTTTACGAGCTTCTTAGAGACAAAGCATCTGAAGTTAATATTGGAGTCTTAGAATCATATTCATGATATATCACTGTTTCATAGATAAGACATTTAAAGTCAAGGGTAATGTTTTAGAATGCACTGAAATAGAGAAAGATTAAAATGACTCTTGTTATTTTCCGTTTGTGTTTAATATACGTGAAGTAATGGCCATAAGAACGCCATTTTTCTTAAATTCAGATATTTTAATAGATATTTGAAACATTGGTTATTGTGTGGGTTAAAATAAACGGGCAGCTATGAATGATTCAGGTTGTTTACGATATATGTAGTTAAAATATTAATATGCTATACATATTGCAAACACTCTGTCTGCAATCAGTGGATTGTTCAATGTTTACATCTTGGCTTTTACCCACAAACTGTATGGTCGAACTGAACATTGCTAAAAACTAAAATTAATCATTTTAATGGGAACAGATCAGGGGAATCCCTGGGCCAATTTTATTTATTTTGTTTTGGCCTGTCTTAATTGCTGTGAAGTTGTCTCTTTTACCCGCACAGTCTTAGCAAGGATTTTGTTAACACTATTCATATTGAGATACATCTGCTTTTTAAGTCTAAAAAGCAGTTTCTACATGTATTGAATGTATATTTTTTTTTTAATTATTATCTCATTTTGGTATTACAAACATCTACAAATTAAGATCTTTCCCCTAAAACAAACTAGATTGAAAATTGTTTTCCCCGGTATAAATATAGTTTAAATTTTATTGAATGAGATAAATTTGAGAGACAAAGTGATTGCAACATCGCAGTTCTGACTTGAGTCTCCGAGCTTTCACTCAGCGGATGGATGTGGAGGAACAGAAGTAGTGGGTGAGAAAAGGGCAAAACCAATGCAATAATAGAACTAGAAGTGGGAGGGAAAGAGTTATGGTTTTTTGGGGTTTTGTTTTGGTTTTGGTTTTTTCTTGTTATTTTGTTTTTCATTTTTGTTTGTTGTTGTTTTTTCTCTATTTAAATTTTTATTCGCTTTGCACAAAGCTTTAAGGGCTTTTTTTTTTTTCGAAATTGATGTGTTGTGTTACACACATAATTCAAGGAAACTTGTAGGAAACGACTAATTTCCTTACTGTTGGATTTATTCTATAGAAAGACGGATAAAGATGAGAAAGGGAGAAAGACCTACTCGACATCACATTATTCATTGTTTTTTGTTTTTTTTGTTGTTTTTTTTTCTGTATTTTCTTTTTGCGTTTTTTCTGTTTTACAATTTACGCACAATTTTCGCTAAAACTGGACATCTACTATCAATAATAGCTCCAAATTTTGTACATATATTACTGAGTACATTGTTTAGATTGTGTTTGAAGCTTTTATTATATATTATTTTTTTTGCCTATTTTATGGAGTATTTTGTGCTCAAAATTGTGTAATTCAAATTTTGCACGAGCAATTTTTTTTTTTAGTTTAAAAAAATTTCAATCCATAACAGCTTCTAATGCAACATTGTTATTGTTTATTTCTTTATGTATGCTCAGTTTCATAGAGATTGTATTAGCCATTTCTGAGTTTTAGCATTTTAAAATGTATTGTTTATTTCCAACATGACCGCCATTACGATGGCAACCAATTATGTCTGTGTGGGTTTCAATACATTTTTTTCGCTTTTGGAGCCCTACTGCACATTTTCGCCAAGTATCAAGTCTCTAGGTGGCCAGTTAAAGATTATAGGTATTTTTAGTAGCACCTGCCCTTTATTGTGTTGATAAGCGACAGACATAAATATCAACTAAAGAGCGCAGTACTTAATCAGTGAGTGGCTAATCTTCTAAGCTTGTGACTAAGGGCTCAACGAGGACACTGCTCACTGTGAGAAAACACGACGATGATCAGACGCATAGTGTTTCCACTAGCATTTCGTGACAGGCGTCGCCCCAGAATGAGAACAAAATCTGGTGTGATCGGAAGAGGCGTTACTCTAGACTAGTGACAAAAACTTTTGTAACTTGTTATTGTTCTTCTTCTTCTGCTCACCTAAGTCCATCTGCTTTTTCTTCCTAGTAAAAGAGTTTAAGCCCTTATGGGACACAAGGGCGTTGTTAGCTATGATGTAAATTGGAGAAGTATTTCACAAACTAGAGCTGTCACTCTGAGCTCAGCAACCTGTAGCGATACTCCCAAATTGGGGTTTATCCCGATGTGCTAATTGTATCGAGTGTAAAGTTTCATATCGGTTAAGTTAATACATGTAGTTATGTACGTCCCACTCCATCCATAACATAAAAAATCAGAAGGAATGACAACATAATTATAGTAGGATTTTTAAATAGACATGTGCGTACCTCCAAAGTGTCTGTTATTAGCATATTATCGAAACTGTTCACCATAAGCCTCGTGCATACCTAGAGGATACCACATAGATTGAGATGAACAGTGAAGTGTTTAGAGGCGAGGTCCCTCTATCTCGCTGACTCAGAGCCGGTAATTGTTCTAACCATTGTGACGAGCTGCTGAAGTGTAAATGACGATCAAATGCCAACACTTCTGTCGGTGTCAGCAGTTGGAGTCCAGATATCCCTTGCTATTAGAGATAAACAGAACTACATGTACTTCCATACCATCCTTGACCTATAAGCTCATTCAGAGTCATATGAAAGTTATACAACTCTGGAATGTTATTTGTGTCGATGCTTTACATTAGCAACAATCTACATAAACCTTTCGACCTTTGACACCAAGCCCAAGGTCTTCCTTACTGCAACTTCTCTCTAACATGAACTTTGTACCGGTTGTTCTCTGGGTTATGGTACAGACTAGCTGTAGCCCGGCTTTTAAATCTCTTCCCTCCCTTTAAATTTGCTAAGACCCCGCTGAGAAAAAGAAAATAGAAGGAAAGAGAAACGAGCTGCGTTGAAGTTTAGGTTCGGGAGACTATAGGCTCAGTGTGTGTACATACTCCAATAATTATCACACAGATGGGCATGACATCAGGGTACACTGTAACAGTCTGACTAACCGGTCTATTAAGCAGGACTTAAAGTTCTACCGACAGACAGGCACCGGACGGATGAGAAAGGTGTGGAGAGGGAAGGCAGGGCCTCATAGTGAGATGAACTGATTCTATCACTACTGTTCTGTGCTGCTTGTGCAGAAGTTGTGGCAAAATTAATGTCATACGGTACATTAGAAAGCACAATGACTACTTGATGCCGTATCTAATTGCAATTATATCCACTTCTGACCTCTTTTCAGCCGAAAATTTAGATTTAATCAGAAAAACTGTGCGCCAGCAGCTACATTTGGTTAGCATCTCTAGTCCTTACAGTAATAACTTGGCAGAGTATCATGCATGTAGCAACAAACGAATTAAAGTAGTATGTAGGGCCTACTATCGGAAAGACTACACATTCTCATAGACTCTTATCCCACTTGTTAGTATTGAAATCGGCTAATTCTCTTTTTCCATGTATAGTTTAAGAACCGTTAAAAGTGAAAAAAAAAAAAAAAAAAAAAAAAGCGAAAAAGCTTAATCACGAATTGCCATACGGAAATATGAATGGTTTATGCTTCCGTTGCTAGAAGGAAGATTTCAAAATTAAAAATTTGAAATAATCAAATGTTTTTGCGGGTGTAACCTGAGAAGAGCTTTGTGCCTAGATCTAGTAGTGATTGCTGTTACAACCGCTGTTGCCTACAAGTTGTTCTTAAATTAGTATTTTGTTACCTCTAGTTTGGTTTTAGCTGATCTACAGCACGTCCTCGATGATGGTCTATACGATTCTATCATTGTCAATGTTTTATTATTCATGTCAGTGCTTCGTTACTTTGAATCTTTTGTGTTCGAGTCGAGAATATCAGGTCCTTAACAGTGGGGCTCCTTTTGTTTCTACTCAATATCATTATGTGCTTTGTTTTCAAATTGTGAAGTGGGTTATGCCTGGAGACGATTGATTTTCGGAGCGACAGTATGCTTTAATTTGCTCCGTATATCGCATTAGTTTGAAACAATGCCCGAGTCATTTATTACTGGGAAGTATATTGATTCAGCTAGTGCAAGTATGGTTTAAAAATTATTAAAGCTGAAGATTTTTTAAGTGATGGCTTGATTGAAGCAAGGATAGTCCGGACTTCAAATTCTTGTTGAGTGATGACTGGACTAAAGTAAGGATAGTCCAAACTTTATCTAAATCCTTGTTGGGTGATAACTTGATTAAATCCAGGATAGTCCGAACTTTATCTAAATCCTTGTTGGGTGATAACTTGCTTAAATCCAGGATAGTTCGGACTTTATCTAAAGACTTGTTGGGTAATGGCTTCATTAAATCAAGGGTAGTCTTTACAGGCCTCTTAAAGTCTCCGTCACTGGTCAAAGCCGGTTACTCTTTAGAGGTTTTTTAGAATCTCCGTCACTGGTCAAGGGTTGTCACTATTTAGAGGCCTCTAAGAGCCTCTGTCACTGGTCAAGGTTGGTCACTCTTTAGGGGTCCTTAAGAGTCTCCGCCACTGCTGAATGCTGATCACTCTTTAGAGGTCTTGAGTCTCCGTCACTGGCCAAGGCTGGTCACTTTTTAGGTCTTTTAGTCCCCTTCATTCGTCAAGGCTGGTCACTTTTTAGAGATCTCTGAGTCCCCGTCACTGGAATGGTCACTCTTTAGAGGTCGTTTAGAGTCACCGTCACTGGTCAAGGCTGGTCCCTTTTTAAAAGTGGTTTAGTGTCTCCGTCACTGGTCAAGACTGGTCACTCTTTAGAGGTTTTAATAGAGTCTCCGTCACTGGTCAATACTGATCACTTTTTAGAGGTCTTTTAGCATCTCCGTCACTGGCCAAGGCTGGTCACCTTTTAGAGGTCTCTGAGTCTCCGTCATTGGTCAAGTATGGTCACTCTATAGAAGTCTTTTAGTCTCCTTCACTAGCCAAGGCTAGTTAATTTGTAAAGGTTTTTTAGAGTCTCCGTCACTGGTCAAGGCTGGTCACTCTATAGAGGTCTTTTAGAGTCTCCGTCACTTGCCAAGGATGGCCACTCTTTAGAGGTCTTTCAGCGTCTCTGTCACTGGTCAAGGGTGGTTTCTTTTTAGAGGCCTCTTAGAGTCTCCGTCACTGGTCAAGACTAGTCAGCCAGATCTCTTATAACTCCCTGGCGCTAATTTGGTGCTCCTGTCTCGACTGTGCTGCATGTAGCCCATAAATCTGTCAGTTTTTTAGATAAGCCTTAGTTTCATTCACTGCACCCATGGGATACCAATCTATAACTAAGGCACTTTTAAATTCATTAATGTTTATGTGTTCTTTGAAGAATTTTTTTTCATTCTTGAAAAAAATTTTATCCCTGCAATTCCCAAAACAAAGTTATTTTGTGACTAACTTGACCTTTTTATTAGCGCACATACCATTTTCATGTGAAGCTTTGCTCTTTGGTTCATTCACAAGACAACAAGACAAGTCCTGGTCTATCTCGCCCACCCTTGCGCATGGCCTAGATATACATTCTAAAACTTATCAATGCAAGTTACGCATTTTTGTTGTTTTTTTTGGGTTGGTTTTTTTTTTTTTGTTTGTTTGTTTGTTTGTTTTTTTGTTGCTTTTTGGGGGGTTGTGTGTGTGTGTTGTTGTTTTTTTTTTTTTTGTTTTTTTTTTGTTTTTCGAATTTTTTAAAACCAATAATTGAACGTTTTTTTTTTCCGACTGATAATAATCGGTATAAGTGTTATCTGTATAATGAGCATAATTATGTTTGAGCCATCCAGTTTCGATATTGTATCCTAGAAGGGCTTATATGGATATACCAATTCCCCTTCACCCGAATCTTTGACAAATCTTAATTGCGGTAAACTGCAACACTGCACATCAAGAGGGGGGAGGATTACAGCCAAGTGAGGAAATTGCCATTGCTTACAGAGGGAGAGATAGATAGGGAGGGGGGGGGGGGGGAGGGCGCAGACAGAGAGACAGAGGAACATACAAATAGACGTGCAGATTGAGACTGTTAGAGACAGGGAGACAGACAGTCAGGCAGAGATTAGAATGTAGAAAGAGACAAACGTAGACCGGGACGGAAAGAGAGAAAGGGATTAAGAGAGAGAGAGAGAGAGAGAGAGAAAGACTGACAGGGTGTGTGTGTGTGTGTGTTACCATGAGCCACCGCAGTAACCAGATCTGATAGAGACAACAGGAGCTTTAATTTACTTCACGCGTCCATTAACTCACATTAACAAACTGAAGTTTAAGAGGGAGACGGGAGGGGCGTTGCATTTCCTGAATATATTGGACGGCGTTGCCTTCTCTGGACGCTGATATCAGCAGATGCACTGATTTGCTCTCGGTTTATCTAAAATGTCGATAATCTATTCGATTTTTCAAACCTCGAATTACACGTCAGCATCGCTGTGGGAAAGGATATTCGGTCGTTCGCTGACACAAACACTGGAGCTAAGCAGCTGGCGCGTTGAGCTACCTCTTAAGCATTGATTGATTTATTTATTTTAAATTTTTTTTTTTTTTTTTTTTTTGGGGGGGTGGGGGGGAGGGAGAGAAAGAGAGCAACTGCAGGCAGTTAGGTAATTAACATGTTAACTCCTCGCATCTCAAAATTGATTGCTGAGACAGAAGGAAATATGAGGTTCGGGAAGATAGACTGTTACATTGGATCAGACATAGGTCACACCTCACCAGTTAGATTGGATCAGACATAGGTCACACCTCACCTTTGACTGTTTTGACATGGCGAAATATGAGGTTGGGGAAGATAGACTGTTAGATTGGATCAGACATAGGCCAGACCTCACCAGTTAGACTGGATCAGACATAGGTCACACCTCACCAGTTAGACTGGATCAGACATAGGTCACACCTCACCAGTTAGACTGGATCAGACATAGGTCACACCTTACCTTTGAATGTTTTGACTTGGCGAAATATGAGGTTGGGGAAGATAGACTGTTAGATTGGATCAGGCATAGGTCACACCTCACCAGTTAGACTGGATCAGACATATGTCACACCTCATCAGTTAGATTGAATCAGACATAGGTCACACCTCACCTTTGACTGTTTTGACATGGCGAAATATGAGGTTGGGGAAGATAGACTGTTAGATTGGATCAGACATAGGCCAGACCTCACCAGTTAGACTGGATCAGACATAGGTCACACCTCACCAGTTAGACTGGATCAGACATAGGTCACACCTCACCAGTTAGACTGGATCAGACATAGGTCACACCTTACCTTTGAATGTTTTGACTTGGCGAAATATGAGGTTGGGGAAGATAGACTGTTAGATTGGATCAGGCATAGGTCACACCTCACCAGTTAGACTGGATCAGACATAGGTCACACCTCATCAGTTAGATTGAATCAGACATAGGTCACACCTCACCTTTGACTGTTTTGACATGGCGAAATATGAGGTTGGGGAAGATAGACTGTTAGATTGGATCAGACATAGGTCACACCTCACCTTTGACTGTTTTGACATGGCGAAATATGAGGTTGGGGAAGATAGACTGTTAGATTGGATCAGACATAGGTCACACTTCAGCAGTTAGACTGGATCAGACATAGGTCACACCTTACCTTTGACTGTTTTGACAGGGCGAAATATGAGGTTGGGGAAGATAGACTGTTAGATTGGATCAGACATAGGTCACACTTCACCAGTTAGAATGGATCAGACATAGGGCACGCCTTACCTTTGACATGGCAAAATATGAGGTTGGGGAAGATAGACTGTTAGATTGAGGCCATGGTAGAGTATAATGTTTACCGCTTAAACTGGGAAAACTCTATTATTTCTATCTGCCCAGAGCTATTGTATTTCCGTTATTTAGTAAAGAACCGTGAAAAAATTCGTAGAGTTATACATTTTTACTTGTACATTGGTCTCGTTCATGTTGTTTTTGAAGTTATGTAGTTCCATGTTCTTCTGGGTTATTTTGGTCCCTCTTATTTTCCCAAAGATGCTAATTCTTTATGGAGATGATGGTTTCCGCCATCCCGAAGGATTAAGTCTGATCGGATAGAATCCGACCCTCTCGGCTACTGGCAGCAGCCAGGGATTGAACTCAGTACTCCCTTATCAATGGATCAACGCCTTACCCATTAAGCTTTATGCCGCTTTCTTCAAAATAGAGAGTGAACTCTGGATATTGAAGTCTCAAGTAATTATAACACCAACATGACCTGGAAAAGTGGATTTCAGTCTAAAGATTACTTTAACATAACGTGGAAAAGTAGCTTTTAATCTACTTTGATTTATGGCATCCTGTGGCCTCCATTTCATTAACCTTTATAGCAACAGTCTTTCCCTGTTGGTGTTTTTTTTTTTTTTCTTTCTTTTGTTCCTCTACACATAAATAACACTTTCAATCCCATAAAGCAAAGCTGGTAGCCGAGAACACACTGGGGCAATGAAAGTGACACTGACCAAGAGGTCAGAGGCTGCTGATTAGACGATCCAGATTGGATTTACTTCACTAATAGCTCTGCTTATTTGCATTCTTGACTTCATTTATGAGCTAAGGAGTTAAAAGATTTGTATGACCATTCACAAAAAATGGGCTTCAAATACCTTTGTGTTCTCTCTCTCTCTCTCTCTCTCTCTCTCTCTCTCTCTCTCTCTCTCTCTCTCTCTCTCTCTCTCTCTCTCTCTCTCTCTCTCTCTCTCTCTCTCTCTCTCTCTCTCTCTCTCTCTCTCTGTATATATATATATATATATATATATATAATTTATATATATAGTTCGTATGTAGGCCTATGTATAATTATATATATATATATATATATATACACACACATGTCATATATACATATAAACGGTGCACGTTCACTTTATTGTACTTAAACGACTCCTGATTTGGATCGCGTAGAGGGCATTCAAGCTCAGAAACAAACAAGAAGTTAAAGTACTATTTTATATTAGTGTAAGTGATCTTCATTTTGTTGTTGTTGTTGTTGTTGTTTTTATTTTGTTTGTATGTTTTCTGCTGTTATTTTATGTTGTTTTTTATGTTTACTACAGTTTGTTGGAGTTGTTTTAATAAAAAGATAGAAAATTGTAAGTTTGAGCTGTAATCTTGGGTAAAGAGAGGGCAGAAATTTATATGTGCATCAACGAACATTATAACTGTTATAAGAACTGTGGCAATCATGCTAATGCATTCACATCCTTTGCCCACAGGCGTTGTTCGGGAAGACTGTTTGGTAAAACCAAGGACTATATCTAACAAGGTTACAGCTGTAGTGATTCAAGTCAAATAGTTGAAGGAGGGGCAGGGGGGACCAGAGGCGCACTGAATTGTTCTCATTGTTAATCACGAACAAAATGCGGCAAACAATTTAATTAAGCAAAACAAAACAAAAAAGAAAAGAGGAAAGAGAAAAAAAATGTGGGTGTGTGTTTGGGGGAGAGAAAGAGAGAAGGAAGGGGGTGGGGGTGGGGAGTGTTAGGATACTCGCTGTGGTACACAACACTGAAAGTTGATAAAAAATTCTTTAGAGTAATGAAGATAAAAGTTGGAACCCGTCTGTGGTGAGTTGGTCTAGACTTACGAACACAAAGAATATTACATTTTTTAAAATTTTTTTTTAAATGTATAACATAGTGTAAAAACAAAGGGAGGGTGTGATCACTTGGGTAAGTTTCGAACGGTGTTTTGTAGCTTTAGGTTATGCATGTTCAGGATTGCAACCCACTTTTTGTCCTTTCCTTTAACCTTCTATACGATATTGTGTGCATTTCAGAATAAATTCATGTAATTGTCTAGATTTTTTTTTGTTTTATTTTTGTTTCCCTCTTTTTATTGTGGATTCTAAGCTTACGTGTGAGATGCATAGCAAACGAGAAAAAATTTATTGAAACTTCTTTTATATCGAATATATCAGACTTCGATATTATTTTCCTAAGCTTAGAAGGATTGAAAAGCGGCTACAGAGGATGGAAATTTTACAATAAGCTGTAAAAGAGCGATTAATATGGTAAATAGTTAAGTAGGTCTATGGCACTATGGGAAAATAATTGAAAGAAAATATGTTCATTTCATTCTCAATGTTTGTTCGATTCTAAAACTTAACAAAACAAATAAAAAAAAGTTTATCTATGAAATGAAGCGCGGCAATTAAGATGAAATTGAATTATTAGCTCTTCATAGATTTAGACTGAAACTATTTTGCTATATGGAAATAAAATAGCCTAACGCATGGTCGGGTTGCGCTGAATGTTTTAGACTGACAATTTAAATTACTTACGTCAGTCCATTGTCTGTGTCGCTGCCCTTTATAACACTACATATTACCAACTAATGAACAGAGAACAAGTCATGTATTATCTAAACCAAGTTACTGCGATAAGGCTCGCTATTCAACTCGTATCTCATGTTTTGCAACAAATCCATCTATCAAGTAGACTTTATCGATGTTCGAGTCCCTCACAATCGATTTAAAATCAACGATAGCAAGATGGCGGAAAGTGCTCCTGGCGACGGACAAGGCGAAGGCAGTTTAATTGTAAGAATATGTTACGAACTTTTCGGCAGCCCCTTAAATCTTGCACTCTTAGGGATTTGTGGATTCTTGATCTACAAGATAATAGCCAGTAGACGTCCCACTGGACCGACAGTGGCCAAAGAACCAGAGCTCCCACCTCTGAAAAAGCAGGACTTCACACTTGAACAGTTGAGAGAGTATGACGGTAAAGGTTCAGATGGTCGCGTGCTGATAGCTGTCAACGGCAAAGTGTTTGATGTGACTCGCGGAAAGCGGTTTTATGGACCAGGTATAGGACTACACATCTAATCAAGATATAGTTACTTTATCCATATAATTTTAACTTTTGAGCAAATTCTTTGATTTTGCAGGTTTATCCTCGAAATTTGACCTCATCGTCGATATTTGTAAGGAAAGTCCTAATGTTTGCACAATAATATTAGGCTACAATGTCGTTACTCACAGGGCGTATTTAATACATGTGTCCAGATTTAGTTCCTCTGAAGGCTATGTTCAGTTGTCAGCTTAAAGGGAACCATTTAAGCAGAGAAATAACCTTATAATTTCTTATAGAAAGAGGATTTAAGGAAAGGTAAATCTGCCTTCATTCAGACGAACATGCAGTTAGTCATGGAAGTGAAGAAGTAAACAATGAAAAAGGAAGTCTTTTGAGAGTAATTGGAATCTATTTAACTGCACTCTTAAGAAACTGACTAAATCACATATGCAAATTGTAATTACCTCTCTATAAAATCAGCAGCAACCACATTTTTACTAAAACAAGGAAACCCTTATCCCTCACGGCTGTCTAAATATTAATTTAATTACCACCAAACACATTCGTTTAGTTTTTCACAAGGCATATCACATGTATCCACTAGCGATAGACGGATGGGTTGGAGGTTAAGGTAAACACAGAAACCTGTATGTAGATAAAAACCAACTTTTTAATGGTAAGAGAAAGGTGTGTAAATCAATCCGCACAGCGTTCTTCACTTCTTAGACTCAGTCACACACACTCAGCTAAGAGCTGTTGGTTTACAAAGTCATGGGATCAAGGGAGTTCACTCTGCTTGCTACAGGGTAATAAATCACCTGTCACAGTGTCAGGCCCAGCGCAGCAAACTGCAAAGATGGTTTAAATATAAGCTCTCTGGTGCCAGCATAGGGCTGGCAAGCATGTATGTGCATCACCATAGATTCTCAAGATTCACAATTTTTACTGGATTTTTTAATAAAAAATTATAAATATCTACCACTACTTTTTCAAAAATTTTATGTGCTTAGATTTATTTTAATTAGGCCAAGTTTTTGCTAATAGAATGGAACAACTTTCACCATTGAAAGAAGACTTCATGACCTCATCAAGTTACTGGGAGCCACTGGCGGGTGACTAGCAAAATAAAGGGCCACTGGTCTACTGAGCCTTATACAGTAAAACAGAAACATATTTTGGTCAAAAAAATAAAGTTCATTATCAATGCAAATTTATTCAAATTAATTTTGAAAGTTAATGTCAATTCAAGACTCAATACAAAGAGTATAAATATTCTAAAATTTTTGATGGAACAATCTTACCTGGTAATCAAATGCAGAGTACAAAAAAGGCTTTACTTGATATAATGCTCTACTGATCTTCTCAGTCATTATGTTGCTCAAATGGCACACAAGTTGAAATACATGAAACCTTAAATCTGTAACGCCAGTAAACACAGAATACGAAAAGGGTTTGTAACTAGATATATAGTGCCCTCCTTATCTCCACAGACTATTCCTGCGTTCACATCAAAAAAAGCACTCGCCTGAGTGGTTTCAGCCGATCAAAAATTCTACTTCTCTTTCGCTTTTTCACCGCACTCCCTTGGACAAGCAACTTACTTTTTTGGTGGGATAAAATTTCAGTTTTAGCTCCACACTAAAATTTCACTGAGTCTAGCTGTGTGCAGGGTTATGAATTATTTAAGACAGGCTGTCTGTTTTCGGATATATGGCAATATATGTAGGCATCTGAATGTTTCTGGCTTCATCAAAATATCTGATTTATAAACATTTATCAATATTTAGTACTTAAAATTTGAGGTGTTTGATGATGTTACTCCTCAAATATACAGTTCACCACGAACTCAACGAACTAGTTCGGTCATTTTTAAAAGTTCAATGAATGCAAGGTTTGTTGACAAGGCATTGAACTAGGGAAGTAACCAACCAAAGAGAAATTACCACATAATTATCTCCCTTGTTCTATAAAGCCACTCTTTTCCCTTCCCACCATTGCCAAGTTACTGCCGCTTTGGCTCTTTGATCCTATATCAAGATCTCCCCATGCATTTGCTGCCCCCTTCCCCCTCTCTTTTTATTATCTTCTCCCTGCATGGTCTACCATGCCCCTGTGGGATAGTTGCGCCTGTCAATATTTCTGTGTGAATGCAGGATATGTTAGGATGTTTTTCAAATGCCACACACGTTAAAATAGATGAGGCTTTCTTGATATATAGCCCTCTTTATCTGTATAATGCCACTATGTTCTTCAAATGCCACATATTTTATTTTAAAATAGATGATATGTGAAATAAGTAACACTAGTTTCCCAAGATGCATTAGTTCCTGGTTCATGTAATTTCAAGATGAAACTTAAATACAGTCAACCTTCAAATTTAAATTTGCTTTAAATAATTCATTGATATTTTGACACAATTTCGTTGAAATAAAGAGCAAATCAAAAATTCACCTTTCAGCTGCTGTCTTAGCATTAAGGGCAGGCACTTCAACAGAGCATTATTGCCTATTTTCTTCAGCTACAAAGAGCTTGCGAGCTTCCCAAAATGATAAATATGTGCATAGGATCAGGTCATGTTTCACATGAGTAGAAAATGATATGTGGATGCCAAAACATTAGTCAAGGATAAAATATACACAGATGGTATTGGTAGGGCTAAATGAAATCCAGAAGTTAAAATCTAACACAAGTAATGGATAACAAGATCAAGGAACATCCAACAGAGACTGTGAGACAGTCTATTGTTAAGACTATTCACTTTATATCAGGAACATTTGAATAGGGATTGGATAATGTTACACTCTACACATCTAAAAACAGTACTGTATCAATTGTCATTGTAAGACTATGAACAGATAAAGGTGAAAATTATAGCGGTGTGTAGTACTTTGATATGTTCAGAGCCAATTTTTTTAAAATGAATTTTGAAGCTCATTAAGTTGTAGCGTTGCTTTCAGTTTTGACGCTGGGTTTTAGATTCTTTGGTCTTGCTATCGCCAGGAATTGTAATGTGTGATAAAAATCATATGCTCAAACTTATTTCAACAATTCAAGCTTGTCGTTTTTATTTTTACCTGTGGTTCTGGTAAAATTGTCATGTAAAGCTTGCTGGAGAACTTTGGTTTCATAGAATGATTGTGAAGTTTCACATTTCAACTGAGCAGTGGATGTAAAGAATCAAAATGCTGTGAACTAATGTGAATTGATGAAAATTAATAAGTTTATTATCATTCATCAGCTATTTCATAAGCTTTCCCCCCCTCCCCAAAATCTGAGAATCTTTTATTGGGTTAATATCCATTATGTTCAGTAATGTTTTTCTCGATTTCAAGTTTTGTAAATCCTGCAGCCTTTTTTAAAGTAATTGTCCACACAATTTTCGACACTTTTTGTTATCAAACTGCTTATTACTATTATGTTGCTTACAGCCTAGTAATGAAAGTTTGTATGCCATCAGGTTATGATTGAAGATATTTTTATACTGAACCAGGTGGTCCTTATGGACTGTTTGCTGGCCATGATGCCTCAAGAGCCTTAGCCACATTCTCTCTAGGAGAGGACGCCTTGAAGAGCGAGTACGATGATCTAAGTGACCTCAATAGTCTTCAGATGGAGTCCGTCAGAGAATGGGAGATGCAGTTTCAAGGTGAGGGAAGTTTTTTTTTTCTAAATCCAAAGAAATAATAATAACAATTTCCAAGCATCAACTTTTGGATAGAATGTAAGCATTTTCTTGAGGCTTGGACAAGGAGTCGACATCCAGATGAGGATATTAAATCCAGTACTTTGAAATAGTCAAATTGAATCTATAATTTGCGTTTAATTTGAGGTTGACTAATTTTACCGAATATTTGCTCATTTAGGTTGGGTAACAAATGTTGGTTTCATCTGACAAACAGATCTCATTATTTTGAAGTGAATGCTTTGTTTGTTGTTGTTTTTTTTTTTAATTTTTAATTTTTGTGGACTGAAAAGCACTGCTCCTGACTATGAGAAACGGTACTCTAAGGGGCAAACATTTGTGTGTTCTGTCCAGAGTCTGCAGCCATTTGAAATAAGGGAGATAAGATGAAGGCCTAGTAAATCTCAGGTGTGTGTTGGTCTTATACTGAGAGAGAAATGAAGTAGTGCACCGATAATTGCTGGATGTTGCTCAATATTTACCCTCAGATCAGGCCTGATTTATATTATTCAAGACAAACTGTCACTTTCCTATCTGAGGCCTTGACCTGTTGATGATCAGCAAGTGGGTGTCGGGAGGGAGGAAAGCTAGAGTTAATGCTATGATACAACATGAACAATTAAGCTGGTTTGGGTTGTTATTTTTTTTGTTTCATATCCTAGTTGCATGTCCACTCAGTAGACAAACTGTTGACTACTAATACTACCATCCCTTGCAACTTGAGATCAGTATGGTCCAAGCCTTCTATGCTATCTCTTTATCTCAGTCACAAAATGAGATCAACACCTGGATACAGTGGTTGCTAAGGTCCAAATGAAGAGTATCGAGGTTATAATTTGATTTTCTTTGATCTCTGTTCAATCATCATTTTAAGAGGATTAATTTTCAAAGGTGAAACTCCAAGAAGTAAATTTTTGTCTTGAGTGAGTGTATATGGATATGAAGGAGATGTCTTGCAGGCTAATTTCATTCAATTTCACACCTTACTGTAGTTTCTAAGTTAGCTAAAATTTGATCAGGTAGCTGCTTGATCAGAACTTTATTACTGATTTGAATAAATCAAGTTACATGTATAAACATCACTACTGGTGTACATATCATCACTACTGGTGTAACTTTCAATTTTGTGGGATATTTAAAGATGTCTTGTGTATGGAATTAGGAGATTTGAGGTATACATGTATTAAAATTGTGTAGGCTTTGACTATTCCTCCTCTGCAAAGATGATTCTTTAAGATATTTTAAAATTGAATAGGCTTGAAGTATCCCTCTCTTGCTAAAATGATTTTTTGTGTTTTTTTTTAAACAAACATTTTGGACTGAAGACAAGATATGTACCTGTATTTTGCTTTGATACTCAGGCCTGACGTATATTGAAGTATTCTTAACACTCAGCAAATAAGTGAAAATTTCAATAGACATTTCTATTCCTGCTGACTCAGCTCAAAAAAAATTTTTGCTTTTCATTTAACAGAAAAATATGTTTATGTGGGCAAGCTTTTGAAGCCAGGGGAGCAACCCACAGAGTACAGCGACACGGAAGATGAGGAGAAGACAGACACGGAGAAAAAGACAGAGTAAGGAGGGGAAATTTTGACGACACTCCTTTCAATTTTACTTGCACTTCTGCTTTTCCATAATATCTCTATTATTTTGTTTTTGAGAATGTGAGCAAATTTTCATGATTGAAGTGGGTTAATTTCTTTGTTTATCAAATGTTCAGGTGTTGCTAAATCTGCTACATTGCGTGCTGCAATGTGTGCGCTTTGTGGTCGTGAGTCAGACTATAAAAAGTTTACCTGAAGATATTTTTCCTCTTCTGAAGAAGGCTCATGTTTTTTATATTTCTCATGCTTTTGAGTCAAACAAAATTGAAATTATACTAAAATGCAAAGAGTAGATGATGCATCTGGGGTGGTACTGTACATTTGTTTTTCCCAATGGTAGGGTGCGGGAAAACATTGAAAGTTGAAGACTATATGAGATTCATGTTTTTTTAATTGTTCATGCCATAATGGTGCTTGCCTCAGAGACAAAAAAAATTATATTGATTAAAGGGTGGAATTTTTTTTTATTTTGGTTGTGTTTTCAACTCATGCTATCATTCTGTTGATGAGATATTGAGACTCAAGCTTTTTTTCATGCTTACCATTCCGATGTTATTGTTTATAGTGAAGTTTGCAGGAATGACTGAACTTTGTTCTATGTGTATTTGTTCAGACATTGATTTCAAGTTCAGCCAAAACACTTCTTTAACTTCATGTGTGTGTGTTATACTTGGGATGTACCAATGCAGAGAAATCTACTTTAGTGCACATAGCAAACCCTCATCCACATCAAGAGTTAGTTGATGGGAAAAGAGATCCGGACAAGGACGGAGAGTGAGGGTTGTAAAAGGTAGGGACTTGGGCAAGAGGAAGATGGTGTAGAAGAATAGCACAGAGAAAAAGCTGTCTTGAGATAGAGGGGGTGTAGCTAGGAAAGGAGAAGAGAAAGAAGATGGAGGAGGAGATGGATTGTACTTAAATGAAGAGGGAGTGACAGGAAATGACTAACACAAGGTATTAGAACCTGATGGCGAATACAGATAAGGTTTTCTCCGAGAAACTTGCAGAGGAAAATGTTCAGGAAATGTGAAAATTGCCATTGATCAAAATTATAACAACGAAAGACCAAAATTTGCAATTGTCTTTCATTCTTTGTTAATTATGCATGTTCATTTGGCTATTAGCTTTGAATTTTTAAATATAACTTTCTCACACATATTAGAATTCAATTTGAATAATCCAGAACATGGTATATGTGGCAAAATTTTTATTTTTTTATTCCTGCCCTTTTAGTGATCAGTCGGAAACAACTGCATGTTAGAGAAAAGTTCATTTTCTGGACTTGAAATGTTTTAAAACTTAAAGCTGCAGACTTCCAATTATTCACAAATCAAGATCTATTGAAGAATTAGCTTTTTCCAGGTGTAACATTTTGTGAGTTGTCTTGTCATTTCCCACAAAAGCCAAGGGTGATTGGTATAGTCTAAGCAAATGATAAAACTAAGCAGTATCCATTTTTTTTTAAATGTATCTCTTTGGATGGACTTAACTGGCTCAATGTCTCTATATAGAGTAGAAAGTTCTGTAACTCATCTCCTGCATCATGGTACATCCCAAGCTTATCATGAAGCATTGAAAAGAAGATCATGTGTGAATGTTGACTCTGTAACAATCCATACAAAATGCACGTACATGTGTATTAATTAAAACCAGTTCAAAGTGTCTCTGCAAATATGCTGATGTTGCAGTTTTTTTTTTTAGTTCAGGATCTGATAGCAGAGATCAGGATCTTTGGACAATCTATTTTATTCTTTTCTTTTTTTTTAAATTTAGATATGCCAAATTTCCATCTTCTGGCTTTGTTTCTTACCCAGACAGAAAAGTTGAAAAGGTTAATCATTTATATGGGATCCTAAGTTAAAAAGCTCAATCACTGTTTTCATCTACACATGAACAGTTTGCTTTTTTTTTTACTTTTTCAAATTCTCTGGTGGCATAGCATTTATCTCAATTGTTATTGTTCTAATCTGTAATATTGGATTGATCGACTTGGATCCACATGTTCTTTCTTTAGTACTGGTACCAGTTATTCTAATATGAGGTGTGTCATCGACTCCAACAAGGTTTCAAGTAAAAGTTACATATCGTGCAACTCTTCTTATGTGCTGGTTTGTGTACTGTATATAGTCAATGACATTAAGTAATGTTTGATTTGGAATTTTATATCAGCCTCTTATATTCAAATCAACTTCCAGTTTGTTTTTTGTTTTGTTTTTTATCAGAGAGACATATAAGTCATGGCCATTCTGGAAACAATTCACATGTTGGTTTTTTAGCTGTGCACTTTTCATAGACAGCATGTTTATGTTCTTTCTGAAAACTGAATTCAATATTAATTTTCCTTGTTCTTTTGTCCTGAAGGTCTTAGTTGATTTTGTGCAATGCTTGTATTTTGTTAACGCTGAGTCATGATTGCCCTGTAAATAGCAGGTTAGTATTATCATAGCAGTGTTAATTAATATTGAAGTATATCCAAAACTATCTGCAAATTTAAATTATTTGACCCCCCTCTCCCCAATTACTGTGTCTATGTCCACTGTTATCATTGCCAAACATTTTGTGTTTTGTCTGAATCTTCCGAGTCGTAATAAATTATTCACTTCCAGTTTTACTGTGGAGTGTGGCTGGCCTGTAGATGCTCATACTCATTGCTATACGGAACAGCTATTGTTATGATTGTTAATGATTACTAAATGAACTATTACAATTATTAAAGTTACAGAGTTGCAAAGAGCCATCTTTACCTTCTTTTATTTTTATAAAACTCTGTTTTCCATGGTGTTTCATGTTGTTGATGAGATATGAAGGGTTTGCAATGAGATTCAAGCTTGGCTGGTGAGCTCATAAGATGATATTCTACAGTTCCATGAGTGAGCAAAATGTCAGCTTGCAGTAACCACTAATAAGTGTGTACTTCCTCAAAACATTCTTTTTCAGTATGTGGAGGTGAATTAGTTTTAATATAGTCAACACTACTTGAAGTACTGTACATGGGCTTGTATTTCCACAGAACATTCTTTTGGGGTGCAACTTATTTTCAAATTCAATATACATTTGTAGTAGTCAATGCATACTACTGCATACTACCTAGAGGACATGAGCTTATACTTCCACAGAACATTCTTTTCGGATGCAACTTTTTTTCAATTCACATGATGTAGTCAACACAACCTAGAGATCATAGGCTTGTACTTCCTCAGAATATTCTTTTGGGGTACAACTTATTTTCAGTATACAAGTTCCACAGAAGATTTTTCTTAATCTTTTGGGATGAAACTTGTTTAGAGTAATTACATGTATGTAACATTAAATAGTAAAATTATAAAGGAGAAATAAAGATTGCATCAACATTGCAGCAAAAAAGACTGCAACAGTAACTATATTAATTTGAACTTTTAATTTGGGTTGTAAGAAACTCTAATAAGCTCAATGCACAAACACTTGAAACAGTAGAACCTGCTGTTTCCCATTCTCTCTCAATCAATTTATAATAAAGTAAACCTTTTCTCTATGCTGATTTCACCTCTGACTTCTTGCACAGCAGATATATCTGCGGCATGCAGACAAACTTGTACAGCAATACTATACAAACTGGCTACATGTACTTGAACAACACGAGAAGCTTCTCATTACTAGTTAAAAAAAACAAAACGCAAAGTAGTTTTTAGTTTTGATGTTTTATCACGTGTTGAAGAAGGTGGCCATCAAAATAGTAAAAATATGTTTTTTTTTTCCTTTCATCAATTTCTTAGAAATATTGTGATAACGGTGTATGCTTTGCCACAAACACATTCACACAAAATTCCCTCCCTTTGAGTTGACTGATTTGCATCACATCCTAGGTAATTATGTAGTCTACTACACAAGTTACTGGTTTATCATGCATGGCCTATATCCTGGTTATTAATTTTAAATAGGTTTCACAAGTAACTAGGAGCTTCTAGTTTACCTAGCGTTGCCACGATCCTGGATACTAATGTCGAGGTCTTCTACACAAGTAACAAGGAGCTTGCTGGTTTACCTAGTATAATGAATATCCCAGGTTAATACGAGGTCTTCTTCACAAATACATGTAAGTGACAGCTTGTTGGTTTATTAAGTGTACCACAGGTGACATGGCTCGAGCCTGTTAGAAGAATGGATATATCCCTTGAGTTCTGAAGCACATTCTCTCAGAAGAATTGGCCAAGAAGACCATCAATTGTCGACTTGAGCATCTGGGAAAAGAGAACGAAACATAAAGCAGCAGGGAAGGTAGTGCTGAAGAGAATCGCCCTACTAGAAAACAATCGTGAGACAAGCAAGTTGAAAGAGCTAGCAGCGAAAGGCATTAGACAGCAAGTTGAAGTAGATTTGGACTGATTAAAAAAAAAAAAAAACAACAACAATAATATTCCGTCTGTGTTGTTTTCTCACGTAAGTTTGTCATCTAGTACGACACTAATGTATACGTTGCCACTAGCTTTGCTTCTTTTTCTTTAAATGTTTTAGTCGTATGATTATACTCTTGTCTGCGTAAATCAATCACCATTCTTTATTTATTTAAGATTAGATGTTGCTGTCATGGCAGTCAACGAAAGATTTTATTTCTTCTTTATAGATAAGATCTTAATCATTTGTGATCAGTCCTGTTAGTATAGTATCGTCTGCGTATTTGTCAATACACTTAATACTAATACAGTCGTTATGTTCAGATCTGCAGTCTCATGAATAAGAAAATGTGATATGACTGTTTCTTGTGGGCCTTAGTATTTGTTATGATTATGTTAGATGTTGATGTGGGACTTAATCTAACAAACTGTGGCCTAGAAGTAAGTTAAAGTAAATTTTGCAAAGAAAGGACTCATGACAATAAGTAACCTACTTAAACTTAATTGACAGTTTGTAGGGAAGAAAGAGGCAAGTTATGCTTCATTTTCTTTGACTTTTAGCGTCTAGTTCTATCTGTGAAGTATTGTTGCAGTCTTCAGTGTACTAATGGATTGTAACCCATGCGGATACAAGTTATGTCCATATCACAACTCATGCTTTTATTGCCTCGGAAGAGTAGCTCAACTTTAACTTCCTCAGACCATCTGACTAGGCAGTGAATGTCATTAGTGGACCATCTGATTAGGCAGTGCATGTCATTAGTGGACCATCTGTTTCGACAAAGCATGTCATTAGTGGACCATCTGACTAGACAGTGCATTTGATTAGTGGACCATCTGACTAGGCAGTGCATATCATTAGCGGACCATCTGACTCGACAAAGCATGTCATTAGTGGACTATCTGACTAGTCAGTGCATGCCATTAGTGGACCATCTGACTCGACAAAGCATGTCATTAGTGGACCATCTGACTAGACAGTGCATTTGATTAGTGGACCATCTGACTAGGCAGTGCATATCATTAGCGGACCATCTGACTCGACAAAGCATGTCATTAGTGGACTATCTGACTAGTCAGTCCATGCCATTAGTGGACCATCTGACTCGACAAAGCATGTCATTAGAGGACCATCTTTTTCGACAAAGCATGTCATTAGTGGATCATCTGATTACGTAGTCCATGTCATTAATGGACCATCTGACTCGACAAAGCATGTAATTAGTGCACCATCTGACTGGGCAATGCATGTCATTAGTGGGCCATCTGACTCGACAAAATATGTCATTAGTGGACCATTTGACTAGGCAGTGCATATCATTAGTGGACCGTCTGACTCGACAAAGCATTTCATTAGTGGACCATCTGACTAGGCAGTGCGTGCTATTAGTGGACCATCTCACTCGACAAAGCATGTCATTAACGGACCATCTGTTTCGACAAAACATGTCATTAGTGGACCATATGACTAGGTAGTGCATGTCATTAGTGAACCATCTGACTAGGCAGTGTATGTCATCAGTGAAATGTTTGAATCCGTGTCGGCGGTGACGTCTTGCTCTGAATTATGAGTGAAGCTGCTGTGGCGTTTTTAAAGTCCGCCCATGTCGGGGACTCGTTGTTGCTTTGTTTCAGCAATGTGCGAAAGAAGACTGATCATCATTATGGCGCGTCTTGCTCAGCTCAAAGAGACGACCACTCCTTCCTGCCCTACATCCCTGAAATCACAAATACTTCTGTAGAAATGCATGAAGACCTTGTGAAATCGATAGAAATAAAGCTCCTTATAACATTTACAAGAAAGAATTTCATAAAATGAACACGGCTTTGATCACTCTCGGGAATAAAGAATGCAAGCCATGTGCAAGAATAGGTGAGTGTTGGGAATGTATATGTTTCAGGAGTTAATTAAGAACAAAAAAGTATAAGAAAGAGAGGCAAGACTTGAAGTAGGTATGGTGTGGCTATTGTGCAAATCTTCCGCAGGCCAAGATAAATCAGTTTGATCAAAAGGGTCATTTTTGCAGCTGTGATATGGCACGAGGCGCTATCGGCGCGAGTGGGTGAAGATATAATTATCTGCATCTCATACCTTCAGTAACAAACTAAAGAGAACCTTACTACAGTCAAATAGTATCATTCTGATACCAGGGCTGGGTCTAATGGGAAAGGGGAGAGCACCCCTTCCTTTAAAAAAAAAGGCGATTCAAGACGACACAATGTAATTTGGTTGTCTTTACTGACACTACCGGTATTATTTTTTTCTCTTTTTTTTCTCATTTCAAATCTTAAAATAACCGCTCAGTAATAATATGACATGATGCAATCAAATAAAGAAACAATTACACGTATAACTAGGATACAGAAGGTTCCCTAGTATTATTTAGATTTATTCACACGAGGTTTACCCTCCCTGTATTTTTATAGCTATTTTCTACCTAAATTTCTGCTTTTTTTTGTTTTTTTTTTTTGTTTACTTTTTTTTTTATGCAGCGATTGGCCGCATAAGGAAACACACCCATACATACGTTTCTCTAATTCCGCTCACACACACACGCGCGCTCCTCTTCCTTCCTGCATTTTTCTAGGCCTAGGGATGAATACATGTATTCATGAATCAGGTTTTGTCTTATGATTTTTGACAGGCAGATAGTCTACGAAAGGCACGGAGTCAGTTAGGCCTATAGCTTATAACGTGTTAGCTAACTTTAATGCTAGCTCCTCATTCGGAAAACTTTGGGGACGTTAAAGTTTTCAACGAACCATGCTGGCTCCCATCACTATAAAATCTGTTCTATCTAATTGTTATTCATCAATTACCTTTGGCAAAATTACCCCCCCCCCCCCCCCCACCTTTTTTTTTTCTTCTTTTGCATACCTACACAGCTTTGTTTTGTTTTGTTTTGTTTCAGAATTCACAAGAACAACTTTTTGTAATGTTGTCAGGGGAAAAAGAAAAAGTGAATTGGATCCCTTTTATTTGAATAAGGCCCATTGAGAAATGGACCGAGTGAAGTTTGGCCTTGGTATTCTTGTTATATCTTCAACCGCATTGATCGCAGGAATTATCTGGAAAATATGTAACGGCATTTCTCCAAACGACGATGTATGAGCTACATTATATTCGATATCATAAGCGTAACACATTAACAGATCTATATTTTGATACGGTCTAGATTAGATCCTATCAAAATTTGAGTAATGCCGCAGTGTCCTGGTTAGATGTAAACAAATCACACCACAAATGACAAGATTGTTACTGCTTATTATAAATAGCCAAAACAAGATCAATATTTTAAACAGAAATTCCTCTACTGAACAAGATAATAATTTGATTAGGTCAGTTCGTCCATTTTAATAAGGTGTGGAAATCTGGCCATTATTATGGCCGCACTGTCAACCAAAATTTGCAATGTTAAGTTTAGCACTGACCCAGCTCTATTAAATTCTAATATCTAGATATCGAAACTAGATCTAGCCTAATCTAGATCTTTTGGTAAAAATTAAGTGATCTTTTTTTTCTTTTCTGTCTTCAAAAGGCAACTTAGCAAATTTAGTTTAACAGTTATAGGGACTCATAATTTAGAGCTAGATAAGATCAAATCTAGATTTAGAATTTCTAGAAGAGAAGAAAAGAATAAAGAAGGTTAAAAGCTGTGAAATGTAGAACTTTGAACATGTAAAAATAGAAAGCTGCACAAACACATTTGAAATGAATTCTGAATTTCACAGCAAAATTAATATTACTGGTATAATAATAGATCTTCATGGTCTCATGCATCAAAAACAATGAAAGAGGACCCACTTTGATTTTGTGAAGGTGAAAGCAATGGTAAAATACTATGAGCAGGTCATAAATTACACTCAAATATGTAGTTTAGCAATAAATTTTATGAAAGGAAGAACAAGACATAACTATTTATGGAAAGAGAACACAATTTCTTATGATTTTGTACGAAGAAATTAGCTTTTCTATATTTCAACAAATTCCAATCTGGCCTTGAAACAAGAATTCACGCGTGCTGATGAAGGAAACTTGTCTTCAGCACTGTCAATATCCTCATCACTGATTTCTTCACCAGCTTTGTTGTCATTCACTAACAAAGTTTTCATTCTCTTAAGCGCTTTAAAACAGACCCAAACTAAAAGCACCAATATAGGAAAAATTTTCTGCATCAGCTTCCATAGCTAGTTCTTGTTTTATTTTTCATTGCCAAATGAACTTGCATAGGTGGAATTGCAAACAAAAAAAAATCTATCCTCTAGCATTCTGTAAAATACAACAAATTCAATGTTTGGAGTACTATTGGAGGAAATGATAATTTTAAATAACATTTTGTTTCATTTTAGGTGTCTCAGCTTTGTAGGCTAGTTTCAACGCGCAGAAGCAAAGATGATGATAGGAGATTACAACTAAAGCGCAGACGAGAAGGTAAGGGGATGAAAGGCCTTTGTAGTACTCATATTATTGTTTTAATGTATATCTATATTTCAAGTCCTACACCGATGACTGTTACAGATATTTAATCATTTTTTTCATCTTATTTTTTCTTTTGCTGCTACTTTAACAAGAATTAGTACTTTTACCCTCATCCCCTTTACCCAGAGCTACTGGTGCTACTGTTATGTTTATTCTGCTACTGCTTTTTAAATCAATGCTGCTGCCCTAATTGTTTAAGGGCTGTGGTATCATTGATTGTGTAATAAGCTAATTTAATGGAGATGTTAAAAGCTGAAAGGGTAAACTACAGGATTGGCATTTCAATTTACCTTAGGTTTTGTAATGAAGGTGTCTATGAAGCGTTTGGTTTTTGTCTCTATTTTTCTATATCAAATTAATGCATAATTTATTGAACTGGACACACCGAACGCTTGAGCTATGGATCTTCTTACATTCTTTGAAAAATAAAACTCTCAGTGGGGAACCAATCTTTCATTTTTCAAAACTACAGATATCATTACTGTAACCATAAATTGGCATTTATAATGGTCAAAAGTGAAACTAGTTTGTTATATGTATTTGGTATTCAGTTTGATGAACTGTTTTTCTCACCAATTTACACAGTTAGCACAATATTTAGTTGATGAAATTGAGTTATTTATCCTCAGAAAAATACATTTAACCACTCCAGAAGGCAGCAGCTCCTGTGCGTCATTAAGTAATTAATACTAATAGTTGGATTGTGTACTGTTTTTCTTTTTTTGGGAACTACATATTTTTATGGGCTATTTTTTCTATGTCATTTGCGTAACGTCTTGTTACCAACAGGACGTTCATGCTCATTTCTACATATATGTGATTACTGTCTAACACATCTGTACCATACCTGTCATCTATACAATTTTATATCTCTATACAATTAACAAAAAGTTTGTTTTTTTGCAGCCAGATAAATTTTGGAGACACTAATGATCTTGTGATAGAGGGCTGATTTACGTGGACCTATGTGCATGAAGTCATGGCCTGTACTATCTGGCAGTGAGGTGTACACTTATCTCATGAGCTCGAGCTCAGGCTTCACAGCAGCCTTACACTTCCAGTGACTTTAAACTCTGTGATACAGCAGCCTTACACTTCCAATGACTTGAAACTCTGTGATGAGACGTCTCAGGCTCTGGAGATTAAGCCCTGGCAATATCCTGCTCAATGCACCAGATGTGGCAGATTCAGGCAAAAAACGGCTGCACTTCTCACTGTGTGACTTTTTCTTAAAACTAAAAGTCACTGATTAGAACCCTTAGAATTGAAATTAATGTCAAAAGTTCATAAACAACTTAGCCAGCCAAAGTTTGGGTAATCTTTCCAAGATATCGTTTCCCTGTGATTCAGAGGAGAATATTTCTCTCCAGCTCTTGACCAGATCTGTGAACTATCAGGCCATCACAGTCACTCATGTCTAAGATATCCCTATAAGGTACACAATTGGACATTCTTTTTGCTTAATGGACATACAGTCCTTGAGCACGATACAACAAAACCACATGGCATTACTCTGAGGTGCACTGCAAGCTGGTTTATTTCTATATGATTGTAATCATAGTGCTGTCAATTTATTAACTAAGTAGCACTTTTATTGGTGCTGTTCAGAGTCACTCTCATTGAGACTGTGTTGGAATTTAGTTGCCTTTGTGAACGTGGTAGGATACAACCGACCCGACTACATTGACCCAACAGTAATATTACCTGTCTACCTAAGGATAGGCAGTAAAAAGTTATTGTCGGTAGTACCTGAGGTGTTGCGCTCTGGCAAGTGATCTTGCTCTGTGATCCTAAGCTCATGAAGTGCCAGTGTGAAGCTGCTTCTCTTAAACTCCCTGTTACTAATAGCACTACTCTGTTGCCTTCACAAGCAAAATTGATTCTCAGTCGCACTCATTGCTCCCTACTGACCCAATCTAAGGGTCACCGGTTTTATAGTAGGCTTCATCATCATTGCCACATGACTATCTGTTTAAAGGGTCACTCGTCTTATAAAAGGCTTTATCATCACGGTCACATGGCCATCTGTCACAAAGTCCCTGTCTTCAAGGATCATCCGTCTTATAAAAGGCTTTGTCAATGGCCGTCTGTCAGAAGGTCCCTACCTTCATAGGGTTATCTGTCGTAAAAAAATCTTCATCATCACAGTCATATGGCCATCTGTCGTAAGGTCCCTACCTTCAAAGGGTCACCAGTCTTACATTAGGTTTCATCATCACGGTCACATGTCCATCTGTCACAAAGTCCTTACTGACAGAATCAAAGGGTCACTATCTTTATTCTAGGCACTTGTTTTATACTAGGCTTCATTATCATATTTACTTACCTACTTGTCATAAAGTCCCTACCTGCAAAGGGTTATGCTTCTTTTAGGCTTCGCCACCATAGTCATATGGCCATCTGTCATATGGCCTTTGATGACACAATCAAAGGTCACTTATCAGCCTTACCTTTACATGGCTGTCTTGTCACATGGTCACTACTGACACAATAAAAGGGTTACACATCTTATAGGCTTTACAGTAATATTGTCACCCGTCACAAGTCCGCACTGCGATTTGACTTACCACAATTTCACAGACTCGTTTATCATCTACCCTGTGAATGTTATGATTTTCTTGTCTATTTTTTTTTCAGGATAAAAATTTAGTCCTGAGCAATGGAGAAGAAACGATTTCTTGGAAGGTTATTAAAGTGTTGAAGCCTCTTCTTCATTCTTCACTTCTTGACACAGGGTAACAAGTTGTACATCTGGACAATGATTGGTACCCCTTGAGAGAATGAATACCTCTTTAACTTTAAAAGAAAAAAATATCAAGAATAATCTGTATGAGGTAAGAAGTACAAGATGAGATGTGATTCTTGATTCCTTCCAAACAAGTGAGTTTATCAGGCATCAATAAATGAAATAACACATGAAGTATAAGTTCTCAAAGAAAGGTTTTGTACTAAATATATTTATATGATGTTTATCAATTTCTTTTGTCTCCCTTTTACAGATCGACAAAAAAGCCCGAAAACAGATGACGTTTACCAGGAAAGCGCAGAAATCAAACGTCAGAACACAATGTAGCATCACTGTGTGTGGCATGTCTATGGCTGTCTGTATTATGTTGGTAGATCTACACTTTCTTAATGACTTTATCTAAATGCAAATTGAAGAGGGTGAAGATGATGAAGCTTATGAGAGTGGCTACTGGTTTTGCTGTTGTTGCTGTAAACAAGAAATCATTAATCCTGATTTCAACAAATACGAACATCATTTTGGGTGGTATCAGAAAGCAACAAATATAGAAACAGGATATTTGATTCCTGCCGCAAAAAAAGAATGGAATGGGAAAACTTTAAAAATGTTGCGAGACAGCAATCCTGTCACAAAAATGTTGCCCTCACCTGAGGAAAGCATTGAAAAAAGCAATAGCAAAAAGTCTTTGAATGTAGACTTGAGCACACCCAATTTCGGCATGAATGTGTCAGATGTGAACAACTTGCTGCGGCGGCGTCTATCGCTCTCTCTCCATGTCTCTGAAGAAGACCAGACTGGAGAGAAGGGGGAAGCAATATTCCCACAGGTGAGTACATTTTCAGAGGCGGCACCTATCATTCTTTCCCACTTGGTGAAAGATTCTTCATTGGAATCAAAGAGGCGCTCGCAAATGACTCTCGACAGCTCAAGTGAAACCAGTCGTAAGAGCTCGTTGAAAGTAGATATTGAGAAGTTTAGAGCTTCAAAAGGAAATGATTTGACTAAAATGAATTCAATGCAGCAAAAGTCAGACAGTGATTTTTTGGACTCTTTGATGAAAACTTCTAACTTTATGAAGGAAGCCCTTGAGAAAGACTGGTCTAAAACAAAGAACTATGTCAAGTGGGTGGATCATTATGTAAACAGCTCCAAATATCTGGAAAAGGTAAAATCATGAGTGTTACATAATTTTATATATGTATTTTGCTTGAGCTCTTTTACTAAACAGTCAATTTTGTTTTGGTTAATTTCAATATATTTCATTCATCATTTTACTAAATTGTTCTTGTTTGTATTTTTCAAAATTTTGACGTCTCATGTTTCATCTTAATGATATTAGCCCAATTAGGAATGCAAAGAAAAAACCTGCTTTAGGAAAATATTGTATTTGTATAAAATGTGAAATTTTACTTCCATCTCAATATTTCATTTGCAAAATCTTAAACTTAAACCTTTTGAAATGAATCTGTTGTTGCGAAGATAAAAGTATGCCTGTATATCTAACTTGCTCTGTTTCTACAGAGTGAGCTTGACAATAGCTTATTATATCAGTAGTCAATTTTCTGTGTGTCTTTGTTTACAGCTTTTTTGTTTTAAGTATTTATACATTTATTTCTTTACACAACTTTAGTAAACAGTTCAGTAGGTGCCTCTTTGGGAATGAAGAATTGCTGTATGGATGCTATGAGTTTTATTAACCTTTTCACTTTAACTTTCAGTCTGCTTTATGTAATCAAAATCAGGATAGAAGATGAATGACAGCAAGTTAGCAGCATGATAAGAAATGTCTTTCCAAATCAGTAGTGTTATTGGCATGGCAAAAATATCTCTCCTCATCCATGGTATTATTAGCTTGGCAAAAATATTTTGTTGTTACTGGCATCATTAGAGGCAGCTTCCCTCATCCACGGTGTTACTAGCTTCACTAGAAGTGGCTCTCTTCATCAGAGTTGCTACTGGCATGACTAGAGATGGCTCTCCTCATCAGTGGTGTTACTAGCATCACCAGGAGTCTCTCCTCATCAGTGGTGTTACTAGCATGACTAGAGGTGGCTCTCCTCATCAGTGGTGTTACTAGCATCACCAGGAGTCTCTCCTCATCAGTGGTGTTACTAGCATGACTAGAGGTGTCTCCTCATCAGTGGTGTTACTAGCATCACCAGGAGTCTCTCTTCATCAGTGGTGTTACTAGCATGACTAGAGGTGTCTCTTCATCAGTGGTGTTACTAGCATGACTAGAGGTGTCTCTTTCTCTCAGTGGTGTTACTAGCATCACAAGAGGTGGCTATCCTCAGTGGTGTTACTAGCACCACCAGAAGTGTCTCTCTTCATCAGTGGTGCTACCAGCATGACTAGAAGTGTCTCGCCTTATCAGTGGTGTTACTTGCATGACTAGAGGTGGCTCTCCTCATCAGTGGTGTTACTAGCATCACCAGGAGTCTCTCTTCATCAGTGGTGTTACTAGCATGACTAGAGGTGTCTCCTCATCAGTGGTGTTACTAGCATCACCAGGAGTCTCTCTTCATCAGTGGTGTTACTAGCATGACTAGAGGTGTCTCTTTCTCTCAGTGGTGTTACTAGCATCACAAGAGGTGGCTATCCTCAGTGGTGTTACTAGCACCACCAGAAGTGTCTCTCTTCATCAGTGGTGCTACCAGCATGACTAGAAGTGTCTCGCCTTATCAGTGGTGTTACTTGCATGACTAGAGGTGGCTCTCCTCATCAGTGGTGTTACTAGCATCACCAGGAGTCTCTCTTCATCAGTGGTGTTACTAGCATCACCAGGAGTCTCTCTTCATCAGTGGTGTTACTAGCATCACCAGGAGTCTCTCTTCATCAGTGGTGTTACTAGCATGACTAGAGGTGTCTCTTCATCAGTGGTGTTACTAGCATGACTAGAGGTGTCTCTTTCTCTCAGTGGTGTTACTAGCATCACAAGAGGTGGCTATCCTCAGTGGTGTTACTAGCACCACCAGAAGTGTCTCTCTTCATCAGTGGTGCTACCAGCATGACTAGAAGTGTCTCGCCTTATCAGTGGTGTTTCTAGCATCACTAGAGATGGCTCTCCTCATCAGTGGTATTACTAGCATCACTAGAAGTGTCTCTCTTCATCAGTGGTGTTACTAGCATGACTAGAGGTGTCTCTTTCTCTCAGTGGTGTTACTAGCATCACAAGAGGTGGCTATCCTCAGTGGTGTTACTAGCACCACCAGAAGTGTCTCTCTTCATCAGTGGTGTTACCAGCATGACTAGAAGTGTCTCTCTTCATCAGTGGTGTTACTAGCACCACCAGAAGTGTCTCTCTTCATCAGTGGTGTTACCAGCATGACTAGAAGTGTCTCTCTTCATCAGTGGTATTACTAGCATCACTAGAAGTGTCTCTCTTCATCAGTGGTGTTACCAGCATGACTAGAAGTGTCTCTCCTTATCAGTGGTGTTCCTAGCATCACTAGAGATGGCTCTCCTCATCAGTGGTGTTACTAGCATCACTAGATGTGTCTCTCTTCATCAGTGGTGTTACCAGCATGACTAGAAGTGTCTCTCCTTATCAGTGGTGTTCCTAGCATCACTAGAGATGGCTCTCCTCACCAGTGGTGTTACTAGCATCACTAGATGTGTCTCTCTTCATCAGTGGTGCTACTAGCATGACTAGAAGTGTCTCTCCTTATCAGTGGTGTTCCTAGCATCACTAGAGGTGGCTCTCCTCATCAGTGGTGTTACTAGCATCAGTAGATGTGTCTCTCTTCATCAGTGGTGTTACCAGCATGACTAGAAGTGTCTCTCCTTATCAGTGGTGTTCCTAGCATCACTAGAGATGGCTCTCCTCACCAGTGGTGTTACTAGCATCACTAGAAGTGTCTCTCTTCATCAGTGGTGCTACCAGCATGACTAGAAGTGTCTCTCCTTATCAGTGGTGTTCCTAGCATCACTAGAGATGGCTCTCCTCATCAGTGGTGTTACTAGCATCACTAGATGTGGCTCTCCTCATCAGTGGTGTAACCAGCATGACTAGAAGTGTCTCTCCTTATCAGTGGTGTTCCTAGCATCACTAGAGGTGGCTCTCCTCATCAGTGGTGTTACTAGCATCACTAGATGTGGCTCTCCTCATCAGTGGTGTAACCAGCATGATCGAAGTGTCTTTCTTCATCATTGATATTACTAGCAAGACCATAAGCGGCTGGCCTCATCAGTTTTGTAGAAGCACTGTGAAAGATGAGACAAGTTTTCAAAGCACTTTAGCTAAACTTGTGTCATCTTTCACAGTGCTTAAAATAAATTTGCTTTATCTTTCACAGTGCTTAAACTAAGCTTGTCTCATCTTTTTAAGGCTTCAAAATCCTCTGAGAAATGGATGGTTGTTCTCTACACATCCAGTGAAGGTGCTTTTGATGAGTTGACCAACTTCCGCTGCATGCTGGTCAGGTTATTGCTACAACATCACTGCGTTGTGTACGAGGAGCGAGATGTCCAACTGACCCAGTTTGAATCAGAATTCCAGGAGCGGCTTGGCGGAGAAAAGACAAACATTCCACAGGTTTTCATGCAAGGATTCAATGTTGGGGTGAGAATGTCAACCAGGCTGTTTGTGTCACCAGTAGTACAAGGGAATCGTGTATAACACAGATTGGTGTAATGTTAGCAGCACAAATCAGTCTCATTTATCTGCGCAGTTCTAGTTTAATCCAAAAAGCTTTTGATCCCTTTGGAGCCTCTATTCCTTTAGCCTATCAGTAGACAAAATGGGACCCCTTTATTGCTAGGAAGGCTCTTCTTCATAGCAAAAATAATTTTAAAGGTTAAGGGTAAGAACAAACTCTTTCATTCTTGCCTTTCCCACTTTTTTGTCTTCAATCAACACTATTTTGTCTCCAGATTCTTCAGAAAATTATGGGGACTTTGAACTTCTCACACAGACCCAAATGGAGCTGAAAATGGTTTATTGAAATAATAACTTGAATACGATTTCTATAAATAATTTTATAGATTTATCAACATTGACCATTGAATCTGGGCAGGTGCAAGGCCTTTGCTAACTCATGCGAACAGTTTATTTTGAAATTGTAATTCCTATTTTTAATAGCTGTATGCTCATATTTTATTATTTTGTAGCTGTGAAACGAAAGAAAAATCTCTGTGCTTTAACTTGGAAAAATAAGAGCAGTCCTGACTAAAATTTTCTATGTTTTAAATAAAAGAAATTAATTTCTGTGGTAATATTTTTAGCTGAGCCCCGACTTTTTTTTTACATTAAACTTTCAGGGCTATCGTGTTATGTATGGAATACACAAACAGGATTTGGCAAACTCTATCTTCAAGAAGTTTATTGTGAGTAAAAACCAAGCTTTTCTTGGAATGCATGTATAAATGTACACACTTGTATGGTTATCTATTAGCCGCATGTCAAATGTCAATTTTAGACACGTCTAAAGCTTTCAAAACAGGACAAAAATCTTTTGTATCATTCTTGGAGCTTCATTTTAGCCAAAATGAGTAAAAATTTCTTCATTGAGATGAATTCTATCTTAAAGGCTAATCTGAACGAAAATGGCTTTTTCATATTACTTTGCTTCCTAACATATTTCATCCTTGTTTCAGTATGGTTATTAGTTTCTGAAATTGAGCTGATTTACCTACTATTGCTCCTGTCTTTTCGAATAAACATACGATACGACATTAATTTTCTCCATTACATGAAAATATGAAGTCCAAGCTCAGACAATTATTTGTATCCTATTCATCATACTGTGCCATTATAAAAACTACATAAACACAAAAAATATATGTAAAAAACCAAACAAAATGTAAAGAAGTCACGCCACTCTCTGCTAATAAGTTCAACTACTCAAGAATGAGACTTGTGAATGAATTTTAAAAAAATTAATGTAAGAGGTTCTATTTTCTTGTCAATATCTTTGTTAAGTTTTAATTTTCTTGAAAAATTGTCAGGTCCAAAACGAACAAAGGAAAGAACTGATAAACAAACAATGAACTGCAACTCTTTAACAAATTCCATAACACTGATCATGTCAAAGATTTAAAAAAAATAAAGAACTATGTAAAGAAAGTTTATTGAAATCATATTGCATCATGAAAATCAAAATAAATTATTGGTATACTTTATTGTAGACAGTATTGCTCTTTAATCTAAAAACAAGTATTATGATGAATAGGAGGATACAAATAATTTTGAACACATTCCCAAACAATAACCCTGATGGATAGGCAATTTTAGACTAAAGAAACATTACATGTAGTCCTTAATGATAAATTTATGAGTCTGTGGAGTACTTCCAAATAGTACGGGGTCTGATATTGTTCATAATATACTCTTACAACATATAATCCTTTAAAAAAAATATATTTGTTCAATTAAGAATGTTTTGACTAAGAGCGCTTGAAAAAGATGGTTTTTTTTTTCGTGTTATTTTACGTATCAATGGCAATTTCTGGCTAAAATGAAGAATAAACATCTTATTTAAGCTTTTATCCTAAATTAAAAGATTATTGCAAGGTCTTTTCGCTTTAAGTGTATCCAAAATATGATTATTTTTAGAGTAAAATATCGATAACTCCGTTTAAATATTGCGTAATCAATCAAGGGCAATAACTCTGTCAATACTGAAGTACTTATATAAAAAAGTATATAATATCTTCAACAAAGGACTATACTACAAGCTACCTGTATTTGGCAATGGGTCATATATGAACATCAATTGCCTTTTCTTGTGTATGTCGAATC
Organism: Elysia crispata; assembly: GCA_033675545.1. Taxonomy (NCBI): domain Eukaryota; kingdom Metazoa; phylum Mollusca; class Gastropoda; family Plakobranchidae; genus Elysia; species Elysia crispata. Next base: position 246,870 of record JAWDGP010003877.1, on the reverse strand, counting down.
ATATACAGCTGCTGAAGATTCAGACAAATCATTTTCCAAGATTTGTCAGGGACAGACATGATGAATTGTATACTCTAACTGAAGATTCATCACATCAATTTCCAATAAGAGGGCATGATGAGCTATATATATATATATATATATATATATATACAAGTGGAAAGCCCGCGAATTCGCAGGATTGAAAGTTTAAATCAATACCCATGTATTAATAAATTTAACAGAAATTTATTGTACTAACCATTATAATATTAATGCTGATTAGAAGACAACATTATTGGTGTAGCTTGTTATAGTCAAAGAGTTCTCTGATGGCTGTGCCAATGCAAATTGTAAACCAAAATAGCTTTTAACTCTTGACATAGCTACATACAACTGAACATGAGTGAAAACTGACTGTGGAAGATAAATTCCAACTTTTATCAAAGTTTGACCCTGTGACTTGTTTATAGTCATGGCATAGGACGGTTTGGAAACTATCTCCTAGTGAGTGTGAATGGGAGATGACAATCTTTTGTTGATGTTAGTGCAATGCGTGGAATGAATACAATGTGTCCAGCATGTGTATCTGTCATTATTTTGGCTTGAATGACTCTTCTTCCTAGTGTTTTAATCAAAATGCGTGTGCCGTTGAGGAGTCCTTGAGATAGATTCAAATTTTGTAAGAGCATCACTGGTGTGTTGACTTTGAGTTTTAGTTGATGTGGAGGTAGGCCGGTTGGATTTTGATTATTGATGAATTCAATGGGGTAGAGATTTTGATCTGCATCTCCACTTGCTACTGAGTCTGCACTGTTGCAGATGTGTTCAGTAGCAGATGTTAATTTTTTTATTGCGGTAGCCGTGATGTAGATCTAATCCGTATGGGTCTATCTGCTTCTTGTGGTGGTGAAGCAGATCTAAAGCTGGGTCTACGTTGTGGAGATCTCGAGCCATGTCTGTTTTCACTATCTGGATCAGATCTTGGTTGATCTATAGGTCTAGATCCAGTTTGCCATAGATCTAGATCTAGATTTCGATCAGTATCAATAGATATGGATGGTTGATCAAGTGTTGTTTGTGGTGGTGTGGTTGGGGAAATTTGATTTTGATTCAGTGTTTCTACGCATCTAGATCGTCTTAAACGACGTCTCTCTTTTTTTCACCTACCATCGTTCGTAATATCGATCTATCTTCCAAAGATAATTATATCACTCAGACTGAGGTGGCCTTATCGCTGGTTGGCCAAGGCTATGCGGGAGAGGTAGATCTAGATCTAAATTAAAGAAAAAGTAATGTTGAAGGCCTAATTTTGATCTTTTGACACAAAACATTGCTTTTTAAAAAGTGGGAGTATGTCCCTAATGTTTTGTTATTTTTAAGTGACTGTGTAAGTCTGTGGTGATGGGAAAAGATCAAACTTTTTAGAATTACCGCCATCTAGTGAAGTTAATGGCCATTGCGGGAGGCGTACATTGAAGAACAAATAATATCAAAGGTCTGATTTTTTTTTAATGACAACAAAACATTACTTTTTAAAAAATGGGGGTCATCTCCCTAATCTGATGTATAGTATTTCATAAAAAAAACTATTTTGTAATTTTCAAGTGTTTGAATAAGTCTGTGGAGATAGGCAAAAATTCGAGGATGAGAGCACACAATGAGCACTAAATTTTTTTTAATATAAGTAGGGATATATATATATATATATATATATATATATATATATATATATATATATATATATATATATATATATATATACACACACACACATTTCTGAAAATTCATAAACATCAATTTGCAATACTTGATGATGCATACTGAAACATATGCACTTTTTGAAGATTGATGACCGTCAGTTTCCAATACTTGTAATGATGGGGCATGATGAATTAATGCACTTACTAAAGATTCAGTGCTGGCCAAGAAGTTTTTCAGCTCCCCTGTGTCCACCCAGCACTAAATGGGTAGCTAGACTTAAGACTCAGCAAAAGTAAAGGTGTCAAGTAAAGCAATGGCAAACTACCTCACGATGTCGTATGCCAAGAACAATGAGGACCCTACTTTTGGTTCCCTTACATTTGGATCGAGTTTGGGACCCACTTTTTACTAAGGTTTTGTGGACATCAATTTCCAATGACTGAAGACGCATGAAGGACTATTAACTCTTACTGAAGATTCAGGAACATGAATAATATTTCCATTATATAACAATGCATGAGAAACTATAAAAACTGATTGGATATTCAGCAACATCAATAATATTTCTAATATGCGACGATGCATGAGAAACCATAAACAAGTACAGAAAATTGAGGAACACCAACTTCCAATACTTGAAGTTCCAAGCTCTGAACACCAAGTGGAGGAGATTGACGCTGACCGCAGTCGCGGCCAGTCCAGTAAAGAGAAATAAAGACCCTGAATTTAATCCAGGTGCCTGAAACATGATTTTTTTTAAACCAAAAGCTTTTGCAGCATGCCATGAAAATGAAATTTTAGTGTAATTTGATCTCTGTACAGAGGCTTTCTTTTGATATGTAAGTCAAGCAAACATGCAAGGAACTGAAACAGAGTGATGAGTTGAACAAGATGTTTCTAGAAATATTTCATGTACTGAAACTGCTTTGGTGCACAGCCTAAAAACGTCACAGTCAAGGGAAGTACATGTACATCGAGGAGTTAAAACAACAACAAATAAGCAAGCTGAACAAGATAAAACAGACAAAATAGTAAAGAAGGAGATATATGTACACAAAGTAAGCTCACTGTGACAAAACAGATAATTCCTGCTAAAAAAATCGGGAAAAGATGAAATGAAAAATTCAGCAAATCACTTCCTTTGACACACTTGATTGTGAAAACTCAGTGTGAGGACAAACTGCTACTCGGCAGAGACAGAGAGAGAATGACAACCCTTTATTTTTATTGGGGTTTTTGTTTTGTTTTGTGTTAGTTTCCATCACTTTAGTCGAGGACTCTCACAAGATAATTACAGCTTGCAACAAATCGGTTCTTTCAATACTTCAGACTTCATTTGAAAAGGAAAGGCAATAGTTTACATTAATGCTAGGACAAGAAAATTCAACCATAAACTAATGTGCAACTTTGAGGAAATACTTACGATATTTAATGCTGCAAACATAAGATATGAATGTGTTACTCATTTAAGACATCCAAAGATCTTACATGGTTTTAGTTCTAGATGAAAGGTGACCTAGTTAATATAATTTGCTTCATTTTGAAAAGAGTTTGTACATTTTTAGTCTATTTAATATATTGACTTAATAGCATTTGTTTCAGAATGAAATACATGTAAACAAAATCTTTAATAATAATTTAAGACTCTGTTGTCTTGTTCTTCTTCTTTGTGTATCTATCTTAATAGTTTATATTGCTTTTGATTAAGTTTACATTTATTATGTATATGGCATTCTAGCATAATTGCCTGTCAGTAAGCATTATAGTTAATGATTTACAAATCACGGACCATTTGAAACAGTATGCATATTGGTCTATTTTTTTTTTTTTTTGAGAAAATAACAAACTTATATTTAATAGGCGGTAAAAATGACAGATATAGCAAAATCCACTCTATCTATCAAGAAGAGTTATGGATGTTGAACACTTAAAAAAAAATTACCCAAAATTGAAATCGACCTTCCTACAAAAAGTTACTTACACTATTGCCTCATCTGAATGATAAATTGAGATATCTGAAAAATCGAATTTGTTATTTTATTTTGCATTGTTTAGATAAATGAAGTAAACCTTACAAATAACATTACTCTTACTCTGAGCCTAGATTTCTCTGACCTTCACCAGGTCTCTTTTTTTCTGTAGAAGCTTACACTCTTTCTTCTCATACCGCCTTGGGAAGTGGCGGTGATTATGTAATGAGCCGCTAAACATGAAGCATTCAAAAAGTCGCTGTGATTAAAACTCTGGGTATTTAAGAAACAACCTTTAGATTGACAAAGCACTATATATATGATTTCTCTTCCAAGTTCACACACCACAAAGGTTGTGACACTGACAATATCGGGTTTTCTGCCTTCGTTCTAAATTTACCACCACATGTATATCCCAAAAGAATATGACATTATGACTGCCTATTAAGTAATTCTTCACATTGTATAGACATAGAACTGTAAGTCTAACAGTTCTGAGAGATAAAATGTCTGTTGACACAACAGTTTTTGTGTATTGTGAGGGTGAGCAACTATCAGTTTGTATTTCCATGCCATGATCATTTTTCAATGATTTAAATTTGATATTTCTCTCCATCTCAGATTCCTTCTACAGAATATGGAGAATGGATGTTCAGCAGAGAAAATAAAAAATCCAACTTGACATTAGATGGTAAATACAGTCAGTGTTGTGGAAATCTCACCGAGTTTTGCCTTTGCATTATCCAATTTTAAAGCCATTGTTTGAAAATCATCTTGTATTTTTTTTTTATTATTTTGAAGTATTAATTTTCAAATGCAGCATACTAGTTCTCTAATACCAAATGTGGATGGTGCAAATATACTTTTAATTTGAAATATGTTCCTTTAATTACATGTAGTTCATTAGTTCTTTCAGATAGATTTGTATTATATTAAGAATTTATAAATTGAAATTTGGTTTTATTTTGATTTATCTGGGTCTCTTTTACAACACCATAAAAATCATCTGAATAATTGGGCCAATCACAGAATAACCAATTGTAACTTTGCTGTCATATTTTTTTTTGCCCAAATGGGGAGTCCAGAAAAGTGTTTTGGTAAATTTAGCATTAGGTCATACTCTATCTGTCACAACACAGGGGAGGTAAAAGCATAATTTGTCTATTCTCTTATCCTTTTGCAAGAAGGCTCATTGATAGAATGAATGCAATCTCAATGATTGTTGTCGATCCAACAATCCTGCTAAGCAAAGTAGGAACTTTAGGCTGGCACTGTAGCAGATTGTGTCTCATTTAGCCTAGAAGTGGAGAAAGAAGCTCCACTCTATCTTAGCTACTCTGAGAAAGAACAGTGTCTCATTTAGCCTAGAAGTAGAGAAAAAAGCTCCACTCTCCCTTGGCTACTATGAGAAAGAACAGTGTCTTATTTAGCCTAGAGGTGAAGAAAGAAGCTTCACTCTTCCTTAGCTACTCTGAGAAAGAACAGCGTCTCATTTAGCCTAGAAGAAGAGAAAGAAGCCCCACTCTCCCTTGGTTACTATGAGAAAGAACAGCGTCTCATTTAGCCTAGAAGAGAAAGAAGCTCCACTCTCCCTTGGTTACTATGAGAAAGAACAGCGTCTCATTTAGCCTAGAAGTACAGAAAGAAGTCCACTCTCCCTTGGCTACTATGAGAAAGAACAGCGTTTCATTTAGCCTAGAAGTGGAGAAAGAAGTTCCACTTTTCCTTAGTTATTATGAGAAAGAACAGCGTCTCATTTAGCCTAGAAGTAGACAAAAAAGCTCCACTCTCCCTTGGTTACTATGAGAAAGAACAGCGTTTCATTTAGCCTAGAAGAAGAGAAAGAAGCTCCACTCTCCCTTGGTTACTATGAGAAAGAACAGTGTCTCATTTAGCCTAGAAGTGGAGAAAGAAGCTCCACTCTCGCTTGGTTACTATGAGAAAGAACAGCATCTCATTTAGCCTAGAAGAAGAGAAAGAAGCTCCACTCTCCCTTGGTTACTATGAGAAAGAACAGCGACTCATTTAGCCTAGAAGTACAGAAAGAAGCCCACTCTCCCTTGGCTACTATGAGAAAGAACAGCGTCTCATTTAGCCTAGAAGTGAAGAAATGAGTTCATAACACCCTGTCAGAATGAACAGAAGGAAACTAAAAGGCCTAGATTGTTCTTCTATGGGAGTATACTAGACTCATGTAGAAAAACAAAAACAAAAATACCAGCAAATCTGATGAAAGTAAATAAAAGATATGGCCATCTCATCATATCAGGATGAAGTCATAAAATTTCTCATTTTTTTTTTTTAAATCTGATGATTTTTTGGTTTTTAGTGAACCTGAAGGCTTTCCCAGCTGTCCAAGCTCTTGCTGGAAGCTGGGCAAATAGTAAGCTCGCCCCTCACCACCTTGAGTTTGTCACAATGGGGAAATTTGTTGTGAAGCACGCACGACAGAGTTGGTTTGATCTGAGCAGCCGGATGTATGGTGAACCAGACCTTAGACGCTATGCCCTGCTGAGACTCACAATAATCAACGCGTTGATAGCCATGAACAAAGTCTACAAGCAATATATGAATAAGATTGACTCAGGTGATTGGAAACTTGTTGAAACTCTTACATTCTTAATTAGTATTTGCTGGATTAGCTATATAATTTACATAACAATTATTTTTATTAAATTGTCCATTCATTTATTATCTGCAGATAGAGGTATATAATTTACACGGCTTCTGTTATTTCTTTTGAAATATTACATTTATTAATTATATGCAGGGTGAGGTTTATAATTTATAGAGCTTCTGTTATTTTTCTTAAAATATTACATTTACAGTGCACTCCTGATATATTGATCAGGGTCCAAAATTTCTATGTCGATATGAAGATGTCTCTTTTAAATACTCTCTTGTTTATTTACACTACATGATCTTTAAACACAGGGTCTTATACTTCAGGGGAAGCAACTACTTATGACTTTTAAACTTTTGGTTACTTCCCTTGTTTTAAAAAATTCGATAAACACTCATGGCTTTCCTCATGCACACACGCACAGCCTCTCCCATCCCTCCTCCCCTAGACCTAGATTTCAACCAATGGGCTCTGTACAGGTAATTGTAGTCTGCAGGCCTGATCAGTGCTAGCCTAGTCCTGACTGGCTCACTTTGCTTCACTTCTTGCTTGAGTTTAACTTTTCAAGGCCCCAATACACCTACCGCTGAACCCATTAGGCTAAGCCCCACCTCTCCCTGCGTATGTGATACACCACACTACGTGTCCTGTGGTTGCACCATGGTTCATCCCGCCTCGCCACCCTTATCCCACCACAAAGGTACCGATACCAAAGGATTTCCACACGCTTAGCGGTCAAACACAACAGCAGGAGGCATTGGCGGAGAGACAAAGATATGAATGAGATCTTTTTCTTGTCACTGGGCCTCTGTTGCCCAGTTACTTTGATGTTATCAATGTCGATATAAGAGAAAAGGAGAGAGAGACTGTCAATATAGAGAAATGTAATTACAGACAGCAAATAGGGGAAAAACTCAGATTTGATAAAACATGTTGATATAAGAAAAAAGTTGATAGAGACGATGTTGATATAAGTGGTGTGCACTATATTAATTATATGCAGAATGACCTATATAAGTAATACACTCCTATCATTATATCTATTAAAATCTTACATTTATTAATTACAGTGGAAGCCTCATAATTCGAATTGCATGGGAATAGATTAAAACAGAGAATTCGAATTACAAAAAAGTGGCATAACTGAATCTATGACTCATTGACTCAATGTGTACTGCGCCAGCATCAAAGAACTCTCCCTTTCTTTGGTCCTTAGTTGCTTCTAGCATCAGTAATACTACTGGAACTCTTTTCTTAGGGCATCAGCTACCTCCTTGCTTTGTTAGCGCACTGATCAGCCTTTGACAGACAATAATTAGCTTTGCTTTCTGCTCGAGAGATCAATGTAGTACTTTAGTAATGCCTTATAGAGTGGTATTGACTTCGAATGAAGAGAATCAAATCAGAGAGACTTCGAAATACAAGTCCAATTTTAGCAAACCTAAGAGATAAAAATAACCTCTCCTCTCACAAAATTCGGTTTATGAGAAATTTGACTAATAAGAATTCGGTTTTTGGGTTTCCACTGTATATGCAGAATGAGCTATGTAATTTATACTCCTATTATGATCTATTAAAATCTTATACATTATTAATTATATGCAGAACGAGCTATATAATTTACACTTCTATTATGATCTATTAAAGTCTTATATTTATTAATTATATGCAGAATGAGCTATATAATTTATACTCCTATTATGATCTATTAAAATCTTACATTTATCAATTGTATGCAGAACGAGCTATTTAATTTACACTCCCATTATGATATTTTAAAATCTTACATTGATTAATTATATGCAGAATGAGCTATATAATTTACACAGCTATTAGTATATCTAAGAAAATCTTACATTTATTAATTATATGCATATTGAGCTATACAACTCACACAGCTATTACTCAATTATTGTTTCTATTAAAATCTCACATTTTTAAGATCTAATTATCATGCAGTATGAGCTACACAATTTGTACAGTTCTTTTCTATTAAAAATAATATGCAGTTTTAATTATATAGTTAGAAGGTAGATATAATTTTTTTTTACCTTTTCCGTTTACAAAGCCACTCTGTGTCTTTGCTATTTCTGGTTAGATTTTGTTTCTGACTAGCTTGATGATGATTCTTAAAAGCATTTTGCTAGCATGATTCATACGACTGATTGTTCACATACTTCTGCCCCTATTTTTTTTTTACAGTGATATAAATATAGATTTGGAGATGTCTAGTGGAATCTGAGTAATATTTTATTGAGTACTATTGCGACCTTATCAATTTGGTTCTAAAAGTTCCACTGATATACTGTCTGGGCCTGGTGCTTTGCTGTATTTCATCTCCCTTATTACTGCCTGGATCTCAACTTTTATGATAAGTGGATCAGCAAAATTGCCCATCATTACATTGTAATCCTTTCTGTGGTCTTCAAAAATTCACTTAGGTTATCTACATCTATTGAATAGTTATTGGATTAGTTTTGGAAGTATAAAAAGAGGTATACTTGTGCTTCATTTACTACACCAAGGCATTTGACAGAGTACAGCATGAAGAAATAATCACACAACTAATACAGTTGAAGATAGATGAAAAAGATCTATGACAGACAGTAGCAAAGTGAGTTGATGGTGAAATCAGCCCATTTAAAAAACTAAAGCGTGATTGATGTCAGAGATGTGCTCTTCCACCTGAACTTTTCTCTCTCTACAGTGAGATGATTATGCAAAACCTAGAAAGATACCTAGGAATTAAAGTAGGAGGGAACAATATGAACAACTTGAGATACGGTGATGACACTGTATAAATTGCACAAAATAAAGAAGACTTGCAACGATTATTAGACACTATTGATGAAGAAAGGAGAAAGAAAGAGTTGAAATGGAACAACAAAAAGACAAGTAATGGCAGTCAGTCAAATCAATGAGTGCCCACGATCAACATCTATATCAACGACAATTAACTCAAACAAAAGGGGTCAATTCAAATACTTGGATATTTTAATATCAAGTGATGGACACAATACCATTATATCTCCATGGAGTGCTATTGAACCCATTCTGATGTCTGGATACTAGGCCTGCAACATGTCGAAACAGCTTCAAAAGAAACTGGAGGCAACAGAAATGTGGTTCCTTTGGAGAATGTTACAAATCTCATGGACTGCAAAAAAATCAAGTGAAACAATGTTACAAGAAGCTGACACACCATAATAATTCATAAAGAGAATAAGTATGCCAGGCAACTTCTTTTGGCCATGTGATGAGAAAAAAGAAACTAGAACATCTTGTGACCGCTAATATCAAGGGGAAAACAGCGAGAAAAGATGTTGGATAGACTAAGTGGTTAAATCTAGAGGGGTGACAGATGCACTTAAAGCGGCAAAGAATAAAGCTGTGTGGAAGGTCATGATTCAATTTTGATTGTCTGCACTGAAGAGCAGTGCACCTAACTGATTGATCTGCAGGTTAAGTTATATAATATATAATTTTCTTAATTCTGCCAAGAATTTTGTTTGTTTGTTTTTTGTTTTTTTAAAACTCTTCCATTTCGTGAACAAAGGCTTCCTAACCTGTCAGATTGTTCTTTCTCTCAGGCTTGAAAATGTGTGGAAAGACCACCTGCAGTTTATAACTATGAGGCAAAAATTGATGTGTAAATAAGATATCAGTAGCTTATGATCAGATGATCATGCACTGCAGTCTGAAGTAGAGATACATTCCAAGTGATCTTAATAAATAATAAAACAAACCATCTTAACACTATTTTTCTATTCTTTTGTTTCATTTACCACTTAGAGGGTCCTACCAAGATTCGCCGAAAGTTGTCATGGCTGCCACATTTTTCAAAGCTGAAAGAGTAGCCAGAGATCAAAGATTTCTGTTGCTAAACGTCTCAAGGAAATATAGATTTTTGAATGCTTTTAAGATATGCTTTCAAATTGTACATTGTAATTTCTATTGACTGAATTCTCCTTTAATGACTACATGGAAGAATGAATTTTACACAAGCTTTTAGTTTTGATGAATAAATGTCAGTTATGCTCATTTTCATCACAAATAAAAATTGGATGAACAAATTCTCGCCCAAATCCAGGCATCTAGAGGTACAGTCACTGAAGTAGGCAATTTCGACTAAGACAAATAAAAAAAAAAAAACATCTAAAAAGGGAAGATATATCATTTCTTCTTACAAACAAAAAAAGTTGAAACCGAAATGTACTGGTATATTGATTATACAGTGTGGTAACAATTCTACATTTTATGGCTTCTTTTTTAACACCAGAAAATTAAAATATGTTTAAAATAAAATGATTTTAGAGTCCCTAGAAATTAAGTTTGACGCTTTTGCTGTACATAAGTAAAGCATTATTAGTTCCTAATCTAAACTGTTTAATATTCTCTGTCTGGCTCTGTCTTTCATAGCGAGGAAGTAACTGAATAAGTGAACCACCAATTACAACTCATCTAATCTCTGAAATACTGGTACACAGGTCATTTATCTTGAAACACTGAGGTTGCCATAAATTAAATGGCATAACCATTCATTTGTGCCAATTTTTGCATGATACACGAAGAAAAAAAGGGCATAAATGGAAGAACAAATATTTATTGCTTTTTTTTCTTTTGTTAATCTAAGGCAAAGAACTTTTCATCGCATTCCTAACTTAATTTTATTATTGTGTTTGGCCAAAGCTTCAAAAAAGACTTCTTATCCCAGGAATTATCTTTATTTTTTTCAAAATTCTTATAATGGGAATTTTTTCTGAAATTTTTAGTATTCCTCAAAAATTCAGTTTTAGTCAAACGATTATGTGTTATTTATAGCAAAAATAAATTAAAAATATATTGACCATTGGTCATTCTTGAAAGAAACAATGGGGGTTAATATGCCTTGAGCCTGATAGGAATCGAATCAACAAGAACTTTTTAGTTATCTCAATGAAGCAAACCTTAGCCACATAGTGGTTAGGCAACAACAAGTATGTCTTACAAATCATTTAAGTTAGGGATGGCAATTTAATTTATACAATGTAATTATGGTGATTTTGTCACCATCTGTCTACAGATAAGTGTAACAGGGTTTAGAGCTTTAAAAATGTGGGGCACTTTTGTCATCCTTGACTGCTGATGGAGAAGTAAAAATGAGTTTCTTTTTTGCCTATTTATAAATGTGGGGGCGCAAAATTACCTTCAATTTCTGAATGTGATAGCGAAGCATGATATACAGATATGGTTAATAAGGAGCTTGGAAACATTAAGAAAAGAACTGAAATAAATTTCAAGCTCATCTAAATGTTTGCAAAAAAACAAAATTACATTTTTATCTTGTTGAGAATGACTCGACAAGAAGACCTTGATATCAACTCTGAAAACTGAAGCCTGAGGTAAGAACTGATCGTAATATTTGCCCTAATTATCTGCCTCTGAATGTCAAATTTTGGACCTAGATTTAGTCTAAGCCTCTACTTGAACACAGTGCGTTTAGAACTTAACATTTTGACAGTGATATTTTAAGAAGTTGAGAAATTTAAGATGATTGCCATGACATTGTTTTTTGAAAGTTCCCAAGCCATTGTTGTCTATAACTTGCAAGTCTCTTTGTTCAAAGACAAGTCCAGTAGGAGAAAGTATAATGTGAAAGTCTGTGTGAGTGGTCAATGTTTAATACTACAGTTAAGTACATGTATTGATATTGAATGATTATGAAGAAAGTTCCCAAGCCATTGTTGTCTATAACTTGCAAGTCTCTTGGTTCAAAAACAAGTCCAGTAGGTGAAAGTATAATGTGAAAGTCTGTGTGAGTGGTCAATGTTTAATACTACAGTAAAGTACATGTATTGATATTGAATGATGATGAACTTTCCTCATCTGATAAAATAAAAGGAATTATTGAAAACTTTTCTCATCCCTTTCAATTTTGTGAGTTCGGAACTTAAAGACATCAGTGCCGTATACATGCAAGTTTTTATTTGCATGTATCTTACTGCTGCTTTAGAGGCATTAACAGTACCCCCCACACATTAGAGTTGGAATATTAATAGAGCAATGGAATGCTCATGTTTGAACCAACCTATTTTATAAGAAAGCCTCTCCAAATCTAGTCTGAAAAGAGCTAATTGCAATAACTTTATAATCAAGGCTAGGCCTAGTCATAACTGGATCTTTTTTACCAAGCAGAGTATCTTTGGTCTCTTTTTGAGGGAAAAGACAAGACATACACACACTTGTACACAAAATATAGAAGGTATGAGATTCAGCAGCATTTTAGTTTCAGTTGTGCCATTAAAGGGACTAATAAGTTGATGCTTCTTTATATTTTTATTCATGCATAAAATACATGTAAATCAAAACATATATACAACCATGAGCCAAATTGTCCCTTGCTAATCAGCACTGATTTCAGCGAAGCCAGAGGAAATGATAGGTCAGTGAAGCCATGTAGACAGGGGGAATGACATGATAGGGCAAGACAGATATATACAGTGTATTGAGTTGGACTCATTCAGAATACTGTGAGTGTGAGTCATTGACTGATTGAGCATATAAACTAGTCTGTATTTCGACCTGTATTTGAAGAAACAATTCAATTGATCATAGTTTTTGACAATATTGCACAATACATGTTTCTGCTATTAGATATAAGCCCGACCATAGACTTCCTCCAAGGTATGAAAAATGATCTAACTTGAAGGCATAACATGCAAAGTGAATGAAAACATTATCCTTTGGTAAAAAGTTATCTACAACTTCAGAGTTAACAAATTCTCCCCTTAGCACTTGGCCAATTGTGTTATATATTTAATTGCAGTGAGCAAAGAGAAACAGCATTACAGAAAGTGACAGTTGTGTAAGTTACTGTTTAAAATATATATACTGTGTTAAGATCTCTATACAAAGTATAGACTGCTAGGATGAGGATCTCAATATGATTATTTTTCTTCATTACAAAGCATGGAAAAGAAACGACAAAATTAAAAATCACTAAAACATACTTGTTGCAGCATTGTTTCTCTAACTGTACAATTCATGTGTTTTACTATGATTGATCTACATATTTTTGTAATGAGATCTCATTACTTCATAAATACACAAGAAAGGTATTGCTATTTTTATTTTAGTGATAAATGTACCATACTCACAAGTTAATTCTGTCAAAATTCATGTCAACCAGTACTGTGTAAAGTTTTACATACGTATAAAAGTTGACTCAACTCTGAGAGTGTATGTCTCATGTTCTTGTCCAGAGAACTCATTTTTCAAGTTTTTTGGGAATAAATCTTGTTTTCACAAGATACATTTTGTCCAATAATTTTTCCATAAGATCAGTAAAGAAATTTCAGTGCAAGACTGGTCTTGTCAAATGGTATGCACCTAGGGTAAGACTGATTTTGAGTATGTATGCATATTATTTCCATTCATTCTTTCTCTTAATCGCGAATACATTACAAAGAGAATAGATACACAATCATTTACTTTTTATTTCGTTATCTTAAAATATTTGGTAAATTGTTCATCAAGACCAGAGTAGAATAAAAAAAAATTACATCAATTTCAGTTCCCTTCATTTATATCTAACCTATGCTTTCTTTCAACCAAATCACCTTAAGTTAGAGTAAACTTATGGCTATCCTATGCTTCCTCTTTCATTTACGTCAACTTGGCTATGTCCCTCCACTGTGAGAATAAGCGTCCACTAGATTTCTTTACCTCTCCCTCTGTAACAGGTATAGCCTAGTATTACTTACATCACTATCATGCTTTCTGATGTGAGTGTGACCTTGGAACAGGTCGGATTGGATTTTGATCTTTTCTCGTGTAGAAAAGTGTTGAATTTGATTAAACCAGGAAGAATCCTTATTGGTTAATTATTGCAGGAGTTGTTTTGGCGCCCCTCTAGTCATAGTGATCACTTTGTGGAAACCATCATTTTAGTACAGTTGTGTCTACTTTGAATTCCATGAAGAGAAAAGATTAAAGCACTCGGGTTGGGGCTTAAATTTTCACAAGAAAGCTTTTCTATCGCAAGAACTAAAATACTAGGTGGAAGACACTTATGAACTGACGATAGAGGTTATTAACACACAATTTTCAACGAAACCTTTCAATAAGCCTCTTCAGTCTCTTTAAAATATAAAAAAATTTCTAGAAAAACCAATGGAACATTTTCTTCAAAGTCATAATCATGTATCTACAACTGGTGCGTAGCAAAATAAATATTGTCCAGGAAAGTATCAAAACACATTTTACATTAGATACAGTTGGAAAAAAAATTACATAAAAAATTTTCTCTCAATGAGATTGTTTACGTGTCTTATTCACTTTTCTGCAAACAACACATTTTTAGATTAAAACTAAATAAGATAAAGTTGGCATTAATTTTCTGGAAATTTCTACTGGATTTCAATGTTTTATTAAAGGATAACTATCAAGTGTGGTCTGAAATATTATCAAACCAAAAACATTGCCAAAGCAGACTGGAATGAGGAAACTTTTTCCAAATACATTCATAGACTTGATTTTTAACTGACATGTCAATAAAGCTTTGAAAAATATTCTTTAAAATTAGCCCATTGATGTGGTACTTTGACGGAGTATTGCTTTAAATACAGGGACATTAATGCTTTCTCTCTCTTCTACAAAGGTTCCAGGAGATCTTGACTATTCTATTCCTTGTATTATTGACAAAGTTACATGCATGGTTCAACATAATTAAATGGGAACAACCCAGTTTGGCCATCCATAACACCTTCCCACCAGCCATCATCATTTTTGTGTATTACGTAGATAACAGCATTCTCAGCAAACGACAATTCATCTGTCTTGTTAGCATGATAGTCGTAGATGGCCACCACTGCAAAAATGAAACAGGTTTACTTTAAAACTTATAGAAAAAAAAAAGAATAGCTTGGACTTACTAAAAACAGATCAAAGATATAATTTAGGTACATGTAATGGATCAAAAATCTTTAATCTATGCTGATTACAATAATAAAACTGGAACTTATATTATTTCATTCATTGTAATTTACACAAGACCAACATATAAATACAATAACTATAACAAAACTACCTGTTAAACATCATCTGTTAGTAATAAAAGCAATGATATGTTGCGGTATCGACTTTGTACAAGTTTGTGTCACACAGTGTCATTGAAACTATAGCACCTCCACAAAGAAGCCTATAAATGAGAGCAAAGGAAACCACTATCAATAATTTCTAAAAAAAAAAAAATGTTCTACCTGGCAGTATTTCTTGTTTGTTTAGTATCCCTAAAATCTCTCGTGCGTCTCAGAGTCTTGTGAGTAAAACAATCTTCTCTATCAACCTTTCACCTAACTTTCTCAGATTCTCCCAAGTAAAACAAACTTCTCTATCAACCTTTCTCAGATTCTCCCAAGTAAAACAATCTTCTCTTTCTTCCTTTTCCAGATTCTCCCAAGTAAAAAAATCCTCTCTATCAACCTTTCTCAGATTCTCCCAAGTAAAACAATCTTCTCTTTCTTCCTTTCCCAGATTCTCCCAAGTAAAAAAATCCTCTCTATCAACCTTCCACAGTGTCTTGTAAGTAAAACAATCTTCTCCATCAACCTTTCTCAGATTCTCCCAAGTAAAACAATCTTCTCTATCAACCTTTCTCAGATTCTCCCAAGTCAGAACAATCTTCTTTATCAATCTTTCTCAGATTCTCCCCCAAAAAACAATACTCTCTATCAACCTTTCACAGTGTCTTGTAAGTAAAATAATCTTCTCTATCGACCTATCTCAGATTCTCCACAGTAAAACAATCTTCTCTTTCTTAGTTTCCCAGATTCTCCCAAGTATAAAAATCCTCTCTTTCAACGTTTCACCTATCTTTCTCAGTGTCTTGTAAGTAAAACAATCTTCTCTATCATTATCAACGTTTCACCTATCTTTCTCAGTGTCTTGTAAGTAAAACAATCTTCTCTATCATTATCAACCTTTCACCTATCTTTCTCAGTGTCTTGTAAGTAAAACAATCTTCTCTATCATTATCAACCTTTCACCTATCTTTCTCGGTGTCTTGTAAGTAAAACAATCTTCTCTATCATTATCAACCTTTCAACTATCTTTCTCGGTGTCTTGTAAGTAAAACAATCTTCTCTATCATTATCAACCTTTCAACTATCTTTCTCAGTGTCTTGTAAGTAAAACAATCTTCTCTATCATTATCAACCTTTCAACTATCTTTCTCAGTGTCTTGTAAGTAAAACAATCTTCTCTATCATTATCAACCTTTCAACTATCTTTCTCAGTGTCTTGTAAGTAAAACAATCTTCTCTATCATTATCAACCTTTCAACTATCTTTCTCAGTGTCTTGTAAGTAAAACAATCTTCTCTATCATTATCAACCTTTCAACTATCTTTCTCAGTGTCTTGTAAGTAAAACAATCTTCTCTATCATTATCAACCTTTCAACTATCTTTCTCAGTGTCTTGTAAGTAAAACAATCTTCTCTATCATTATCAACCTTTCAACTATCTTTCTCAGTGTCTTTTTGAACATAAAGCAATCTTCTCTATTGTCATTTTGCCTACCTTTCTCAAGGTAGTTGGGTGGAACCCACGAATCTTGAGACATGAGCTGTGGCCCTGTGGCAGCGTACTGATCTTCTTGGTCAAGCAAACCCTGTGTGGCAGCATACGTGTCTTCTGGTACACTCCCCACCATTCGTCCTTGCCTCATGCTTGGTGGGCCCACATCAGAGAAGTCATGAGGTGGGGCAAAATTGAACTGATCTGCATCAGGTGGTGGTGGTAGAGGAGGTGATGCTATGAGAAATAGAGTGGACTGGAAAATGAAAAAATTCCCACCACATAATCAAGTTAGCAGATTTGACAAGTCCTACAGGAACCCTCATGATTTACTTCACAAATTGACATTAGATTATTTGATAATTTTTTTCATCTCCTTTGTGAATAGATAGCAATCATCTAGAGAGAAAATCGTCCATATAATAAGAACACTTTAAAAATGATTTTCAAGAATAGCTCTACTCCTTGCCTTGGACCCTCAGCATGGCAAAGATACAATGAAACAGGATTTACATTTTGTGATGAGAGGATGGTCAATTTAAGCATATATTTTCAAATTTTTACAAAAAAAAAAATTTATAGAGAGCACATAGTGACACGCTTACTAATAAGACAATATTAAGAAAGTACAACACAATAGCAGATCAAAACATTTATGAAAAATGTAATCTCAACTCTGATGTTTCAAGAGTTTATTATCTTTCCTTTGGCTCTCCTATTTTTTTATTTTAGTTCATACAGGTCGACTTTAATCATAAACAAGGCCTTTCCATCATTTTGCTGTTTTTAGTTCATAAAATATATGTTTGATGAAATATAAGATGCTTGTATAAAAGCCTATTTTCACTAGGAACCAGAGCTGCTTTATTTTTTGTTTTTCAGTACATTGGAATAAATTTCTAAGGAAGCATTAGTTGTCTAAATACATGGAAATTGTTGATGCTGCGATGCACAATAAAGTTGTTAGTTTTGCAAAAGATGCTACTTTTAAAGTTAAAACAAAATCATTGAAAATTTAGCTCTTGCTTGAGCTTGCTTCAGTTTATCATCCGTACAGTAGAATAGTGACTACCAATATAGTAGAAAAGAGACTATCCTTATAGTAGAAACTAGAATAAAGATTACCAGTTGTATAGTGACTACCCACATAGTAAAATAATGACTTCCCCTTTGACAGAAATGAAAACTACAGGTATAGCAGCATAATGACTACGGCAATATTAATACAGGTAGAATAGTGATCATACCTATAATAGAAAGTAAACTACCCATAAAGTAGAAAAGTAAACTTGTCCTATAGAAGAAAAGTGACTATCATATACAAAATGATATAGCAGAAAAGAAAAATACCCCTAAAGTAGAAAAGTTGTAAACTTCCCCAGGTAGAATAATGACTATCCTTATTGTAGAAAGTAAAATATGCGTATAGAAGAAAAGTGACTGTACATACAGTAGAGTAGTGACTAAAAGTATAGTAGAATAATGGCTAGCCCTATGGTAGAAATGTAAAATATGTTTATAGAAAAAAAGCGACCAACCCAAAAGTAAAAAAGTGACTAACCCTATTGTATAACGGCTATTCTTATACGAGAATAGTAAACTATCTGGATTACCCCTATTGTAGAACAATGGCTATTCCTATAAGAGAAAAGTTAACTACCTAATTAGTGGAATGGTGACCGCCCATACAGTACAATAGTGACTACTCCTATTGTAGAAAAATAAACACCCTGTATAGTAGAAAAGTGATTGTGGCTGTAGTAAAACAGTGACTATCCATATAGTAGAATAGTGGCTACTCCTATAATAGAAAAATAAATTACTTGTATAGTAGAATAGTGAAAAGCCCTTTAGTAGAAAAGTAAACTAATCCTGTTGTAGAAAAGTGACTACCTGCTATGCTTTAATAGTATTTACTGATATTGCAAAATAAGGACCACCCCGATAGTATAATAATTAACTTCTCCTACACTTGTTGTAAAGGAGAAACCACTGTTAAGTTGAAATTTTTGTACTCTGGAAAAAAACTAGGGCTTCATTTTTTTTTTTCTTTAGACATTTAAATAATGGACCTAATTATGATGTACACAGATTTTAGACCAGTCCTAAGGAATTCTCTCTTAACTTCATTCCCATTATTATGTTGCCATCTACAACCACATAATCATCCTCTTTCCCTTTACATTGGCAAAAACTTAACAGAAATGTGAATATACTGAGCAATAAACAAACAACACAGTTTATATCCAGTGGCAACCATTACATTTATAAGAAAGAAAACAGTTATATAAACTAGAGGCAGGTTGCAAATGCAGACAAAATTATGATCTAAAAAATAGTATTTCCTAGAATATAATTCATGGTTTATTGCAATACCCTGTGACAATTTAGATGCTCAACCATCTGCTGGGAAAACAATGTGCTGCTGAATCTCAGCTTTCATTGCTTGACAGTCAAAATAGTTTCCTTTCAATTTCATATCTATGAAATCAACTCTTTAGAACTGGTCTAGACATATAAAGCATAATTATGATAGCTTCAAAAACAAGACATACATTCATACTGCTTGCATTATACACAATGTTTCAGCTGTTAGTGTGTTAAAGCATGACCCAAGTTTAAAAAGGTCTGCGATCACTTAGTGCTGTTAGTGTGTACGAACACTCACATATTAGTAGCGCTGTAGCCAGGATTGTTTTCAAACATGTTATTACCCACATAGTCCCACACATACTTGGAATTCATTGAAACAAAATTCAGTTCCATGAAAGCAAGTATGTTATAGTGCTTAGTGAAGTTAATGTTAGACATTTCTTATATTTCACACCTGGACTACCCATAAAAGGCTCAGGAAAATCATCATCAACGGGTGGGGGCAAGGTGGAAGCGTCTGTAAAAAAAAATAAAAAATAAACCAAGAAGCCAAGGCGACATTGATGAACAACAAATATCACCACAACACCAAGAGAAAAATCATAAAAAGAAATATTTGAAAATCAATCAAGTCCATCAATATTAATGTCTGGGATGGTGTTTCAAATTGAAAACATGTAAAGGTTGAAATTACGAGAGATATCAGAAAGAATATATGATGTTAATTTTGTCTCATTTCACCATGAATTTAGTCAAAAGATGTTAGGAACAGTAAAAAACAGCTACTTGCACCAAAACAGCTTATGATCCTATCAAAGATTTTTTTTTATCAAGATGAGAGAAAACTGACATCTTTTGTTTGCTGCTTGCACAAGACAATCCCATTTCATTTTCTACTATTTCAAAAAGAAGGAACATACAATTTTTCATCCCACAATATGAACAAACAAGAGGCATGCACAATACTTATATTTAAAAAAAGCCAGCTCTAAGTACAATAAAATACAATAATTATTTTACTTTCTACAATTAGTTTTTTGTTTTTTTTTTGGCATGAAGGGTGGAGGAAAGGGGTACTTTCACTATATTCTTATTGAAAATGTCAGCTGACCAGCTTCTAGACAGTTTGATATCCAGGATAAAAGTTTAGATCCCACAGAAGGATTTTGCAAGATCTATGTGGATCAAATTGGGTTTTCAACTCTCAGGGCATCATAGGACGTAGAGTTACAGCGATTAAGAGAGAATTTCTTTTCACTTCTAAGAGCACATGCTTGTGACTCATGCTTGAGTATATGAACATAACAAAGCTGTACTGGACACACAAATAAAAAGCATAAAAAATTTTGGCTAAATCGCTTCTCTGGTGTATAGAAAGGTTGCCATTATTTTTAATGAGTTGAGTTGAGTTTATCGTTCTCTCCCAGTTTACCTCCTATTTTTAGTGCATCACATACTGCATAAAGAGCTGGCAGATTTCATCCTTCAACTGTTGAAATAACTTGCTACAGTGAACTGGTTTTGCTTTTGGCTTTAAATGTTAATAAGCAGAGTCCATAAATTATACAAAGGTTGAAGGGAGTTGAGTGAAAATTTGGGAAGATGATTTCCTATACACAAAGACCACGTATCAGTTCCCTCTTGCATTGAAACAAAAATAACTAAGTATCCTCACCCTAGAGCTGAGGGAATTATGCTCATGCCTTTCTCAAAAGATAATGATTAGATTCAAATAAAACATCAAGGCACTACTAAACCGCAAGGGGGACCAATCAAGGGAATTACTGATATTTGGGCAAGATAAGCATCTTTTCAGTTATTCATTGTTCTACAGAAGCACATGTAAGTTTTGTTGTCCTACAAGATTTATTCTATCTCAAAAGAAAACTAAATATGCAAAGAGAAAAAAAGTTGGCAATACATTGATAGCGCTGTTAAAGTAATAACTAAAAAATAAACCAGCACAGCATCTTCATCTGCTGCTATGAGAAATAATACAACATAACATGGGACTATTTCATGCTGCACTAAACTAGTAGGATAAAAAGAGAAACTCACTAAACCAGCATTCAACAATTGCAACATTTTCTACCCAGGGCAAATCGAAGGGATTAAAAAAAAAAAAACCACAAGCCAACAGCTTGGTGATACCACAAGAGAAAACTTTGTCAGGTCTTACCTATCCAGCTCTGTCCTCTGGCTGCGCTATTGCGAGCATAAACCGCTGCATGATTACCGAAGAAAGAAGAAAGCAAAAGTGCAAAATGAAATGCCATCACAAGCTGAGGTGAAATGCAAAACGCTTGTCTAATTACATGTTTTGAGAATAGATTATGCAGCAAAAGCTATCAATTATAAGGCAATGATTTAAAAAAAAAAAAAAAAAGTCATCATATGAAAGTTTTTATTCATGTGCAGGTGAGAGTGTGCATTGATATTGGTTATTACAAGAAAATTGATTATATGTATTATGGTAAAGAAGAACAAATATTTTGACTAAAAAGGAAGAGAACAAGACTTGCTTAACTTACACCAATATTTTGCACAAATTTTTTTAATATCTTTCAACAACCATTGTTGTCCCATACATGCATTAGAACTTATTTAAGAGTCAAAATTAAATAAAAGTAAATAAATCTGTGTTAGAAGAAAAAAAAAATTTTCCTTCAAAGATTGAACAATTTTCCTTTAGATAAAAAAAACAAAAACAAACCAGGAATAAATTCTGGGAAAGCATCACTCGATTTTCAACCTGACCAGCCCCCTATCAACTCCACAGTCAGGTTTTCAACTACTATTTTAGTAAAAATGAAAATAAAAGCAAGCCTGAAAAATAAATCCCTATTTGTTAAGCTTCTTTTCAGGTGTAGGACCTTCAGTTAGAGTGCTACTCTTGTTATATGCCTAGTCTTACTCAAAATATTAGGATTAACTTTTTCCAAAAATACGAAAGAAAAAGATATTAATAGTAAGTCCAGGTCAATTTCATAAATTACAAATCAAGGAAGTTGGGACTTTGGTATCATTAGAAATCATATTCATCTCATACTCATTGTTCTCTCAAGTATTTATCTTTAAGCAAGGATAAAAGGCACTGCATTTCGGAAAAGCAAATAAACATAGTTTTAAAAAAGCTGGAGAAAGCCAGAGAAAGCACTTTATATCAAGATTAGAAAAGTTTGGTCTGCTCTGTGATCTCAGGGATGGACTTGAAGACAAGAAAGATCTAGAAGCTACTGTTTATGAATCGTGTGTGTTGTAATTATTCCTTCAGTGACATCAATGTAAGAAAAAATGGGTGAGAGGGGTGTTTGATTCATTTTGACTCTTGAGCAATTAAAACTTTGAAAAATTTTGCATTGTCAAAAAAAAAAAAAAAAAAAATTTAAGCAAATACGCCCATGGTAAGAACTGGTTCCAATATTTGAACCACAAAGACATGTAGATATTTTTCAGACTATTTTGTGTCAGAAACAAAAATTTGAGTGCAATGTACAATGACCATGACCAGACTGTTGATATGATACGTCCAAATTGGCAGTAAGGAAATTAACACAGAGGATATATATATATATATATATATATATATATATATATATATATATATATATATATATATATATATATATATATATATATATATTTGCCATTATAGATTTTTCTCTAACAAATCACATAATGTTGTGTCTTTTTTAATCTCTTTCAAACATCTGCTTCTAGAATTTGACCATTTAGTGTGGTTGCCAGGAGGAGATAAGCAGGTTAGATTGTGAAAATAAGAGCACATAAATCTGAATAGACAATATTTTGTCACAATCAATTCAACCATATCTCAATGTCACATCCACCTACAAGAAATTTTAATTTCTCACTTGAATTAGTTTAAAAACAAAAAAAAAAACATTCCCTCCCGATAGATGTTTTAAATGCAAAAAAAAATCCCTTAACTAAGATAGGCATGGTGCCTAAAACTGATACCCTCACAAAAAAGAATCTTTTATTTTAGAAAGAAAATGAAAAGCTTAAGTTTGCAAAATTAAAAATATTCAAGAACAACCCTAATGATTGGTTGAAAGCAAACACAAAAAATAGTGCAGTTAATGAATTGACAACCGCCTCTCTTCAGGACTCTCTATCTTTTTATCCATCTATCACAGAGCTGCATGTCAAGAGAAAGTTTTTACCTGCAATCCCATGTTAGAGCTACAACAGTTTTACCTAGCATTCTTTTCCTTTTACAGGCCCACAGATTTCATATCAAATACCTTTACCTTTTAATATAAGATGTAAAAAAAAATGTGACCTAATAACGAGATCATTTACAGACTTTACTTTTCAAAGCAAATCAATATTTTACAGCTTTGCTTCAGCACACTTTTTATGCCAATTTCACAAAGCATTTAACTCATTAACACTTGCAAATATTTAATCCTCTTCATTGTTATGCCATATTACTAGATTTCAATATGTATGTTTTTTAAACTGTTTACTGATTATTATTATTATTATTATTATTATTATTATTATTATTATCATTATTATTATTATTTAAGGAGGCAAAATGAAAAAAATGGGCTTTTTAAATTAAAGTTAAACTAACCCTTAGATTAAGTGGAAAAAGCAAATGATTTCTTTTTGTGCTTGCAGCTACCCGTATTTTCATACTTTTGTTTGAAGAAACGAGACAATTTTAAGAAATAAAGCAGCAGGTTTATACATAAGAGTTTGAAATCTTTTCTCTTCAGACTGAGACAAAACATGTTTGAAAAATCTGTCATCTCTTTTCACATTAATTCCTTCGGATTTTTTTCCGATTATCTGAAAGTCAATAAGAAAAGGTGCCATTTGTGCCATTTTGTTCAGATCTGATGATTGGTCTCAGCCTCAGTAGACATTTACATGGCTGCTCTATAAACTGTCTCAGAAGATATCGCTATCTGCTTGTAAGGTAAATATTGAACAAAATCATTTTAGCTGTTGATATAGTTTTCTTGGTGTAAATGATTTAGAAAAAAAAAATGTTAACCCGTGTAATCACATTAAGCTAAGATAAGCAACTCATGTAACCACGTTGAAATTGGTAACCAGCATAATCATGCTGTGGCTGACAAACTTTGTAATCACCCTATAAATGGAACTCTTGTAATTACATTAAGGCTGATAACCTTTGCATATTATGCATTGGCTGATAACCTGTGTAATCACACCACACATGGCAACTCATGATTTTTCTTTGCAGGAGGCAACCATGTACATGTTTTAAAGAATAGTGTCAGTGAAATAATCAAGTAAAAAGCAGTCATTACCCTTTGCCTCAGGATGCATTAGTGAGGGATTAGCTGAGTGCATCATGTTATGAAGGGTAGATGGGGATGGGTTATAACTGCCGTTGCCAGTAGATTGACCAGGCACAGGCTGAGAGTGACCTATGCCCATCAAAGCAGCAGAAGGGGGTGAGTGGACGGTGCCCATCACCACTGATCCAGAGGGAGAGTAAGAGCCGCCTCCCCCACCGCCAGAAGAAACAGATGAGCGACTTGATGAATGATTGGGGTAGTGAGGATGAGATGGGGGAAAATTACCAGCCGGAGCTTGCGGGGGGAGGGAGGTTGCGAGGCCTGGTGCCATTGGTGGTGCTACTGGAGGCGGTCCAGTGGCACGGTACTGACCACCTGATGCTCGGCCGATGGTGCCTCCCTGGCTCCCACCTCCCATAGAGCCTGCTCGGTAGACTGGTGGGGTGGGTGGCTTTGTTGTAGGTGGCTGATTGCTGTTATTTTGGTTTGCACTGTTGTTGCTATGGTTACTGCTCACAGACGGACTGCGCACTGCTCGAGGAGTTGTTCCCTGAGGCTGGAGTAGAAGCAACTCTGATTATTTTAGATCATGCCTCATGAACAGATGTTAGGCATTCACAACCAAATCAGGCACTAAATGGCACTTGTAAATTTTCCTTTCTTTCAGCGGCTTAAGCATACAACAATCATGAATGATTTGTTTCTCAGGTTTCCTCACAATCACTTAAAAACCAGAAATTCACGTCATAATACAAAGGCATTATCATGACCAACCAGGTCCAAACTTAGATTAATCTCCTTTCAGATTCAATTCAGTTATAGAGAAAAAGGTTTAGAGTAATTTCAATACAATAGAAGACAACCCAATCTCTTTCAAGAAAGCCATATAAAAGATAAATGGATTAGCACATAATGCATGATAATACATCAAAAAATATTTACGACCCATAAGATTTAAAATAGCATTACTTGAAATTTTTTGTCGTTTTTTTGTTTTGTTTTCCGAGTTCAAAACATACCATCCATCTCTTCACATTTATGCTATTGAGCTTATCTTCAATTTAAATACCAATTTTACTGGATCTCAAAATTTGTATTATTGCCTCTTTCTACAGAAATTTTAAATTTAATTTCAAATAGAAAGAGAAGAATCAAGTTACCACCACTGCATAGTATTAAGAAGGAAAAAATAACCATTGAGAGCTTACATCAGCAAATGTGTTGATGTAAAGGTTTAACCTTATTTTACTCAACCCAACTCTATCAAAATACCTAAAGCTTGAAGCAAGTTGTTAATATATTTATCTTATATGTTTCAGGAGTTGGCGTTACAAAACAATCCACTGATCAATTTTTTTTGTTAAACAGAAAGAAATCCATCTTTTATGGAATGAAAAATGCTATAAAAGTAATTGACAGAAGAAAGTATATAAATTTAATCATGACATTGAACAGCAATTAATGAATTATGATCAGAAAACAGCTTACATTGCAGGATGAAAAAAAAAAGATTTTAAAGGACTAATTGCTTACTTTGACACCATGGCCAATATCATCTAAGATATTGTAGTCTATCGGCTTCCGCGCATATCTTATAGGGCGCTCAGTTTGTTCAGGGTAGATGATCCCATTTTTCATCCCTATGGGTCGAGGTACACTTCTCCCAGCAGTTAATACTCCGATTTCTCTTCTAGCAACTTTCTCCTTGTGAATCATGACATTCTAAAAGGAGAAATTAAGGAGTTCTTAGTTTTGATGGATATGCATAAGAATAAACGAATTTAAAAGAATATAACATATAAAAACAAAACAAAAAAATGTGAAAAATAAGGGACTCAAATTGAAGAGATAACAGTGAAGACAATAATAACTTTTGTTAAGCTTGATGAAAATCATAGCAGCAAACTTTTGAAAAGGCAAATACAGATTTTTAGCGCAATTTAAATAAATTTAGTCTCTGCAAACCTAGTAAATGATGTAGCCTATTAAAAGTTATCAATGTTGACTTAAATACAAGCTTAATTAAATGTTTACAGCTTAAGCTGTTAGTTATTAGTTATTGCATTAAGTTGATCTACATAATGTAGATATATCTATACATCTATGCTAGGCCTTGGTGGGATTGCCGAAAATGGCTGCACACAATGAGCGGTTGACCGAGCATGTATTTTTTTGTCCAATTAGCAGGATACAGTCGAATACAGACCTACTCGGAAGCCCAAATATGTAATAACTACATATTATACATACTGGTTGGCAGCTATAGATAGAAAATTGGCCTTCTTTACATTTGTCCTTGTAGAGCTTAGAATACAAGATCACCTTAAAAGATGACATTAATATAAAAGACTCAAGATTTAACACAATTTGTCAACATTCTCTATGACTGTCGCTATATTTTGTTTAGAAGACCACAGTCTAAATTTATCTAAACCACATAGAAGTGCATTCATATCAGGAAAGGTCAATTATTTTCTCACAGTCCATCTAAAGCTGTGATGTGGCACTTTTTTTAAAGCACCAAAACAGTCTCCTTGAAGAAATGCAAAAATAAAGAAAAAAAAAAACAAAACAATTCTCATCTCTAACTAGTTTCAGTAAAGCATAACAATTTTTCAGAGGATTGTAACTCGATTCTAAAAAAAGACCAGTGGCGGCGCGACGATTGAAAGTTTAGTGGGGCTGAACAATTTCATCTTAACTTAACGAGACTAAGTTTATTGACTCATTTTAATTGTTAGGTAACAAGTAATGAATCGGTAATTGTTTAAATGTGTCCAAAAGTTTATCGTCATGAGCCAGAGAACTGAAGCAATTTTGAAGTAAATAGTCAACTCTCTCCGTTGTGTCGTCGTGTATAAAAAAATAGAATTATATTTTCATGAAATTTAAAATGTAGCTTAGTTTCACAAATGCTTTAAGTGGATTGTAAACATGGATAACATCTGGATCACTCAGTTGGTCTGGCAAAATAATGCGTCACAGAGGCAATCATCACAATGAAAATATATAGGTCACTGTATCAAGCCGATAGGCAAGGCCATCAAAATTTTAAGCTTGAGCCCCAAAGCGGTATAAAATTACACTGAAATCAGAAATGGCACCTAGCACTCTTCATGAAGGCTTGGCTTAAGTCAAGCAACATTAACTGTATCTGTGGGAATAGAACATTTTTGGGCTTAAGAGACAGACCAATGAAAAGCTTTCTTAATGGCTTACAGGAGTGCCATGCTTGTTTTAACGAGAGCTTGTAGTAATCATAGTAAAATACTTTGACCAATTATTTACAAAAGCAAGATTAAAGGATTGCTGGGGATATCTGGTTTAGATCTATAAATCTATCATGAGATCTATGAAGACATAGATCTAGCCCGCAATCTTCATTTGGTGATGATGGTTTCATTCTTTTATATCTGCTATTTGAAAGTTAAGTGCATGAAAATGAAATGAAACAGCGATTGTGCTCAAAATAGTCCAAACAACAAGTGAGGCTGAAGCCCGAAGCCCCAGGCCAGACGATGCCATTGACAAAGACTTGAAAAAAAAAGCTAAAATGCCAAGATTAAGAATATTATCAAGAATTCAAACAATGTAAATTTTGAAATTATATAAAAGACCTATCACAAAAAGTTAATGGGAAATCAACCTGTTTTCCTTAACTCATCATGAACTTGAAACATTTATAAAATATTTACCATGTGAAATAATAATCAACTTGAATATTCTTATATTACATCTGGAATTTCACTTTCAACCAGAGAGTATCCAGGGTTAAAGATAAGCCAGTATTCTCTTGCCTCTTTTAAAAGCATTGTGAATAATACAAATTTAAAACTAATCATACTATAAAAATTTTCAAAAACAAAAAGAATATTCAGCAATATTATGAAATAAAAAGAAGCAAAATGATTCCTACTTGGTTGAGGTGGTTCACACTTGACTCCATGTCTGTGAGCTGAGCCTGTTGTAGATCAAGCAGCTTCAAGAAGTTGGTTGCCAGGTTGTTGATCTGATAGGCTACACTGGCCAGGGAGTGGGTTGTGAAGTTTTTGGTCTCCTGCAGAGCTTGAGCTTTGCCTGCTGGGCCAGCCTACAAGTAAGATTGGAAATAACATAAATATATGTTTTCAACATTGCAACTTCTTCATTTTTTTAAAAATTATTTCTGTCCTTTGGAATTGGAAACAATAAATGTATTCAGTATTGTGCTTAATACTCTTCAAAACGGACAGATAAAATTAGAATTCAGACCAGAACACTTTTAAAAGGCAGGAATGGATGGCTTTTTACTTACACAGCACAGCTTATGGCACACCCAGGATGAAAGGCCTCTACCAGGCCTAATATAATTTTGAGGCCATGTACTTAAAACACATCCAATATTTCCAATATGCACTGACTGATTAAGTAAGTACATAAGTTAATAACATCTCATCACCTCTTCTGACAATTGAACTGGTTAAAAAATTTCATTCCATTAACTTTCTTGCAACTGAGCCTCTTTGCTGTTGCTATTCCCTCCAGACTGAGTGTTTTTTTTTTTTACTTTTAAACAATAAAAACCATGAAAAAAGAGTTATCAAGCAATCATTTTCAACCTTTGGAAAGATTAAATTTATCTTTAGATATGTAGTTGTCACAGCTTTTATTCAGCTATTTTGTTTTTTTATGTTTTATTGAAAAGGGGTACAAATTTGCCGTTTCAGAAAAAAAAATTGTTTGAGCCACAAAAGATGCAGCAATCAATAAAAACTGGATTATATAGGTAAATTTGCAGTTATCGGCCCAAACCACTTCAAACTTGAACATTGTACTTTTCTTAATGAATTTGATACGCTGGAAACAAATATGAAGTTTTTATTTGTCGCAAATAAAACCTTTCCAAGATAAATAAAAGCGTCTTTGTGTTGCACTAATTCCTTATGTTTGTCCTAGTTTTGTATACCCATCCCCATGCTTTTGCATATTAATTAGTTCCACTTGACTAAAGTTAAGATATGCAGACATGATTTCACTCACTTGGATTATTCTACCTATATTTCATTTCAATTTTGGAAAATATATATTCATAATGTATTAATGTGATTATAAATGTTATGGCTTCATATGCAGCCTGGAATCAGAGTTAAGTATCTATACTAGTACCTTGCTCGCTATTTCATCATAAACTCGAACTCATCTGCTACACTTATTCTTGACTTGGGCAGGTAGCCTCTACCCACCGCAGTCCAAGCGCAAAATTACGGAACTGGGGGCACTACTTTCCAATTCCAAAAGTGAAGACATAAATCTAGGTGGGCCTCGGTAAGGTAGGACTCTAGTTCAATGCGATTTTAGTGCAACAGAAAAATGCTTACATCTCGAAAAGCATTTATTTGATACAAATAAAAAACTTTATATTGTGTTCAGTGTATCTGATTCATCAAGAAAAATACAATTTGATTTGAAAGCCTAAGGTGACTGGGCCCGATATCTGCCAATATATCATTTATTACTCCTCTGATCTATCTGCCTCAAAACAATCAAACAAAATATGTCTATTTGAGGCCATAACCATAGGCCTAGATATAGGTATCTCTATAATCAGTCTAAACTCACAGATTCCACTGATTATGAGTTGACTTTCCGTTTCATGTGTTTTAACTTGTTTTGTCAAAAATGAGGGTTTAGCAAAAATAAATTGCAATTCTAAATAGTGACGAATAAATGTTCAACTTTAAGGAACAAGAGTATTGAGGCTGTAAGTTGTTTGTGCGATTACTACAGGATTTATACCTATAGCATTTAACCTACGGTACATTACGCATGGGCTGTGAGCAATCATCTATTGGAAAGTTTTAGCTTGCCTCCTATAGGTGCAGGCAGCATCGCAAGTGAGTTAATAAAAATATATATATGCAAAACTGAGCATAGAGCAAATTCTATGTTTATGGTTGATTGAAGATTGCTCTATTGGCAAGATTCTATTTGGGGCAAATCTAGAGTTCTATGTAATTTGACTGTCATGAAGCTAATTTCAATCATGATATTTGAAAACAAAAATGTAAGGATCATCTCATTTTTTAATTAAAATCATAATTCATTCTAACAATAAATGGAGACAAGCGATTAAGTTGAACACTGGTCCCTAAAAGCCACAAATTTTGTCAAATTCAAATCTGATTTTCCTGATGAATCTGTCTCTATTTCCTTTTTAAAAAGACCAGTTTTACATTTCATTTTTTAATTCATCCAACTAATGAGGATTTATAACTTTTTCAACAATCTGCTCTTAGCATTATAATTTATATAAGATGTAATTGGCTTCTAATGAGGTGTTGATTAGACTTGCATAGATCTGCTGATTTATCAAGTATAACATCATAGCTTTTTCTAATCTACATCTATTCTATCAAAGATCTGGGTCATTATTCGGTATTAATATTGTAGTTATCTGCCGAACTCACTTTAAGCTTTAAAATTGTATATAGAACCATGTAAATCTAGATCTAGATCTAGATCTAAATCTATATTTAATTAATTTGATATGTTGAACACGAATATGAAGGTTTTATTCGTCACAAATAAATACTTTTCAAGATATAAGCATTTTTGTGTTGGTCTAAAATCCCATTAAACTACAAGTTTCGAATTCGTCGAGAAACATATTTTTATTGTGAGGCCTTTTAAAGTGAGTTAGGCCGATATCTGCAAATTTTTTCTATTCTAGAACAGCACTTGCTTTAGGTCATGAAAAAGCTACAAGAGCGAATCGAGCATAGATCTAGATCTACCTTTTGATAGTTTTCCTCGCAGTATTTTGCCACATTTTCAAGGTTCATATAATTTTCCTGTAGACATTTCCTGCCTTCTGGGATTTCATTATCAATGAGAATAAGCAGCTCCTCTCCGCCAGCCATGATTGCTGAGTATGAATATAACTACCCGGAAGGAGAGTTGTTTTTAGGTTGTTTTTCTTCCCTTCGTTAATTAACCGGAAGTAGAACTGCAACGGAACTGAACTAAGTGATGTTAATAGATCAAAGTGAGATGCTTACGCTTTAAATTACAAATAAAGATATAATAAGTCGCAGTGACATAAGCTGCTCTTACAACAATGACCCTAGTATGTTTGGGGAGTCCTTACAAAGGAGTAAGCCCTCTTTCAGAATCAATGTTCTCAAGCAATTCCTCACCTGCAAAAAACTCACATGGCATTTCAATCAGAGCTCTATTAATATTGCCCTAACTAATGTACCTCATCTAGAGTGGGAAGGCGATTTAAGTTTGTTTTTGCTTGTTACTGGAATCTGGTAAAATGATCCGTGATGACCAGGATATACTGCGTGCCATTTTGGGCCGAATCGACTTTGAGAAAGTCGGTACATACTAGCTCTAATGATTCTGATGTTTGAATTTCTACCAGTGGAGCTCTGTCTGGTTTTCCCTTAAATCTTAAACAGCGACCACAATGGTGAACCCAGCTTTCTACATCTTTGGACATTCCTGGCCAGAAGAAGCGCGACCTTATAAGACCCAGGGTCTTCTCGTATGCTTGATGACCCATATCATCATGAAGTGCCTTACATACTGTAGGGATATATTTGGTAGGTAGTACAAGCTGAGGCTTTTCACCTTCAACGTGCAGCAGTCCACGATAGAAACAAAATTTCTGCCAATTTTTCTTCATGATACCGTGTTTAGCAGGATTTGGAGTCCTTTTAAGAATAGGACACTCTCGTTTTCTCATGGCAGTCATCCATACACCCAGAATTTCATCCACATTTTGAGCTTGTCTCAGCTTCGTTAATGAAATGTGGGGAAAAGGAGAAGTTTCTTCTTCTGTCTTTTCGGCAAAGACGGCTATGGTTGCAGCAAATGGAGCAAAGTCCACCGTATACATGGCTTGTACCGACGCGATGTCTATTCGAACAGATGGAAGGCGCGATAGAGCGTCAGCATCCTGATTAGATACACTGGGTGTGTACTCTATCTCAAAGTCAAAGGCGGCTAGGGCTGCCAACCAGCGACGACCCGTGGCGTCAAGCTTGGCTGTAGTCAGCACATAAGTCAAAGGGTTGTTATCAGTGCGCACCAGAAATTTTGGAGCTCCCCACCCACAGATAATCATTGAATTTTTCACAAACGCTCCATTTTAAACACAAAAATTCCAACTTGTGCGCTGGATAACACTCCTCTGACTTGGACAGAGATCTGCTCGCGTAGGCAATGGCTTTCTTTGTACCATCTATTACTTGATAGAGTACTGCTCCTAAACCTACGGTGGAGGCGTCTATGTGAAGCTCGAACGGTTTCGTGAAATCGGCATAGCCCAATAATGGTGCAGCACACAGGAGATTCTTCAAGCACTGAAAATTTTGGAAGCTTTGGTCATGTTTACCTTCCCATTCCCATTTAGTCACTTTAGATGGCCCCTTATCGATCTTCTTTCGAATGGGTGGCAGTAGGCTGTTGAGTGGCCTAGCAATTTCCGAATACTTCTCTACAAATTTCAGGTAATAAACTGCAAAACCTAGAAATGAGCAAAGCTCTTTAGGGTTTTGAGGGGAAGGCCAATCTTTAACTTTGGCAATTTTCTCGGGGTCAGGCCTCACGCCATCAGCTGATATTAAGTGTCCGAGAAAACTGACCTGACTTTGAGTGAAGGCACACTTTTGAAGAGACAATTTCAGACCACAGTCCCTAAGACGCTGAAAAATCAGGCTAAGTCGTACAAGATGTTCTTCAGAGGTTTCAGAGAAAATGATTATGTCATCTATATAGATGTACATAATACGGAGATTTAAATCCGAAAAGCAATCTTCCATCACTCTCTGGAATGTACCCGGGCTGTTGCAAAGCCCAAAGGCGAGCCTATTGTGCTCCCAAAATCCAAGAGGACCCACGGTAAAGGCTGTGTAAGGCTTATGGTCTTCCTTTATCGAAATTTGATGGTAGACCGAGTTAAGGTCGAGGCGGCTGAAATATTTGACACCTCTGAGGGAGTCCAATATTTCATCCACACGGGGAAGGCAATAATTGTCCTTACGCGTTCTTGAGTTTAGAAGCCTATAGTCAACACACAGGCGGAGCTTCCCATCCTTCTTACACAGCACACAACTGGGGAGCTGTATTGAGATTTAGAAGGACGAATCACTCCGCACGCCTCAAGCTGACGAAGGAGATCGCGCACCTCCTCAAACATGTGTGGTGGAATACGCCTGTAGCGCTGCTTAAACGGCTTTGGATCCTCAAGCTCTATGGTGTGCTCTACTCCTTTGTAATGACCTAAATCAAGCTCACTGCGCACCATAATATCAACATATTCTTTCACTGAGTTATTCAACTGTTCCTGATCATGGCTCGAAAATGCAGTGGAGCTCAAGTCTAAACTAGGGACAGGGTCATTCTTGTTCTCCATTTGACATATACTGTCCGTGACCACCACTGGAGTGAGCTGAGCCACAACTGCTCCATTCTAAATTTGAACAGTATTGGTGGAACAATTGCTCAACACTATTTCATGAATATCTATGTCTCCATTATAATACACACACAAGCTAGGCGACACGTCCACGCCCTCAGGAAGAACAGAGTCCAGACAGGACTCGACAAGGGCATGTGTTTTGTGATAGGACAATGCCCTGTCTAGCTGCACTGGAGTAACAATAGATTTGTTGGCCTCTAAACATAATTTTTCCTGGCCAACAATTCTTATTAATGCAAGGGAGCCTCCTGTTGCTGTCAATTGGGAATCTCTAGCCTTTAGGCAATTAGCCACGAATTGCAAAGATTCCGGCAAGCTACCCGAGGCTTTCAAAAGGGAAGGAAGTATGTTTGTCCCCAAAAGTAGTGGGACTGCTCCCGGGCCGTCATGGTCAGGAACCACTAAGGCTAAACATGTTGATGGTGGGTTGTGAGGGAGATTGATTGACATGGTCACGTAGCCTATGTATGGCAAAGTTTGCCCATTCGCGCACTCAACATGGATGAAGTCTCTGACAGGGCGGATGGGCAATCCCAGTTATCCACTGTTGCTCGGCTGATAACTGACACTGTGGCTCCAGTGTCGAGCAATGTCTTCACCACCCTGCCGTTAACTATCACATCCACGGTTGTCTTACCCCCCATGAGGCAGGAACTCACTGCGCCTGTGGTCTGCCTCGACCCACAAACGCGTTGCCGTTTAACGGCATGCGACACCCAGATCTCACATGGCTAGGCATATTGCAGCGCCAGCACACAGGCTCAGTTCTAGACCTCTGGGGCCTAGGAGCCTGGTCACGGAACGAGCGGGTTGTCTGGTGCTGCTGCAGCATGGAAGTAGAGTGTGCGAAAGACTGTTGCGACCTTTCATTCTTCAAGGTACGCAACTCTGAGCGTAATTCTAACACTAGCGTCTTCAGTGCATCCACCTCTGAAGCTTGTACCGAGGCCACAGTTCCAACTTTGTCAACCAGCTTCCTCTTTTCCTTTTCACCTCCACAAGGAGTTTGGAAAACTCCTTCCTGGGCGTGAAAAGATAGGAGGTAACTGATTTCGTCTCGCGACGCAGTCCTCCTTCAAACGCCTCGCATATCATGGCATCGACGTCCTCCTTCCGCACGCTGCCTAGCTGCACCGCCTGGAGGATAGCGTCCTCGAGGCGAGCAGCAAAAGCGCCAGCGTCTTCAGTCTGGCCCTGCTGGAGGCTGTAAAATCTGCTTAGATTGTTCTGGGCAGTTTCCGTAGGACCAAAAACTGACTGAACTTCAAGAGGATGTCATCCACCGATGCTCCCACACCCAAAGTCATTAATGTGCGAGACGCTTGCCCCTTAAGGCTCCGCCGGATGGCTAGCCTAACATCAGCCTCCCTCTTACCTTCTGTACGCAGGCATTCGACTTCATACTTCCATAAGTCGAATGCCGCGTCTTTTGTCTCGCCACTAAATAGAGGGAGCCGAGGGAGAATAGTATGCACCCTCGTATCTATTTCTCCTCCGCCAGGAAGATAGTTCTGGTCTCCGATATCACCTATATCGGAAACCTTAGGGACAGAATCCTCCGCCATTAAAATCAATAACACAAATACAAACTTAAAATCAAAAGGTTTAAAACTCTTCACTTACAACAAGGAGGTTTTGTATTAGTCGGTAGCGTCCCTTAGATCATAAGGAAATTCTACTTTGTGGAAACAACAGGAAAAAATCTACTTTGGGCCGTTTAGTGACCAAGTAGGCTAGACGGTTTTGCTAATGTCGAAAAAACAAACTAAGCAACGGAGGCGGCGGGTGTCGGGCTGGGGGAGCCTATTAACTTACCAGCTCGCCAGACTGAAAGTTAGTTCCGGCACACTGGCGAGCGTAGCCTAGAAACCAAATAACGTATCGAAAGAGCTGGGTATGTGATGAAAAATCATTAGATGTTTCTATAGAATCAGATAAAAACACTTAGTGATAAGGGAAAAAATACATGTACAAGAACAGCAATCTTAAAACCAAGATAAAAAATTACACAATCATTTAGGAAGAAACGAGGAGAGAAGTTTCGTTTACAACTTCCAGATTAGTAATTACTCGGGCTGTACAAATATCCCGTAACAATATTGGATGAATAAAATTGACAGAAGGGAAAAGAAAAAGAAAAGTCACAGCAGTCACAGCGAGCAGTCAACCAAGATGCCGTCTGCAACGAGTCCTCCAGTTTGTGTGAAAAAGAAGATTGATGTCCTTTGCCTCCCAACCAGTTCATACATCAGCAGTCATAGAGTCTTCTTTGTTTTTCCCCGAGACGCTCTCGATATCAGAAGACACTGGGTCCCTGCCGCGACGGATGCGATAGACTGAGAGTGAATGGTCCCGAGTGATTGGGCGCCAATGAAAGCTCTAGTGGGAGAGGCGAGGATGGCCCGGTGGCTTTCAATGCTCAACGACAGAGCTTAGGGTTCTTATTTCGAATGGTTACGTGTTCTTTCACTCTTTTTATCTTCTCATCTCTCATGGAATGAAGGCAGGAGGCAGTGTCTATAGCTTTATTCATTCATTCATTAAAGGCAATTGCTCAAGGAGGTACAAGAAGGCTCAGGAAGGCTAAGGAAGGCTCCTTAAGGCTCCCCCAGCACCGACTGCATCTGGATGTTGGTCAAACTGACGGTCGTTCGTTAGATGGTCGAATGTTAAGTTAGTTTGAGAGATACCCCTTTTTATGTAATTTACGGAGGGCCTACTACGTGTTGGACTCCACTCTAAAATTAGTATATGATGCACAATTTAATCGCGGGCGTCATTGGTGACTCATATGGAAGGATGGGGACTTGGAACCAATTCTGGCATTGTCTTCAGGTGGGTACGATCCTCCTACTGACGTATCTAATGCGTAACTGAGCTGATTCATTCGGTTTTGACGCCAGGGATTTCCCAAGCGTTTCCGCTCCCACTCTTGCACATGTTGACACATGATTGCTGGGGATCATTGAGTACAACTTTATACCTTTACCTCAAGACTTAATGACGAGAAAGGGTGGACTTAAAGAAGTAATGAGGGGAATTAACGTAGGAATAAAGCGATTACTAAAACTATTAACTATGAAATACTATTATCATTGTTTTATCATCAAACCAAAGGTACCTATCCCACATAATCGCACCTAACAGCCAGCAAAGCCAGCAAAGACTGCTTTTTAGGGGGGGGAGCGGTTGTTTTTGTCCGCACATTACCCTAGACCTTTTTGCTTTGAGTTCCGATCAGCAGGCCGGAACTGGAAATTCTAACTGAAAGCCCTGAACCAGTGGTCTCTGCATATATACATGTATTATCTTAGGTATGGGAATCTACAGAGTTGGGCCAAGGCTTTTAAAGTTGACCATAGCGAGGGACTTGACGTCTGGGTCCAATTTGTTGTAACCGGTATGACCACTCTCGAATGTCAACAGAGACCATGTGTCTCCACAAGTTCAGATAGATTACCATTTTTTATATCTTAAAATCACAAAACGACGCCTAAACTAGCCGCGGTTCTACCATGCCAAACTAAAGTGACCTTCAAGACAAGACTTCAGTGCAGTAAAGACACTGTTTCGTTCACATCATTACCCGCATTCAAAAGAATTTAACGCTATCGTTAGGTTGTCGTTAACTGGCTAACGCATGCGTTCATTTAACGACGTATTCAAAAGGCAAATTTTCGCGAACGACAGGTCGTTAAGTGATCGTTAGGGGGGACTTTTTAAAGAGAGCTAACGATACGTTAACGATAGGTTCAGGCCTACCCTAAATTTTTTTAACTTATGGACTTAGATGACGAACACTTTCCAATCGTTTTGGTAACCAAGGAATTGTTTTTCTCTCCGTTTTGCCCGTATTCAAAACATTTTGGAGTTAACGCACACGTAAAATTAGCGACCTGTCTTTTTAACGATAGCGTTATCTACGATGTATTCAGAAGATTTTTTAACGTCATCGTAAACACCGCCGTATTCAGAACATTAAATTTTGTCGAACGATAGCGTTAAAATAATGACCAAGATAATTAATTTATCATTTACTTTTGGCGTGTTTTGCAAAAAATTGTCACTTTTCACCCGGAAGTTAAGGCTGTTGCCTTGTTTACATTTCATATCGGGCTTGACAACGATGTTTAATGTATAGAAAAAACTGTTTGGAACATTATGCAGATTAATGGTTCTTGTTCTAGCTGCAACCCAAGGATGAAACTGTTGTTTAAAAAAAATATATAGTCTTTGCTTTAACATAGTGTCCCTCATCTGATCTAACAAAGAGCTAGATTTAAATCTAAGCTTATTTAGAGCTACAATCATAACAATGCCTACATTTAATCTAGACTTTGGAAACTCAATGCAATGCATTGTAAGATGTTGTTCAAAATCGAGTTCAAGAGTAAAACTTTAGTTAACTAAATTCCCAGCATGTTATCTCTCATTCGATTTATTATAAGGGTTATGCCTAGATCTAGATCTAGATCCAGGCCTTAAAGCAAACCTGTATCTGTACCTAGATCTAGATCTAAATTACAATTTATTAAGGTAAAGTAAGAGGCCTATGCATAATTACTCTTTGACTGAGTCTAAATAACCTAAAAGACCACATAGACTACGTTATTTGTTCAATTTCATATGAGTAAAATGTTTCCAATCATTATAGCCCATGCCAAGTTTTTTTTCAAGATTTAGATGGGAAAGGCCCTTCATTAATGTCCATTGGTAGTAATGCTACTGCAAATGGTTATAATATTACTTATAAAAGTGTAAAAAAAAAAAAAAAGAAGAATTGGACTTGTAGCAATACTTTCTCTTAATTCAGCTAACATTAGGATGAATTGCAAAAATTAACATCCCTTGGATTGACTACCTTTTTATGTATATTATAGCTCTTTTCCTGGTTACTCTCATTTTCCAATTTATTTAGAAAAGTCTTTACAGATTATGATTATAAATGAAAAGCATAGGTGAAAACATTCTACTATTTCTAGGTATAAAATACCCTCTCTGATGGGCATAACATACTCATTATTTTATTTGAAATTTGTACATTTACTCTTTTTAATAATTATTCACAAAAATTAATGATGTAAAATGTGTGTTCTACGCCTGGTTTGTATTAAAAAAAAAAAAAAGCTCAATTGAGATGAAATTAAATAATACTGAAATAATACAGTATCTTAGGCACTACATAAAAGTGCTTGCAATTGACCTCCTTTAATTTTTTTTTTTTAAAGTGTGCTCACTTTTTGTTATAATGCATAAATTTAAAAGTTATGGGTTTTTGGGGATAATATTTTTATTTTCTATGAAGCTGGACTAATCAGGGCTGATATGTAAAAACATTTTTTTTTAAGTAAGAGCAAATAACAATAATAATAATAATAATAATAATAATAATAATAATAATAATAATAATAATAATAATAATAATAATAATAATAATAATAATAATAATAATGATAATAACAATAATAATAACAATAACAATAATAATAATAATAATAATAATAATAATAATGATAATGATGATGATGATGATGATGATGATGATGATGATGATGATGATGATGATGATGATGATGATGATGATGATGATGATCATAATAATAATAATAATAATAATAATAATAATAATAATAATAATAATAATAATAATAATAATAATAATTATAATAATAATAATAATTATTATTATAATTATAATTATGTTAATGAGGTTTAAAAAAGAAACAAACAGAGAAAATCAAAAGAATATTATCTCAAGAACTGTGGAACTCATGCATTTTGAAAACTGGTTTGTGGAATCACCACAAAATAAACCATGTACTTTTCTTTTCATAATTTCAATCATGGATGTGCCTACTTCCATTTGAATTAGGAAAATGCCAGCGTTGAATTTTGAGACAATTTTTAATACATACATCAGTCTCACAATATGCTAATAACTGCTGGAAAATGAGAATTTGTAAAGAAAACCTTACT
Organism: Elysia crispata; assembly: GCA_033675545.1. Classification (NCBI taxonomy): domain Eukaryota; kingdom Metazoa; phylum Mollusca; class Gastropoda; family Plakobranchidae; genus Elysia; species Elysia crispata. Next base: position 206,928 of record JAWDGP010003877.1, on the reverse strand, counting down.
ATCTAAGTATCTCTCCCTCTGTCAGTAAGTTCGTCTGCCTGCCTCTCTCTCTTTTTCTATCTTCCTGTCTCTCTTACTTTCTTTTCTCTTTACTTTGGTGATATGTAGATACATTTAAAGAGAAAAACGAGAGAAACAGAGAGAGAGAGAGAGAGAGAGAGAGAGAGAGAGTTGTTGAAAAGCTAGGAATTTCATGAAATTAATACTGTACCGGTAGTCATAGTCTGCACGAGTCTGCAACTGCACAAAATCGCCAAAGGCATTTAACTTCATTTCAAGTAGTTTGAGAGAGAGAGAGAGAGAGAGAGAGAGAGAGTTGTTGAAAAGCTAGGAATTTCATGAAATTAATACTGTAGTCATAGTCTGCACGAGTCTGCAACTGCACAAAATCGCCAAAGGCATTTAACTTCATTTCAAGTAGTTTGAGTTTGATTACAATTGCTCAGCCTTGATAAATGAATAAAGCTAACATCTCTCTCTCTCTCTCTCTCTGTATAAGTTTATACCATATTGTATCGAAATTCTACTTCGTGGCTTACTGGTTGATGTGACGACAATTAAAGAAGGTAGAAACTCATTGGGGAGCTAGATAACAGGGAGTCTTCAGAGAAGAAACCCCCCTTGTAGCAAGTGTTTCGGCCCTGAACCTCTGACACTCTAAGGGGGCCGGGCCACACCCAGGTCATGACTCCCAGGTGTCTCCCTGTTATCTTTTTTTTTTTTTTTTTTTTCGCACAGCGCCAGGATTCGAACCCATACCCTCATCTCTTGATGGATTGCTGATCCCGGCGCTATACCACTTCGCCAACTGGTCCTGCGATGGTTAGAGCATCTTTAATCCTTATGAAGGAACTTCTCATTTCTCCTGCTCCAGATCCACCGGGAACTGTTTTCGGCTATTTCCGCCAGTAACTTTAGAGCTTTTGTTCTTTTGTTGCCACATATTGAAAGTTTAGTTAGAAGGTCGTAGACTGATGACCCGACGAATCCTCTGGCACCAACCTCAACGGGCATCAACACAGCTTTGTATCCGGCATTTTCTAGCTCTTTGGTCAGGTTCATGTATTTCTCTCTTTTGTAGATGTGGGCCTCTTCCATTCTGTTTTCGTATGGTACTGTTAGCTCCACCATGATCAATTGTTGTGTGGAAGCTGAATGGATCACGATATCAGGCCTTAACCTCGTTTCTTTGATTATACTGGGGTGACTGTCCCATTCTGGAAGATCTGCTGAAACATCCCAGTCATCACAGCCGTCTAGAAGGCATTTTATCTGGTTTGTTGTCCTCACCGGCCTTCCGTGCCATGACTTAGCGCCTCCCTCTGTTGTGAATATCAACGCGTTGGTATTAAACTACCGTATATGTAGGTTTAGTCTATTCATCCTTCACCACTTTCAAATTCATAGATTCTGTAGTGAATGCAGATCATCTTCGCAAAACATTAAACTTGCAATCTTTTTTTTTTTTGTTACTGCACTTGACAAGATCCAATTTTCAATCTAGGTCTAAGTCTAGCTAGTCTACATTTCAGATCACTTCTGTAGATCTAAGACTTCAGTAACTGAACTCATAGTATTGTCGATAGATTTTTTTTCCTTTCCATCCCTTTTTTTTTTTTTTTTTTTTTTTTTTTTACCATTCACTCACATTTGATTATTTTCCATTAATTGTAGCTGAGTAATAAAAGGCATCAGATTTTATTCAACTCTTTTCTAATCTAGATCTAGATCTAGATTTATAACAAAGTATATTTAAAGAATATAAAAAAGTGCATTAAGTCTGTCTTGCAAACACTCCCAAAACCACCATATTGGGAGAGAAAAACAATTCCTTTGTTACCAAAACGATAGGAAAATGTTAGTCACCTAAGTCCATTAAAGCGATCGTAAAAATTTTAGGTTAGGCCTGAACCTATCGTTAACGTGATCGTTAGCTCTCTTTAAAAAGTCCCCACTAACGATAACCTAACGACCGGTCGTTAGCGAAAATGTGCCTTCTGAATACGTCGTTAAATTAACGCATGCGTTAGCCAGTTAACGACAACCTAACGATAGCGTTAAATTCTTCTGAATACGGGCAATGATAACACGATACGGGATAATTCCTAGCTTCCACTGTGCGGGTGTACCGTGGTGGGCCGATTCACTGTTATGTAAGGAAGTATCTGAGTATGATCCACACAGCCGCGTATCACACTGACACGGTAGGCTTAAGACACACATTCCTGTCGGCTCAATGGGCGTGATTCAGATTCAAGTGCCTCGGTACTGGAGATCCATGATGTTTTTTTGTTGGTCACGTTAACCGCCAATACATGTGTACTGCCATTTACTCAGGGTAGGTAAGTCAAAGTCTTCCAGATCATTTGAACTCTGAACAGACGGCGAACAAACGGTTCGATCTTGCTGCACTTGTAAGCTGGTAGGAGATCAAATAAACGACCAAGAGCGTCCATTCTGTTTAATATTCATAGTGAATCATGTGTTGTTTTTTTTCTTTCTCCTTCAATTTTGACAATTGTATGATAAACTGAAAGAAGCGAGAAACCCAAAAAAAAAATATATCGTGTGACAGTTTTATAACGAATCTGTGACTACCGGGGTACCAGTCATCCGATTCTGAAAAGAAAATTTTTTTCCTTAACAATCTTCTTACTCTACTTCTATTTAGAAAATCCAGCTACAGATTTAGGCTAGCTCAGATTTTTATTATCTGCCTTTTACTACTACTACTACTACTACTACTACTACTACTACTACTACTACTACTACTACTACTACTACTACTACTACTACTACTACTACTACTACTACTACTACTACTACTACTACTACTATTATTATTGTTATTATTATTATTATTATTGTTATTATTATTCTGTGTGAATTTGTTTGTGTGTGTGTGTGTGTGTGGAGGGTGATAAGCGAAGCTAATTCATTAGTGTTACTAAATCATAGGGTAAAAATTTAATATAATTGCACGCTGAAACCGTTTATCAGATCAATTTACCTTAAAAATTGAAATTTAAGATGAGATTTTTATTTGTTTTCCCATGAAGTTTGGTAAAAAAAAAATTATCATTTGTACAACTTTTCATAAATTTTGAACATTATTCATAATATACTTATGCTACATGTAAATGTTAAATTGTGACGGTTTTGTTTATAGCAACAAATGCCATGTGAGGCAAATGCTTTTGCATAGATTGCTCTTTAGTCTTAGTTGAACACATAGCTGGGATCCAGCATATTATTGGACATTAAAATTATTATCAAGATCTGTATAGATAATCATTAAAAAAAAAAAAAGATTCCACCTTTCAAATCTAACTTGAATCTTTTACATTCATTTTGTTTTTTGTTGTTGTTTTTGTCATGATTTCTTTAAGTTAACAAGGTGATAAATTCCTGAGGTAATTATACTAAATAATTTCTTCCTCATCAAGGGTGGAGAGCCTTAGAAAGAATGGCTACTAAACAGTCTAAGGTGGCTGTGGTAAGTTATGTTACATGTATTTGTGAAATTTGAAATTCTGCACATATTCATTGATACAGGACTTATCTAGAGAAAACATGTGACTTTGGATATTTCATCAAATTGAACCCATTAAAGATATTTTTGTAAGGTTTGGCCAAATTTCTGTGGACTGATTGGTTGAGAGAAAATGATATTACTTGTATTAATTTCTAAATCTTGCTATGTAGGCTATCTTAAAGCTCTTTGAAATGAATGAAATGAATCACTTTCAAACCAGAAAGACTTTTTTTCTGAATTCTAGAGACATAAAGCTGGTTGCGAAATCCTTTGTTTGCTTTATGTCTTCAAACATTTTCAGGTCACTGGTGGAAACAAAGGTGTTGGATTTGGCATTGTCAGAGCTCTTTGCAAAAATTTTGAGGGTGATGTGATTTTGGCAGGTAAAAGTTTAATTTTTGATAGAAATGTATATACATAATTTTTTCATAGACATCACTTCTTTCTATGTGCAATAGTATTTCGCTGCTTGGAATACAAGGCCTTATAATTCAATAAGGATTAGCTACAAAACTTTATTTCTAAACAATTTGAAACATTGAAATGAAATGTCTTACCATGTGGTTTCAAACCTTGCATTATATGTTTTTTTTCATTCCATTTTTTTTTTATAACCTAAAGAGGCAAAAAGATGCAGACTATGACATTATTTCCTGTTTGATTGCTGCTGAAATCCTCATGATGTCCACACTTCTTATTTTTCCTGTCTCCTATTTGCAACACAATGACGCACAGCTCTAAGTTCCTTTTGGACCGAGGGGTACTAACATTATGATATGATTGCAGCTCGAGATGAGGGTCGGGGCATGGCTGCTGTAGAAGAGCTGTCAAAGGAAGGTCTCCATCCTAAATTTCATCATCTGGACATCCTTGACCACTCAAGTATTGTGAGACTAAGAGACTTTCTTCAGAGCACTTACCATGGGCTTGATTTGCTGGTCAACAACGTTGGTATAGCTTATAAGGTACACATTTTCAGACCTGTCACACTGATCAGCCTGCATTGAATTAGAGGTTAATGGATTCCGCAGTACGTAGGTCTGTCGATGAAAAGACTGGCCTTGATCAAGCAAGCAAGTTGATTTAATCCTAATTGTCACATTAAAATTTGTGGTTATCACCGTAAGAGTCTCTTTTCATGAACTGAAACGGAAAGTATAAAATTGTGATTAGATGCGCAAAAATGCAAAGATATGGTTTTGTCTCACAATTGGCTATTTTAAGTCTGCTGATGACACTTTAAATTGTTAAATATTGCCCTAAGAAAAAATGTCAGTAATTTTAAGGATATGCTACAAAATTTGAATTGCTTATACATGATCTGTAATTTTATACGTAATGCTTGTTTTCTGAGTGAGGTTTTTGCTCAAATTATCACATCATAGTGTTGTTTTTTTTTGTTTTTTTTTGGTAAGTAAAACTTCATTTGACTTTTTTGAGACACACGGGAAATAATCAGTGTTGAACTATATAATTTTTATGCTTTTAATGCATGTCAGAGATAAATAGTCAGGCTTCCTTCATGATTGGAGACAAGTGCAATCAAATCTAAATCCAAAGTATAGACAAAGATTGAAGCCTGTTATGTTTAACCTATCACAACTAATATGAATCAAGTGTGCTTTTGTCCTCAAGTTAATAAGGCTGACATACTGGGCAAAATCTAAATACACTATGAACAAATAGCTGCTAACATCATGTGAATTTGTTTTAGTATATTCAAGGAGGAGAATTTTTCAAAAAGACCAAGAATGAATATGCTTAATGCTTATAACTATATTTTGATCTTGTCAAAGTTTGTCTCTAACTCTAAGACAAATAATACAAGTTGATCTTGTTGATCTTTATTACAGAGACTTTAATTGATAGAAAAGCTTTAGTCTCAACTTTTTTTTTAAATACAAACCTGGTTGTATTCTTTCATTTTTTTTTCTGCATAGATGTCTTCTACAGCACCGTTCTCTGAGCAAGCTGAAATGACTTGTAAAACGAATTATTTTGCTACCCTTGATGCTTGTGAAGTTCTTTTCCCTCTTCTACGTCCCCATGCCAGGTATGTTTGGATGGAAACAAATTTTAGATTTTATGTTTTGCACAATTCCATTAAAACATACTTACATTGTGTATATATATATATATATATATATATATATATATATATATAAATGTACCTATTTTTTTAGAATTGTAAAGAGTTATAACAATATTTTTTGTCAGGGTGTTGAAAGCCATATCCAAATATTTTTTTTTCTTTGTGAGCAAATAAATGACTATCCCAATATTGAAGTAAAAATAAAAGCAAGGAAATTACTATTATTTGATGAACTTTGCCAGGGTGTGTAACGTGTCAAGCACAGTGTGCCAGTGGTCTCTAGCCAAGTGCTCTGATGTGCTGAAAGCCAAGTTTACAGGGACAGACATCACAATGGATGAGCTCACTGGCATCATGAAGAAATTTGTAGAGTAAGTAAGATCGTTTACATCTGTTATTCTTCTGATGCTTACATTCATGTCAATGAAAATTTCAGAAACATTACATAGTTGGATCCGGTTAAATCACAGTGCTCAATAGCTTGTTCAGCATGTACCCTACATATTAGGGAGACACATGTCTTTGTAACAAGTAGTAAAATTATCAACTTTCCTTTCCTTTTAAATTTACCACAAAAATTCAGTAATTTCTCCTGTGTGCCTAAGCAAGATTGGTCAGTAGTATAGAGTCCAGTATGACTCATTTGACTGTACCATAGGTTTAGACCAAGGGCAAAGACAATATATAAATAGAAAAAAAGAAAACTTATGCTTGGAAAATGGTTAGAAGGGGCAATCAGTTTATACCAATCCTGTGACTTTTGTGAGGCAGAAAAGCAGCGATGTTGCATCATCATTATTATCTTCTCTGTCCATAGCCTTTAACTCTCTTTACAGCTATAGGCCTACTACCTGCGGCCAACCTCTTTTCCCTTTAATTAATTTCGCTCAAACATAGAATAGCACAACTGCTTGCCTAAATTAGTTAAAATATACAGTGAATGATTATCTCACACACTAAAAGCTGTTAACGCTAACAATTTCAAATTTTGCTTTAATAATGTGGTGTGTTTAGAATTCAACAATTAACGAGCAAAAAAAAGAAAAAAAAACAACCTCAAAACTCTCATACGTCTACAGCAAACATTTACTGTAAGTTTTATCCTGCTACTTCTCTAACTGAAAAAAGTTCACGGGATAAACTTATGAACTGGATAAGGTTAGGCCTAAAATATGAATCACAGACATAGACTGAAATTTGTTGTACAAGTTGTGATATTCTCTTCAGAAAAAAAAAATAGTTTTCTCTTCATCTTAAGATCCTCAAGTATAGAATAAAAGGCTAATCGTATCAATGAAAAAAAGTGAGACACAGCATGAATTTTAAGAAGAGAGATACATAGGTAAGATACCAAATCTATTAACATAATGATCTAAAAAAAAAACTGCAGGTCGGCCCAACACAACAAACACCAGGAGGAGGGCTTCTCTGATTCGTCGTATGGAATGTCCAAAGTTGGAGTCACAGTCATGACTATGATTCAGCAGAGAGATTTTGACAGAAGAGGAGCAGACGATATTGTTGTGAATGCGGTATGTACAAACTGGAATATGCAGTCAAACTCACCCACAATAAATAGTATCCATATAACTATACCTTCAATTTCTGCATCAAAATTTATGGTAATTAATCAGAAACTATTTTATAATGGTTATGGAAATATGAATGCAAACCGAAATGTTTGTATCAGTTTTGTTATTTCTTTGCTCATTAATGTGCAGAGAATTAAGCTAGATCAATCTATGAAGCTGTGGTGCCACATTGTCTTAAAGAGACTTTCTTCACGCAATAATTCTAAGGAAATTACAGTGATTTTTTTTTTTACACAAATTCACATTGTTTTACACAATGAAGCTGCCCTTATTATGATGAATGTGAGGGAAAGAGAGAAGGAAAAAAAGATAGTATGAAGAGAAGGAGATAGGTAGAGACAGACAGATAGATAAACAGCACAAAAAAAAAGAAAAAAAAAACCTAATGATAGATTAATATATATACTGAAAAGAGACAGACACAGCCTCAGATATTGCCATCTAAAAGTTATGCATACTTATTAGCCAAATTTAAGCTTACCTTATCATGATCTGTCACCAATTAAAAAATAAGTAAAATTTTCATAATTTTTGTCATTTTTCACTATCAACATCTTCATGGCACAACATATTGGCCCCTTCACTGTGGAGTGGTTGGTAATATTTATTCATGCAAGTCCCTGCAACTAACCTTTTTTTTTCTGAGCTATAGGCCAGATCTAGGTCATGATTGTTGGATAAGTTTGTGTGAATGTGACTAGTGTGAGGGAACTGCAGCTTCCAATGTAAGTGACATTAGAACAGCAACTCTAGGTGGAGATAACTCACTGTTCAGCTTGACACAATGTGACATACTCCTCATCTAATGCTTTGCTGTTTTACAACATACCTGCACTAATTTCATTCAGTCACCGTATGCATAGATTTCTAGAACATCAACTTGATTGTATTTGTTCAGCTATTAAATTCCTGAAATATTTGTCCTTTATAACTTTGGAGAAATTGTTAAAATTGTAAGCTTTAACTCTCTTATGGTATGTTAAATGAACCTTTTCACTATTTGTTACAGTGTTGTCCTGGCTATGTTGACACTGATATGAGCAGTCACAAGGGAACACTAACAATCGATGAAGGTAGGTGTCTCACAATTTAAGGAATAAAGTAAACAGCAAAGGCCAGTGAGTAAAGATATTAGCAGCAGGTTGAAATCCTTTAAAGATTATACTTAGGAGTAGCCTTTGTCAAATACACTTAGTCTTGCTGTGTAACATTACTTAACAGTTGAAGAGAAAAATTCCAAATACATTGTACAGGATAAATTTATAAAATTATAATACATGTATATTAATCCTTTAATAATATATTAGTGTTTGAGGAGAGCAACAAGCCACTGTATTTTTGAAGACCTTGTAAAGAAGTAAATTCCTTTTTGTTCTTTTTTGTTGCCCTGTTTTTGTTTTTGTTTTTAATCAAGTTTTTTTTTTGATGATCACAGGAGCTGAGACACCAGTTTATCTGGCACTGCTGCCCTCAAATGTGAAGGAACCTAAAGGGAGATTTGTCAAGAAAAAGGAAATTTCTGATTGGAAAATTTGAAGAGAAAAAGAAAAAAGTCTCAACTTTAAAAAGGAACTGTTTCATGATTAATTGTTACTAATTTTAGCTCTGTCTTAATCACTTAAAATTGTTGTCAATAAAAATAATAGTATACCCAAATGATCTTTATTCTTATCTAAACCTTTTTTTTTTTGACTGAAGCATATTTTTACCTAAGATTGCTTCTGTTTAGGTTTATTTTCTCCTCAATACAAGCAAATATTGTTGGAGCAATTTTAATGTTCTAGACAGGACAGAACAAGGAAGTCCTCTGATCAAGAAGTCACAAGCTAACCTGTCAGCTCAGTGTGGTCCATTACAGATCAACTATGGTCTGCCTGTTAAATCCAAGATTAGACTCTTTAATATAATCAAGCTGTCAGATTTGAACCAATTGGGCTATGCCATAGTAATTTTGTTGATTTTTTTCACTTAAATCCCTTCAAGCAAACTTCTTCCTTTTCCCTTTGAAAGTTTTTCAAGTGCTGGTACATCTTGGGTTTTGCTTAAAAAAAAAAAAAGATAAGAAAACCATTGTTATATTTTTACTGCAGTAAAATGTTTCTCTTTATGATAGCTTTAAAAAAGTATTTAATCTCAATGTTTGTTGTATGTTAAAAAAAAAGAGAATTTTTTTCATCCTAAACAAAGCTTGTCCACTAATGCACCAATTTTACAAAAGTTTTATCTCAAGTTGTACTTAGGCAGGCAGCCTTTATTATCTTTTTATTCTTATTTTTCCAATGCTATGCTGTAAGTGGAAACAATGTGTAATATATTTTTCTTTTCAACCAAAGGTATTGGGACTATTTTTTTTGGCCTGTCTGCCAGGTAATAAAAATTTAGTTTTTTAGTTGATCAGAAATGTCGTATAAAAATCAGGTAATGTCGGGTTCTGAAGGTAAAGGCTCTTGCTTCAGAACTTGAGATTGAAGATTTTTAGACATTTATATCCTGTGGCTTTTGGTATATCTTATGGGCTGTCAAATGTCAAGTTCCAGTCTAAAGGGTTTTGGGTTTTCTTGTAGCGTTGTCTCTTTATCTAATTGACATTGATTTTCTCTTTCCATGCTTGAGACAGATTATAATCACACCACTTTCAGTCACCGCTGGAAAAAAAAATTTGTTGGTTGATGGGAAATTAAACTGAACTAAAGTTTGACATTTTCATCTCAAAATTTTCCAAATATTTTCCTGAGTGACTAAAATACAAAGTAAAACATAATTGTTCATATAATTCTAATCCTGTTTGTTCATTACCAGCCAATCCTGGTATGCTGTAATCCATTTACAGACTCTTCCGTAGAAAATGCACATATGAAATATATATAAAATACATATAGCTCACACATAGGCCTATCCTTTTAAGATTGAAGGAAAAAAACAAACCCAAAACTAATTGGGCGTCCATTTTGAAGGCTTGATGATTTTGTCTCTGAGAAAGAGAGATGGGAACTTTATCTTTAGACAAACACAATCATAGAAATTTGATTTAAGATAAAATAAAGATAGGAAGCAGATTTTTTTTTTTTACAGTCTCAAAATGTTTAAAAACAAGTTCAAACCCTTCAGAGACTTTTGATTTTTTCATGCAATAATCGCTATTGATGAACTCAGAACAAAATATTGTTTAAGTTAATAGCAACTTCAATGTAAAATTTGAGAAATGCAATTTATTCTCACTGACCACAAGATGTTGATTATATTTCTTTTTTTTTTTTTCAAAAACTGTTTTTGCACTTTTATTTGCAACCTTTGCACTTAAATTTCTACTTTTTTTTTTTGTTACTCATTAAAATCTAGATGCACTGGTGTGTCAATATCTAACATATTGCACTTAGATCTGATGTGATGAGTTGTGGATCTGTTTTAACTAGACAGAGTTATTGTGCTCCACTTGGCTAATAAAAAAACCAGCAATTAAACTAATGGAATCCTAACCGTATCAAATAATTTTTTCTAGCCATGATTTGTAAACAAAAGCAGAAGGTCACTTGAAATAAGGGTGTGGATGATAGATCTTTTTTCATTTAAATGTTATAGATATTTATATCACTTGTTTTAACTACAAAATCTGCAAACGTTTGTGTTCTTGTTTCCTAAGAGAACCAATATACACTCCTATTTAACAGTCCCATCGTATGTGTATGAATGTGATAATTACAATTAATTGGCAGCTCGAATATATCAAATTACACTGTATCCCCATTTTATATACCCCTACAAAATACAATGAACTTAAAAAGATTGAGATCTCATCTCAAACTCATGTGATTGAAATAAATCCTATTTCAATAACGTTTTCGTTTCTTTAATGACTTTCATTCCATGTTCTCGTGTTTATTAAAGATATGATATGATACACCCATAATTCTTTACGATACTGTTCAATTTAAAAAAAATATACCAGAAAATAAAATGAAGAGCATTTATTATGATGTAATACCTCTGTTACAAGTTCAAACGAATTGAAATCGATCTACCAATAAGCAAATCAGTACAAAGTCGCTCCGCTATGTTCCAAAGAGGTCTGTTTTTACATATGACGATCTAATTTCGATTTATTGTTCCATAATAGTAATAAAAAAGGTGACGAAAAAAGTAAGTGTTGTCATATAGTGGCAAAAATAAAATGTGAAGGTCAGACTCTAGCGCGCTCTTTTATGTAGACCATACATGTAACTCATCACGAGGAAAATTTAATCGTATGTCCCCACTAATGTATGTTCACATGTCACTTGTTTGGGTCACGTCAAACTTAATTCATTATATTTTATCGTATTTCCCTTTCTCCACGTCTTTTTTTTTATCTCTAGTCTCTATGTTTGCTTTTCTCTCTCTTTATTCTGCCTTTTTTCGCTCTTAACTCTCGTCAGTCCCTCTTTATAAACAAGTCGTAATCTCAGCCTTTTGTGATGCTCAGAGGGAAAGGGACGGAGAGAGAGTCAGGGAAAAAAGGAGAGAGACCGAGAAAGAAAAATGAAGAGGAATGCAGACAGTGGGGGAGGGGCTGAGGGTTAGAGGATGAGAAAGCCTCAAAGAGGCGTAGAGACGCTGAGTGATGGATATAGAGAGAGCAATGCAGAGAGAGATGGAAAGAAAAGAAAACGATGCAGAAGGAAAGAGTTACAGACGGGGAGATAAAGACAATAGAGATGCACCGAGCAATGCAGGCAGAAAGAAATAGAGAGGGAAGGAGATCATTCTTCCAAATCCCCCTTTTCTCTCTATCTCTTTATTCTTCTCATATTGCATCGTTTGTTTTCTTTTTCTCTAGTTCTAAACAGAACCCTAAGGTTTGTACGATCCTACATGACATGATGAGCTTATAAAATAGTAAAGACGAAATAATAAACAAACACAATTATTATAAAGTGAAAAAAAAACAACTTAAAATTAAATAAAATACATATAGTTTAAATGCGTTAAATCAAGTTTCCTCGAGAGCATATTTCTTTTTTAAATTTTGGGGCGCTGTCACTTAAAAACGCCAAGTCTCGGTTCATAGAATTCTTCTGCGCCTGCCCCTGACAGTTAAAAGCTTTTATGCTTTCTCAGTTTTTTTGTTTATTTTTTAAAGACGTTCTAAGGTTATTGATCTCTTTGGCTAATAAATCGTGATAAGCATGCGCTGAAAATTGCTTGTGAAATGTAATGAGCTCTCCCTATGCAGCTTTTCTCAACAGTTTGTTACTGTACTCTTCTGACTTTATTTTTATTTTTCAGAGGCTTTTGATTTGTACTGATGAATAAATTCAACAAAGTTTTCTTTGGACCATGTTGCCATGTTGAAAGGGTAAAATAACTGACTTTCATTGAATGCATAAAAAAGTGTACATGCACTGTTCTAGTGGCCGAGAACTTCAGAAACTAGGATTGTCAAAGAAGATTTCTAAACTTGACAGATTTCATAGGAAAAAAAAAGTGACGAAAAAAATATGCGCTGCCTTACAGTGTCTACAAAACGGGAAGACGCGCCTCTATATGTGTGTGTGTGTATGCTTGCCCGCACGTGTCTGTGAGGGAGAGAGGTGGGGGTGGGCGTGGGAGAAGAGAACAAAATGAATGAAAAAAAAAGTCAGATGCTAGTGTTACGCATATCATACATGGAGTGTAACATGAAAAGGATTAATTTGAGTTAAACATTTCCCCGCGAATAACTTATTTGGATCATGCCCTACATTATTTATTTTAATTTATCGTTATCTTCATTTCTCCCTGTCCCTTTCTCCAGTCTCGAACTTTCCCTTTCCTTCTTTTTATTCTGCCTTTCTTCGCTCGTTTTTTTTTCTGCTCCCTCCCTCACTCTCTCTTCATACAAAAAGTCACATTCTCACCATTTGGTGAAAGGGGGAGAGAGAGAGAGAGAGAGAGAGAGAGAGAGAGAGAGAGAGAGAGAGAGAGAGAGAGAGAGAGAGAGAGAGAGAGAGAGAGAGAGAGAGAGAGAGGCAGACTGGCAGACAGGGAAAGACAGAGACAGACAGAGACAGAAAGGGGGAGAGAAAATGGAAAGGGGTGCAGAGAGAACGGGAGAGTGAGAGGATAAGATAGACTCAAAGAGGGGAGAAGTTGAGTGATGAATTCAGAAAGCGATGCAGAGAGAAATAGGAAGAAAAGAAAAAGATGCAGAAAGAGAGACAAGGATATAAAGAGGAATAGAGATGTGGAGAGCAGTGCAGGAAGAGAGAAATAGAAAGGGACAGAGGGAGGAACATCATTCTTCCAAAATCCTCTCCTCCCCACTTCCCTCTCTCTAACTCTATTCTTCTCACATTGTGCAGGTTTTTTTTTCTTTTTCTCTCTATCTTTAACTAACTAACATAAAGGACCCTTGCATGATCCTATCAAGTAATGAAAAAAAGAATAAAACAAACCTCAATCATTATAAACTACAAAAAAAAAAAAAAAGTTTGAATGCGTTTCATCAAGAGGAAATTCATCTGGCACCACTGAACCATAAGTTTGTAACTTGTTCACACTATGCCTCGCTATTTTAAATTCTTATTTCAATGTAGAAAAGATTACTTACTTCGTGCTAAATGGAAATCGGATATGACATTCGCTATGCCTGTAAAAATTTATCTTGATAGATAATGGAACATGGTGTTATTGTTGTTGAGGACAAGTAGGGCAAGTGAGGCACCCATGAAATTTACATTTTTTGCCTCTGCTACCACGAAGGATCGTGTTGGTACTTTCCATTGGTTAAAAGTTTTTAGACAATGATCACGGACATCACCCTTCACATCACACTTACTTACACTTTTTTAGTCACCACAACACAGAAACTTTTGGACGCTCGCATAGATTCCCTTGACTGGAGTCATCATTCTTTAAACGGACCTCGTAAGCACATGATGTCTCCATCTGTTATAATTATTAAACTGCATTATATTCATCGGTGTTCAAACCCTTTTAAGTCGAGGTAGCATGCTATTATTATTATTATTATTATTATTATTATTATTATTATTATTATTATTATTATTATTATTATTATTATCATCCTCATTATCCATATAACCAGTTGCTGTGACACTTGTATGCGAGCAAAAGAAGAAGTGTGAGACCAAGTCGGGGTATGAAGTCCATGACTTTTTCCGCTCTTTGGTTTTAACACTGTCAGGCGAAAAAAAATCTCCAACGAAATAGATTTAACGAAACGCAACATTCTTCAAAACAAAGTAGCGTGTAGTCTCAAGATAAACTTGCAAATGGACGCCTTTTAAAATCAGATCGTCACAGACGCTCTAAACGATATAGATCATATCTAATTTAAATGTAAAATATCAACGATTTTAAAAATATAATCCAGATCCAGAAGAGATCTAGAATCTAGAAGAAGTAGATCTAATATGAAATTCGCATTTCAGGTAAGCCGAGGTCCCTCTTCTAGGATCTAGGGTATTCTTACAGATATCGGCCCAATTCGCTTTAATAAGCTTTAAAATTGTATTTTTCTTAATGAATTTGATATTCTGAACACGAATATGAAGGTTTAATTCGTCGCTAATATGATACTTTTCAAGATGTAAGCATTTTTGCGTTGCTTAAAAATCCCATTAAACAAGTTTCGAATTTGTCGTGAGTTGGGCCGATATCTGCAAATTTATCGAATCTAGATCTAGATCTAGAGTCTAGTGCCCGTATTCAAAACATTTTGGAGTTAACGCACACGTAAAATTAGCGACCTGTCTTTATAACGATAGCGTTATCTACGATGTATTCAGAAGATTTTTTAACGTCATCGTAAACACCGCCGTATTCAGAACATTTGTCTAACGATAGCGTTAAAATAATGACTGAGATAATTACTTTATCATTTACTTTTGGCGTGTTTTGCAAAAATTTGTCACTTTTCACCCGGAAGTTAAGGCTGTTGCCTTGTTTACATTTCATATCGGGCTTGACAACGATGTTTAATGTATAGAAAAAAACTGTTTGGAACATTATGCAGATTAATGGTTCTTGTTCTAGCTGCAACCCAAGGATGAAACTGTTGTTTAAAAAAATATATATAGTCTTTGCTTTAACATAGTGTCCCTCATCTGATCTAACAAAGAGCTAGATCTAGATCTAGATTTAAATCTAAGCTTATTTAGAGCTACAAGTACAATCATAACAATGCCTACAGTTAATCTAGACTTTGGAAACTCAATGCAATGCATTGTAAGATGTTGTGGAACAATAATTGCTGTTCAGAATCGAGTTCAAGAGTAAAACTTTAGTTAACTAAATTCCCAGCATGTTATCTCTCATTCGATTTATATAAGGGTTATGCCTAGATCCAGATCTAGATCCAGACCTTAAGTTAAAGCAAACCTGTGTCTGTACCTAGATCTAGATCTAGATCTAAATTACAATTTATTAAGGTAAAGTAAGAGGCCTATGCATAATTACTCTTTGACTGAGTCTCAATAACCTAAAAGACCACATAGACTACGTTATTTGTTCAATTTCATATGAGTAAAATGTTTCCAATCATTATAGCCCATGCCAAGTTTTTTTTTTAAGATTTAGATGGGAAAGGCCCTTTATTAATGTCCATTGGTAGTAATGCTACTGCAAATAGTTATAATATTACTTATAAAAGTGTAAAAAAAAAAAAAGAAGAATTGGACTTGTACTTAGCAATACTTTCTCTTAATTCAGCTAACATTAGGATGAATTTAAAAAATAAACATCCCTTGGTTTCACTACCTTTTTATGTATATTATAGCTCTTTTCCTGGTTACTCTCATTTTCCAATTTATTTAGAATTTAAGTCTTTACAGATTATGATTATAAATGAAAAGCATAGGTGAAAACATTCTACTATTTCTAGGTATAAAATACCCTCTGATGGGCATAACATACTCATTATTTTATTTGAAATTTTTACATTTACTCTTTTTAACAACTATTCACAAAAATTAATGATGTAAAATGTGTGTTCTACGCCTGGTTTGTATTAAAAAAAATAGAATTATAAAGAATAGCTCAATTGAGATGAAATTAAATAATACTGAAATAATACAGTATCTTAGGCACTACATAAAAGTGCTTGCAATAGACCTCCTTAAATTTTAACCAACTCTTTTAACAGCAACTACATATAAATACATTTTTAAAGTCTGTGGTCCCCCCCCCCCCCTTTTGCTATCCATAATATACAATACTTTGAGAAATCAATTTTTCAAAAAGTGCAACATTGTTCACAGATTTTCAATCTCTGTGCATTTAAATATATATTATTTTAAGTCTTCAATTATTCTTATTTTATTTTTATTTCTTTTTCTTTTTTTTTCTTTTTTTTTGAGGACAATTAATCATTAAAAGAATTCAAGAGAACAAATTTTTACACTTATGCAAAATTATATTTGCTTATATTATATATATCGAGTCTACATGTAGTGGGTAAATCTTGTAAATTACTTTTCAATTTAGAACATTGGAATGAAAAAAGTTCATTTTTATTGCATGAAATTTATTGATAAGTTTGTTGAGCTGCCTGTTTTCTGTGTCTGTAACTTGTTGAAGGTACTGGAGGAAAACAATAAGATCTCCACTCTTTATTTATTGAAAACTGCAGATTGAAAAAGTTGAATAACTTAACAAAGTGATGCATTTCAAAAGAAAAGTAATACTTTTGTATTTCTTGGTAAATAAAACGTTATGGTTACCTAAATTTCACCAAGAAAAAAAAGATTGACTCTATGTACCATTTGCAAAGTCCAATATTGAAATCACTTTGTTTCGAGAGATTTCATTTTCTAAAATCATTTGGGTCTTTTTTTCTGAATAAGCAATAATCTTAAATACCCTGGTGAATAAAGAATGAAATATTTTTTTTAAATAATGGCTTCAATTGGGCTTGATTAAAAAAAAAATGTCCTAATTCTAAAAGAAAGCCTAAGGCAAAATCTCATGAGTTCAATACTGATTGATGATTAAGTTCATTTAAAAAATCAGTTTACCAAAATATAAGAGAGCAATATATACATGTATGTATGATTACATCTGACTATAATTATTTTCTGAATCTCTTATTTTTTTTTAATTCAATTCTTTATGCTCACTTTTTGTTATAATGCATAAATTTAGAAGTTATGGGTTTTTGGGGATAATATTTTTATTTTCTATGAAGCTGGACTTATCAGGGTTGATATGTAAAAACATATTTTTTAAAGTAAGAGCAAATAATAATAATTATAATAATAATAATAATAATAATAATAATAATAATAATAATAATAATAATAATAATAATAATAATAATAATAATTATAATGATGTTTATGAGGTTTAAAAAAGAAACAAACAGAGAAAATCAAAAGAATATAATCTCAAGAACTGTGGAACTCATGCATTTTGAAAACTGGTTTGTGGAATCACCACAAAATAAACCATGTACTTCTCTTTTCATAATTTCAATCATGGATGTGCCTACTTCCATTTGAATTAGGAAAATGCCAGCGTTGAATTTTGAGACAATTTTTAATACATAGATGATAGATCAGTCTCACAATATGCTAATAACTACTGGAAAATGAGAATTTTTAAGAAAACCTTACTATCTAAGTATCTTGCCCTCTGTCAGTAAGTTCGTCTTCCTGCCTCTCTTACTTTCTTTTCTCTTTACTTTGGTGATATGTAGATATATTTAGAGAGAAAAACGAGAGAGAGAGAGAGAGAGAGAGAGAGAGAGAGAGAGAGAGAGAGAGAGAGAGAGAGAGAGAGAGAGAGAGAGAGAGAGTTGTTGAAAAGCTAGGAATTTCATTAAATTAATACTGTAGTCATAGTCTGCACGAGTCTGCAACTGTACAAAATCGGCAAAGGCATTCAACTCCATTTCAAGTAGTTTGAGTTTGATTGCAATTGCTCAGCCTTGATAAATGAATAAGGCTAACATCTCTCTCTCTCTCTCTCTCTCTCTCTCTCTCTCTCTCTCTCTCTCTCTCTCTGTATAAGTTTATACCATCTTGTAACGAAATTCTATTTCGTGGATTACTGGTTTATGTGACGACGATTAAACTTAAACTACCGTACATGTAGGTTTAGTTTATTCATCATTCACCACTTTCAAATTCATAGTTTCTGTAGTGTTTGCAGATCATCTTCGCAAAACATTTAACTTGCAATTTATTAATATTTTTTTTTTGTTTGTTTTGTTACTGCACTTGACAAGATCCAATTTTCAATCTAGGTCTAAGTCTAGCTAGTCTAGATCTCTCTTGTGGATCTAAGACTTCAGTAGCTGAACTCATAGTATGGTCGATAGATTTTTTCCTTTCCATCCCTTTTTTTATTTAACCATTCACTCACATTTGATTATTTTCCGTTAATTGTAGCTGAGTAATAAAAAGCATCAGATTTTATTCAACTCTTTTCTAATCTAGATCTAGATCTAGATTTATTACAAAGCATACTTAAAGAATACAAAAAAGTGTCTTGCAAACACTCCCAAAGCCACCATATTGGGAGAGAAAAACAATTCCTTGGTTACCAAAACGATTGGAAAGTGTTCGTCACCTAAGTCCATTAAAGCGATCGTAAAAATTTTAGGGTAGGCCTGAACCTATCGTTAACGTGATCGTTAGCTCTCTTTAAAAAGTCCCCCCTAACGATAACCTAACGACCGGTCGTTAGCGAAAATGTACCTTCTGAATACGTCGTTAAATTAACGCATGCGTTAGCCAGTTAACGACAACCTAACGATAGCGTTAAATTCTTCTGAATACGGGCATAGATCTAGACTAGTAGGCCTATATCATAGATGTGATGGTGAGTCTGGTATGAGATGTTATAGGTATAGATTTAGTGTAGATCAAGAAACTAAACATCTGGCTATTTCTTTACCATGAATAAATTCTCACTTAGAACCAGTAATAGATCTCCATGCCTGGAGTTGGTTCCTTCGTGTGAAAATCGTTTTTAAAGTCTCAAAAACTAAGGATGATCAAACAGCAGCCTTGAACATCATTTAAATTTTTGTTTGTTTTCGGCCAAATCAAATCAACACGTATAGTTTCATTACAATTTACATTAATATTTATATTGGGAATCAACATGCCAAGTATAATTTGAGAAAGAAAATACTTTATAATTTTCTTTTTTTTTTGTTTTTAAAAATCATGCTGTTTTCATGGTAACATTGGTTTTCTTCTAGAATCTAGATCTAATTGTTTTCACTTCTTAATAATGTTGAAGATACTAAGCTTAAGTCTTAAAAGTCATTAGCTAGATTCTAGACCTAGATCTATATCGTTTAACAAGATTTTAGGCTTTCTCTGTCTTTGATAAAATTTTACAGATTATTTGTTGTTTGGTTTATATATTTCAGTTCAATAATTTACTTGGATCTGTTTACCGTAAAGGGAACATCACCTTCACACCAGATGGCAACAGTGTCATCAGTCCAGTAGGAAACAGAATATCAGCATTTGATCTGAAAAAGTATGTGGTTTAATGAATAACTATTAGATATGCGGCACTTGCATAGGAATGTGTTCATTTATTTTGGAAAAAATTAGTTCTAAATGCCAAGGTGGCAAATGAAATTTTTGAGAATAAAAATTCAGGTCAGTCAAGATTGGATTAAACTTTATACTCCTACTTGGTAAATTTGTATTGTATTGCCATTTATTCAACAACAATCAAATTTATGACACAAACGTAAAAATAATTGAAAAATTATTTTTGTAGCTAATTTGATTTTTGATATGTGATAATCGTTATAAGCATATATACGGGATCCTTTTTGTGTGACAGAATGTAATAAATTTTCCTAGGTGTGATTGTGTGAAGGAATGTAATCAATTCTTCTAGATGTGTGAGATAATATATTATATAATCAATTCTGAGCCCTTACCTCTAACTAGCAACAAATCACAAACACTGCCTGTGGAGACTCGAGTCAACATTGTGTGCACTGCTCTCTCACCTGATGGTCGTTTGGCTATTGTTGTTACTGAGGGTATGTGTGAATTATATTTGTATTTAATGTTACATGCTTTGACTGAAGAATCAATATTGTTTTAATGATAAAAGAGAAAAATTCAGTCAGCAAGGCTGGCTAAATTGTTTGAAGATATTAAGAATAGGATTCCATTGGTTGAAGTAATGGCAGCTAATGTCAATATTGCCATGTTTAAAGATAATATACTACCATATAACAATATACTACTATATTACATGCGTACATCAGATCTTCATTTATACATTTACATTCAATTGTCAATTTTACCAGTCAATGTTGTGTTTATTTATTTTTACATTTTTTTAATTGAAAATTTAAAGTTCTCACACAAATAATAGCATCCTTTATTTAATGACAAGTACCAATATAGGGTGTATTTTTTTATCTTTAATCTCAGAGGGTGAAGGTCATCTGATCAGCCTAATAAGTAACAGCATATTGGGCACCCATCACTTTCACCACACAGTGAGCCAGGTCAAGTTTGCTCCAGATGGAAGGTAATTTAAATGCAGTTTTCAACCAAAGACTAAAAAATCATGTACCCATTGACATGTAGAGATTTTTCATATCCAGTTTGAAACATTGCCACATTGTTGCTATTGAACACAGCTCGATTTAATTCTATCCACGCAAAGTACCTAGTACATACAGTTCCAGTTTTAGTTTCTATTTCTTCATCATGCTTATAATACAGATCGTAATGCTCTTTAGAGTAGGCAATCATGAACTTTCAGGCAACTCAATCCCTCATCGCTTTGAGTGAATCTATCACCTGTCCATCCTACTTTGAGTCACTTTGTTAGTCCATGCAAATCTTTTCATGCTGTTTTCCCCTTCGATCATTCCAGTTGTCACAAGATGTTCCAGTTTCTCTCTTCTCATCAATTGGTCAAAAAGGTTTGCCTGGCATTTACGTACAATGGAACCTGTATTTAACACCTCAAATAGCAACAGCTATTGCTATGATGGCATATCTGAAAATCCCCTTTCTTTCCTTTATTTAAGTCATATAATTTATTTCTGCAATAACGAGTATCGATACCGCTTTCCCCACTATAATAACTAGATCTGAGGCTGCAAAGGAAAGAAAGCACCAAAATTTTTTATAAAAAAATAATCTTGAGCATTTTGTCTTGCCTTCATTGCTACGGTCACAGCTGTTTGCTAGCATATCACTTAGTTCAGCGCTAACCTGATCGGGGTTACTAGGTCAGCAACGGCGAATATAATTTCAGAGATACCTCAATTAAAACAATAATAATGAAGTTGTTTTAAGCTCAAGGCCTTTAAAACTTGATTTTTATAAAAGATAGAAAATGAGCTGAAAAAAATATGTTCACATGTTCATTTTTTATCAATATGTACATTTCTCCATTAGTTCTTGAGACGCTAGTTAATAAGGGTCTTCCAAAAAAATTGATTTAAAAAAAAAAGGAGCGATAAGTTTTTCCAAAACTTTCATAAGCTCACACAGATAAGTAGCACTTTTCAAAAACACTTTCATCTGAATGGTTTAATGAAGAAACTCTAAAAATATATAACCATTTTATGTCCAAATCATAGAGATCTTACCAGTGCTCAGTGACATCTTCCCCACCCCCCTCTCCATTTCCCAAGCTATCTTCGAGAATTCCATGATTGTACTGCCATGATAAGGTTCCTTTATTTTGATGTGTTTCGAGGACATCTATAAACTTACTGAGATCAGGAACTAGAGAGACAGGTTTTTCTTTCAAAGATGTTCCTGCCTCAGAGGCAGTCTCTATTGTATGTCTCTACTGTTACGTTCGTTCTTACTTCATCTGCACACATTTCTCTCTTTTTATCCGCTTGGGATACAAGCCCCTTATTTTTTCCTACTTATTCATGCCATGTTAGCTCAAAAGCCTATTTCAAGGCAAGAGCGATTTTTGTGCCTCTTACTACCCTTTCTTTTGTCCCACTCTTTACTAAAATCTTTTGTCCTATGCCACCCCAGTTTTTGTATTTCTATTTATTTTCATGGAAACATCAGTGAGTGAACCTCTTAATGTATCTGTAGTTGATACTCTTCGCTTTTGTGTTTGTAGTTTGTAGTGTCAGCACAGTCTACAGTAATGGTGAAAGGCAGATAATTATAGTTTTGGAGAGTTTTAGACAAGTCCTGACTGATAATGATAAATACACTGCCAAGTTTGTCCTTTGCACCTTTGCAAAGTCTATATATAAACATTAGATACGATATGCCCCATTATCCATAAAAAAAAAGAATTAAAAAGAAAATATGATTGTATATCATGTTTAGAAATTCTTAAGAAAGAAATTGAATACTTTTTCAAATTTGAAACGCATTTTATATTTCATAGGCAGAATATGGTATACTTTAAATGAGGCTTAAAAGTAAGAAAAAACATTTAACCCGTTTGTCTTTGCAGAATTAATATGACCACCACTTGATGATAACACGGCTGAAGTTTTGAGAAAATGGATGGTTCCGAATAATTTTAATTAATTTTTTCTCAATTATGGCTAATATGGACCGATCATGAAGTGCATATCTGAAACAAACTCATAGGATAAAAACAAATACTGGTAGAAAGAAAGAAATAACATCAGGTTTTTAAGGAGAAATCAAGCTTTTATTTGATAACAAAAACAAAAACAAATTTGTTTACGAGGCAACAAGAAATCAAGCTTTTATTTGATACCAAAAACAAAAACAAATTTGTTTATGAGGCAACAAAATTTAAAAAAATGACGCAAGAGACGGATTTAATGCTGATAGAGATTCTACCAGGAGGGGCTGCCGGCTTTCCTATTCAGGCGTGTTTAAAGACCCGTGACCCAATGTAACCTGAGCCTATTGCATAGGGCCCAACCACACTCTTAAGTAATCATCTAGCACAGTGCCTCTGACCAGCCATGCAATACAGTATCACACAGCATGTGGTCCAGCGAGCTAGCTACGCGTGGTACGCAAGACCTATGCATCTCACTCACAGCAAAGATTTTTGAAAACCACTTATCTCCCATTTATCACAATAAATTCTTCTTTATGTCTTTTGCGGAAATAAGGGCAACCCTTGCCATAACGATACTTTATGAAAAGATCAAGAGATGTCGTTAATCCCGAGTTCCCTTGTACTCTATTTATGAGTGATCTTATTGTGTCAGCTTCTCATAACACTGTTTCGTAATTCTTTGCCATCTTTGAAATTTGCTGCATCTTCCTTAAGAACCACACTTGCTTTGCCTTCAGTTTCTTATGTAACTGTTTTGAAACTTTCCAGGCCTCTCATTGGCACCCCAGGGCTCTTCTTATTGGATGAAGATATTTTTATTTCTTAGCACTGATTTCATTCTCTGGAAACTTTTTTTACTTGCACTATTTTTGATGCAATTGAAGTGTTGTTGCATCTGTCCCTTGATATTAAAGTACCCAAGGATTTGAATTGATCCCTTTGTTTGAGCTTATTTTTATTAATAAAGATGTTGATCTGTTGACGCTCATTGTTTTGACTGACAAAGATAACTACTGTCTTTTTGTTGTTCAATTCCACCATTTTCTTCCTGCTTTTTTTTTCAACATTGTCTAGTGATTGTTATTTAAGTCTTCTTTATTTTCTGCATTTCTGTATCTCAAGCTGTTTATATTGTGCCCACTGGGCATCCTAGGTTTTGTATAATCATTTCACTGTAGAGAGGCAGAAGATCATGGGAAAGCACACATCCTTGTCTGACACCACACTTCATTTTTAAAAATGAACTGATTTTTCCCATGAACTTGTTTTGCTGCTGTCTGTTTCCAGTACATGTTCTTCATCACTAGATCTTTTCCACCTATCTTCGAGTGCTCAAAAACATGTAGTAGAAACAGACAGCAGATCTAGATCTAGTTAAGTTAAATAATAAGAATTTGTTCTAAGTACATTTTTCTCAAGATTCAAGATCTACCCTGGTCAAAAGTGGACATAATGTTCATGGTCAGAACTAGTTAAGGTCTTGGCTTAAGATAGTGGTAGTGGCCTCTTTCAAGATGAGTCAAACGGAGTTGTAGCCTCTTTCAAAATGAGTCAAATGGAGTTGTAGCCTCTTTCAAAATGAGTCAAACGGAGTTGTAGCCTCTTTCAAAAAGAGTCAAAAGGGATGTCAAATGTTATGGTAGGTTATGAAGAGAAAAACAAATTTTCTTCAGTCTTGGAAGGTGAAAAAGACTCAAATGATTTTGTTTATCAATAAAAAGAATTCGTCCTCTATTGCTAGATGGCCTTCACTGCATGGTCCTCATCAATTGCTGAATAAATGAGTTTGTATCGTTACTTGCATCCATGAGCTTGGCTTTTAGATAAGTCCAAAACCATCTTAGGCATATTTTTTTACAAACAGGTTGCACACTACAGTACACCTCGGACTCAACAAACTAGTTTGGTCATTTTTAACAGTTAGTTGAATGCAAGGTTTGTTGGAGCCAAGACATAAGGTACCACAAGGGAAGTAACCAACCAAAGAGAAATTACCACATAATTATCTCCCTTGTTTTTATCAACTAACCACATGTCTATAAAGCCATTCTTTACCCTTCCCATCATTGCCCAAGTTACTGCCGCTTTGGCTCTTTGATCCTGTATGGTGATCTTTCCATGCATTTGCTGCCGCTCCCTGCCCACTTCCCCCTCTCTTTTTATTATCTTCTCCCTGTATATCAATACTTTGCACTCCGCCACCCATAGAATATTACTATGGCATAATGGGTGCCCAACCCCTGTACACTTCAAGCATTTCTTAACAGCCGGCAGTGGATCTTTTGATTGAATTTCAACTAAATAGTTTCTAAGCGGAAAAGCATGCTATAGTGGATTTGCCAATACTTGCAGTTCGTTGAACCCGAGGACGGGTGTGAGATTAGTTTGTTTGATATAAGATATTTTAAGATAGTCAAAGAAGGGAAAAAAAACAGGGATTTTACTCTGTTAGTTGAATGCAAGGTAGTCTTTGAATGCGAGTTTGTTGGATTCGAGATTTATTGTAATAGCCTGGTTAATGTAAAGTCCATTGTGGTTCTTGTTTCCAAACTTTCCACAGCAAATTTGCAGTTACAAGAGATACTGTGGTGCAAGTCTTTAAGGCTCCAGGAAAAACTCGAGAATTCAATCCATTTGTACTTTATCGTACCTTCCCTGGCCATGTTGATGATACAACAAGTATTGATTGGACATCAGACTCGCGGTAAGCTTGCTGCAGGCTTAATTATTTTTACAATTGAGATTTAATTGAAATCCCCAAATTTCCAAAAAAATCTCACATTCGTTGACAAAGACATCAAAAGAAGGGGATTATTTACCAAACAAGAAAAACTAGTTTATTGCTGATCCAATGTAAAAGGTTTGTTGTTAAAATTTTCGCTTTGCTTAATTAGTGAGTTTCATATATAACTGAAGTGCAATTTTCATAACATCTTATTTTTCTAATTAAGCTTTCAAATTTCTTTAAAGACCGAAATTGGCTGTGCTTTTATCTTTATATAAGGTATGATCCTAAAACATTTCTAAAAAGCGATTATATCATCTTTTTACAAATTTTTTTTTCAAGACTATCTGCATTCCTAATTGAAGAGAACTGCTTGCATTTTAATATTTTATGGTCACCAAGAGTTATAAAATTCATTCCAACACAAATTTCTAGGCTTTCCTTCTATTGGCTCTTGCAGTTTCAAAAAGTTTTTCCATTGTGCAAGGTTATGCCACGTTAAATAAGCAAAGATCTGTCAAAACTACACTGATCATCCTGACCGACCTGCAGTTTGATATAGATACACAGTTTATTATACTAAAATATTAGGATACTTGGATGCTTGATTTTGTATTTACTATTTGCAAAATTTGCAGTAGTTACCATCATACATAATGTTACAAGCAATCAGACACAAAATATGCAAAGAGTGCATTCAGTTTACTGATGTAGAGCCATTACATCACAATCATTCTTGAATGGCCATATATATAAGAGAAGGCATTCTTTGTCCCTAATATCATTTAACTTAAAAGCCATTAATTTTAATGCGAAAAGTATCCAATATATATATATGTGTATATATATATATATATATAAAGTCTCTCTGCTTCAGAGTTCTGTGCACGGGATCAAGAGATCGGCGGACCCGAGTGATTGCCATAGAGAGGCAGAAAAACTTAAGTGTTTATGATCTTGGAGGATTGCGAGATTCTGTGGTTGGATCGTTTTTTGACTACAACTCTTTGGACGTATCCTTCACATTGTTTACTATGTCATTTTAAGATCTTTGTGGGTTTTTTTCTATCCTATTTTAAACTATGTATATATATATATATATGTATCCTTCTAATTTTATGCCTGTAGTATTAAAACTCCTTGTAAACCATGTTAACCAATTTATCTTTTGAGCATACAGTCAAGTCCAAATAAATCGCATCCGGATAGTTCGATTTTTTGGATATTTTGAAGTCGATTAATTTTACCAAATATTTCTCTCTTTAAGCTTTAATTAAAAATATCGGTTAGTTCGAGGTTGGAAAGAAGGATCCAGTTAATTGGAAGCCATCTTGACAGGGTTTTTTTTTTTTTATTCTGAAAGCAGTTTTCTTAGCTTGTAAAACAAAGTTGTGCTTTGCTCATGTGGCAAGCAATTCTGATGTGTGTATGTTCCAACCACCTTTGTTACAGGCAAGAGTCTGCAATAAGACTAGGAGTAGGAGAAGGAAAGGGAAAGGGGTTAGGCCCAGGGACCAGGTATGAATCCTCACACACCCGAGTATATTACTGATCTGTCGCCTGCATTTTTTAAACTCTTTTTTCACTATGTATCCTGATAATTCGAAGTCCTTTTTTATCCCAATGACTTCGAAATAACCGGACTCGGCTTTATTGAAAACATCAGAATTGGTCATTTTGCTTCAATTTCTTGACTGAAAACCTCAGGTCTACTGTGTGGCCCGTGATGGCTATGTCTTTGTCTGGCTGAGCGACACAGAGCTGAGTGGGCTGAAACCATTTGATGAAAACAAAAAAGAAGCTGAAAGTGAGGAGGAGGAGGAAGAGGGCGAAAGCAATAAAATCGTAACGAAGAAGAGTAAAGCTAAAAAGGAGGATGCTAGAGAGGATGGTATTTTGTTTTTAAGTTTATTGTCAAAATTTGGTTCCAACTCTTTGCAGGAAGCTGCTTAAGTCAGTATATCGCGTCAGTATATGGCCTGCTTTCGCAGGTATGAACCACTCTTCTCTGTAATTAGTTCCTCTATCTTCACCTGTTTACTTTCACATTCTTGAGTGCCTACTTTCATTTCTAAATTCCATGGAAAATCTCGTATAAATGTCACTTCAAGCTTTCCATTATTTATTTTAGTTTTGTTTTCAGTCTAGAAAGAGAAAAAAACAACACATTTTGAAATTGACTGTTTTTGATGTTACTTTGGCAATTTGAAGGCCTAGGCTAAATCTAAACTTTGAGTTAGGATGGAAAATATCTTGACTATTTTCGGTGTACTTCAAGAGCTGTTCATGATGATGATCTGTGTGGTTATCCCCACAATCAGGATCATAATAATCACCAAGTGTCTGGCCCAGATTGAGAGTCAGATGTTGACGATGAGATGGATGGTGCTGGGGTTTAGGTGTTGATGGGTGAAGTGGTGGTCTACTCAGACAGCAGTGAAGGAGAAGTCTCGGAGAAAAAATGTTTTGTCATGAAATCTTGTATATAAAGACTGAACTTCAAGGTTTCTTTTCTTATGTTTGTTTAATAATTGTATCTTCTCTTATTAATTGGTAACTATTAAAAAAAACATGTATGCTTTTGTGCAGGGTTATTTCCCTTCTTTAGGGGTGAAGGATTTACCTGAGCTGGAGTGGCTTAGATGGGATTGAATCAATTTGTTGGTTGTAAGCCATAAGTGAGCATAGTTGCGGTTGCCTAGCTTTTTGACTAGATCATGCTAATGCCGTTGCCATTGTGTTTTGGCTTCATTTACCTGTGTCATAAATTGTTTGGTCTCCTTTCACAAAAAATAGATAAAAAAAATTGCAAACAAAAAAAAAATACAACTTTTGTCTATTCATTTATTTTACCATAGAATTTTAGTCTTATTAAAATGTACCTGGGCCATGCACAAAATAATCACATTAAACAGGAAAGGAGATACAGTTTAAGTAGCTTGTACTTTGCAGATCTTTACCTTGATTGCAGAAATGTAAATCTAATACTTTTTTTCATGCAATTTAACATTGGCTGTAGACAATCAGCTAAGCCAGGCTTTAGACAATTTAAAAATATTTTTACAGTACTATTACAATTCTTAGGTTAAAGTGCAAAAACTAACAATGAAAGACTAGATGATTTGAGGGTAAAAGCAATATAATTGTATTCTCAGAGATTGCTATGTTTGTCTAAAGCTATGGAAGAGAAATATCATTTTATGATTGAAAATTGTTTACTAATCATTATCATTTATAATCTTTTTTCTTTTTTCATCCACAGAAGATTCCCTCATTGCAAAAGTCAGATACAATCCTGGAGGGAAGTGAGTTCAGATTTATGAAAGGAGAAATTAAACAGCAAAAGGACAAAAATAAATCTTAGATATTTATTTCTGCACTTTTTTTTTTTAAACATGATAAAGCGTAAGACGATTTTAATAAGCTTTTCAAGACTGTCAGTTTTTTTTCCTTTCTGTTCATCCTCCAAGTATTCAGATTAATCTTATGGGCAGTAAGAAGACAGTTCACAATCCCTAAGCAGAGTAGGGCTTTTGGATTCTCCTCAATAAGCTTTGATGGAGTGTATAATACAAAGAAATCTACAGCAGTTCAAGTATGGGCTTATAAAGGCAAGCATGCAGCAAAAGGGAAATCCATGGCAACTAAGAGGACAAGCTGTTGAATCAAGCAGCGTGATACAAC
The DNA here is from genome assembly GCA_033675545.1 of Elysia crispata. Taxonomy (NCBI): domain Eukaryota; kingdom Metazoa; phylum Mollusca; class Gastropoda; family Plakobranchidae; genus Elysia; species Elysia crispata. Next base: position 177,805 of record JAWDGP010003877.1, on the reverse strand, counting down.
AAATTGGTAGTTTCTTAACTCAATCCTTCTAACATGATGAGTATACAGTGTAACAATTGATTATATTGTTATGATGGCTGATCACTGTACTAGGCTATTGATAAGGAGCCATTACATCCCTCTAGCTTGAAATTTGCTGCCCTAACCTAATCTTTCCTATAGCCCAAAGTACCAAGAAGCACATTTAGCAAGATCTAACAGTTTTATTTTGCCATAGAGATGCTTATTACTGTTGTAAAAATAAAAGGGCAATTAGGAATATAAGTGATGTTGAAAGTTCCATCCATTTAGATCTCTTTCTAGTTTTCAGATATTAAAGTGGAGGTTGTCACAGCAAAAGTAATATTGAAGATGTATAATTGTTTAAGAGGTCTAAATATTATAACAGAATATTTGACTGATATTATGAGAACTGAGGCTGGATCTGATACACTCAGAGCCACCATGCCAAGGCCTCATACATTTGAAAACTTCTCTCACTTTTTTGTTTTTCAATTCAATTTAAAATAAGTTCTGTAAAATCACTACATGTATTGTTTTGTGAGAGACATAAAAAAGATAACTTTTTAAAAAATGTATTTGCAAATAGAACTCAAGGGCTATAGAAGTCACTGATGTTCCACCATTATATCTTTTCTGAACCATTTTCAATTGAAGTTGCAAGTGAGTCAATTGAGAGTAAGAGATTTTATGTCTCTTTTTGTTCCTTTCAGATTTAACTACCGAGATGTGAGAAAAGACTCTGAGTTTTCTGAGTTGACAACGGCAGAGTTTCACAAATCCACACATCTTCTGGTTGTGGCTTTCTCAGATGGTACCTTCTATCTGCATGAGATGCCAGACTTCAATATGATACAATCTTTAAGGTCATTTTCCAAATATACCCGTAGAGCCTTTACATACTTCTTACAATGGAAGAATTGGAGTTCTGTATCTTCATAACTTTTACATTCTCCTTGCACTGGCAAGATTAGACCAGGTGAACAAGATGTGTTCATACATGTTTCAAGAAACAGCTAAAGGATTAGTAATTTTTTTAACTTTAAAGAATTTATTAAAATAAAAGGGGGAATGCAGCGTAAATCAAGCAGATATCTGGTATATCTGCTTCTCATAAACTTGATACATTTATAAAGTATTTGATGTTACTCTCGTTTATTCCAGTATTTCTGATCAGAGGGTTGATTCTGTAGCCATCAACAACACTGGGGACTTGATAGGACTGGCCTGTGGTGGGCTGGGACAGTTGCTTGTGTGGGAGTGGCAGTCGCAGTCCTACATCCTCAAGCAACAGGGTCACAGCAACGACACAACCTGTGTGACTTACTCTCCAGACGGACACAACATTGTCACTGGAGGAGGTGATGGCAAGGTAGACCCTAGGTCACGGCTTTCTCTCAAGTATCGAGATATGCACCAAACTTGAGCAAAAAACTAATTCGGATCTGAACTAGAATTACTCCTTTATACAATGGAGCCTTTGCAACTTTAACTTTGGTAAATGGAATTTATAGATAACCTCTAACCTAATTTTGAGTTCCAGAACGGTTATTTTTCTTAGTTTATATCTCACTTAGATCCAATTTCTATGAAGTTTGACTTAAACAAACTGTATGCAACTCTATGTGAGTTGAAGTGCAAAGTGACATTTTTCGAAATACAGCTCTCTATGTTTCCACAGGTGAAAGTCTGGAATTCTCTATCTGGATTTTGCTTTGTAACTTTTCCGGAGCATTGTGGGGAGATAACTGGTGTGAAAGTCACCCAGAATGGGAAGAGTGTTCTCTCCAGCTCTCTCGATGGCACAGTCAGAGCCTTCGATCTCACAAGGTTTGACACTTACTAGCTCTAGAGTCTAAAAATTTATCTCAGTCTGTCTCTCTGTATCAATCTCTGCCTCTGTCTGTCGGTCTCTCTTTTTTTTTTTTTTTAACTCTGTGCGTTTGTGTCTGTCTGACTTTTTCTCTGTCTGAATATTTGCACACACTCTTTCAATGTCGCGTTTTTGCTTTTGTACTTAAATTTTTTATGGTTTTTCTTCCTCATCAAACACAATGGCATTGCCTGTGATATTGAAGAGCAAATGCCTGTCTTTGGTAATTGTAGAAAAAAAACTTTTTAAGATCATGTACAGGAATAACACTCTTGCTTCAGCATCACCGCCGAAGTTTTATTGTTAAATTTGTGAAATGCCAATAGTCAAATCAAATTATTAAACCAGGCTTTAATTGAGTTGAGAAATCTTTGAAGGCTTGTTAGGTATTGACTAGGCAATCTTTTGCTCTGGTGTTAGGTAGTGACTGCACAATCTTTTGTTCTTGTGTTAAGTATTGACTAGGCAATCTTTTGTTCTGGTGTTAGGTATTGACTAGGCAATCTTTTGCTTAAGTTTTAGTTATTGACTGGACAACTTTTGCTCTAGTATTAGGTATTGACTAGGCAATCTTTTCTCTAGTGTTAGGTATTAACTAGTCAATCTTTTGCTCTAGTGTTAGATATTGACTAGGCAATCTTTTGCTTTGGTGTTAGGTATTGCCCAGGCAATCTCTTTCTCTGGTGCAAGGTAATGACTAGGCAATCTCCTCCTCCAGTGTTAGGTATTGACTAGGCAATCTCCTCCTCCAGTGTTAGGTATTGCCCAGGCAATCTCTTGCTATGGTGTTAGATGTTGTTCAGACAATCTCTTCCTATGGTGTTAGGTACTGACTTGAAAATCTCTTTCTTTGGTGTTAGGTATTGACTAGACAATCTTATGCTCTGGAATTATTTATTGGCTGGGCAATCTTTTGCTCTGGTGTTAGGTATTTACTCGGCAATCATTTGCTCTATTGTTAGTTATCGATTAGGCAATCTTTTGCTGTAGTGTTAGGTATTGACTAGGCAATCTTTTGCTCTAGTGTTAGGTATTGACTGGGCAATCTTTTGCTCTTGTGTTAGGTATAGGCTGGTGCTCTAATGTTAAGTATTGTCCTGACAGTCTTTTGCTGTAGTGTTAGGTATTGACTGGGTAATCTCTTGCTTTGGTGTTGGGTATTGACTATGCACTTTCTTGCCTAGTGATAGGTATTGACTAGGCAATCTCTTGCTCTGGTGTTAGGTATTGGCTAGACAATCTCATGCTCTGGAATTAGGTATTTAATAAACAAAACATTTTCTAGCAGTATTGTACCCATTTCCGGTGTTGTTTTTGTGTGTCAATGACTAGGCTTACTATTGATTTATATTGAATCTCCCTACAAAAAGGTATCGCAACTACAAGACGCTGACGTCACCCAAACCTGACCAATTCTCCTGTGTTGCTGTAGATGGTGCCGGTGAGATTGTATGTGCTGGAGGGACAGCAGAGTTTATGATATATGTCTGGACTATGAAGACTGGCCGTTTGTTACAAGTAAAGAACATTTTACATTGCTAAGACTGATTTCTCCGCTCATGTTTTGCCATAAAGACGTTACTCATTCTTAAAGGAAATAAAATTGATGATCATTACTTTTTTCTATCAATTTGCGAAATTATGGTCCCTCTTTTTTCACATTAAGAAATAAATTGATGTCATGGTCTTGTAGAGCTGAGATGATAAATGATTTGTGAACATTGGCAAATATGGTTATGTTGGTTAAAATGGGCGCTAATGTGAAAAGCAGATATGCACTGAACATGCTACAATCATTTCACAAGGGTGCAAGACAAAAACTAATCTGTCTAGAGCTTTCCACAAGGCTTCAGCTTCTTGTGATATGCTACTTATTTAGAATAATAATACAAAAATTCTAATTTACAGGAATTAAGTATGAATAGGTTGGACTTGGCATAACATACAAAAAGCCAAATAATGTAAACCATCTGATCTGTGCCTGTTTCAAACATTTACAAATGATCTACGATTTTGAAGATTATTCTTCAAATCAATGCATTTGTAATGATGTTATATAGTACAGTCCACTTAATTCAACATAAAATATTTTGACATTATCCAAATTTCAAGTTACAGTTCAAGTTCCAAAGTTCTTTTTTATTGTAATAAAATTAATTATAAGTGCCTCAGTTTATTTCTCTTAATTAGAGCTATTCCCTCTATAATTCACCAAGTCTTGCTAAACATTTTTTGCATTCAGTAACTTCCTTTCTATGACCGAGTGTTAGAATAAACAAAAAAAAAGATGTTGTATATTTATGGCACTAGCTTAGTATTAGGTCTGACACAACTAAAGGCTGTTGCTAATGTATCGGACACAACTAAAGGCTGTTGCTAATGTATCGGGGCCAACAGCTAATTGTAGTGCATTTGGGTTTGGGTTTTGCTTAGATTGGCAGATGGCAGATTTTTTTTTAACCTCTGTTAGATCCATGAGGTCAACTACATTAGTACCCCATGCTTCGTCCCTTTTTTTTTCCTTATTTCGAATTTTACATATGTTCATAACCAACAAGCTAAGTTTAGATATATCACTGTAACTATAAAAGGTCTGTTTCATCTAATAAACTTTGTTACATCAGTTCTGAGAATCCCTGATTCTTTGGATGTGAAATAAGCAGGTGTACTCTGTTATAGTTTCAGATCTTTAAGAAATTTGTCATTGTTTTGTTTGCTATATTTTGTGAAAGATTATCTTGTAATACTCAATCAATCTGCAACTGAATTTTCTAAAACATTTGAGACAGATATTTGTGTCAGGGCTGTAATCTTGCATCAATATCAATATATAAAATCAAACACTGACCACATTACTCTTAGAAGAAGAAGAATATTTTTCCCCTCTAAATTTGTTGACTTTTGAAAGTACATAGATTAGAATCAAACAGGCTCTCTTTCTCAGAAAAAAGATTGCAATTTTCAGCCATTTTGTGAAGTGAAAGGTCAATTGAAAACTTCTACTTACATGCTCAAAACAACTGAATATCCTATGCTTCTTTGCCATGAAATTTCTCTATATTGCAATGTTTTTCTCCATCTATTTAACCCACCATATGTTTTTCCTTGTGTTCCCAGACTCTCGCTGGTCACCAGGCACCTATCAGCTCCCTAGACTTCAGCCTCTCAGATGGAACTTTGGCTAGTGGGTCATGGGACCAGACAGTCAAACTATGGGGAATCTATGAACAGGCAGGAATGAGAGAAACTATTGACCTAAACTCAGATGGTCTGTTGAGTGGGCTTACCTGATGTTTTTAGGAAAAATAACTTATTCCTTTGGTGATCTCAATTAAAAAAAATTTTTTATTTTTTAAAAATCGAATCACAAGTTTTTTTTTCTCGTTATATAATGTGGAATTGAACATTGCAGACATGTTTTCAGATGTTATCTTTGAGAGGACAATGCCACTAGTACTAGTCCATATGGGATTCCTTAGAAGAAAAAATAATTTTGAAAGAATAACTTTTACACTGCATAATATATACAAATTATCGAAGCAGAATATGAGAATAAATAGGCAGATATAAGAGGTTTTTTTTAGTGATCAACAAAAGATTTTATTTGATCAGCAATATTAGATCAACTGGCAGACCTCAGTCTGTTGAGTTTCTCTTTACCTAGTTTCTAAGAAATGATAATTGTGTGAAAATTTTATTAAATGATGATGACATAAATCATTAAGGGATTGCATGTTTAACATTGGGAAGACCATTGCTGAGTAAATGTAGGTGTAATGCTTGTCTGCAGTGTTGGCCTTGAGTTTTCGACCTGACGGACGAGAGTTTGCTGTGGCAACTCTGAACGCTCACATAACCTTCTGGGATACGTCATCTGCCCAGCAGAAGGGTGCAGTGGAAGGGAGACATGACTTAGGATACCCTCGAAAAGACACTGATAAAGTTTCTGGAAAAACTTCGGCCGAGGGAAAGTATGTAGCCATGTTGATGTTTATGAGTTTCAAGTCATGGGGAACAGAGAAATTTCAGCACCTTGTAAAGTCTAATTAATGCAAACAATTTATGCGTATCAAATACAGTGACATTGGCTTAAAAATAACTCTATGGACTGAAGTCCCAAAGGACAAGATTTGAGACTCAACCACCGGAAACGCAGCCACCCAACTAATAAATAGACCTTGATTTTCAGTGACATTCCAAGATTCCTAAAGATCAGTTCTGACCATCATTAAAGTAAATAATTCCTAAAAGTCTTGATGTTCACAGAAGTTGGTTATAGTACTTGCCATGAGGAGCAAAGAAATTTCAACTTCACTTTTGTGAGAGTGTGAGACTTTAATTTTTATGATCTGTGACTACTTTACAGTGAAGAGGGGATAAAATGTACATCGTACCATATGAAATTGTTTGTGAAGTCATTCATTCCTATCTTGTACCGTCAGTGCTTGGCAAAGCCAAAATGGTGAAGCTCAAAGAAATTGGCCTCTTTTTGGGGGGTGATTTTAATATTTTTCCTTATTAATTTCAGAGCTTTTGAGACATTATGCTACAGCGCTGATGGCACCTGTGTGCTTGCAGCAGGCAGATCGAAAAATGTCTGTATCTACTCTGTTTTGGACCAGATGCTCGTCAAAAAATTCACCATCTCTTGCAACCACTCACTGGATGGAATGGAGGTCTCATTTGATTTTTAATATTTCTAGCGTTTCACTTGTTCCAGGAGCTATGTTTTTGAAAGAAAAAAGGCTTTTCCAATGCTGAGGGTTATGGGCTTCATACTGGAATTATATTTTTATGTCCTATGAAGATAATGATTTTACAGTTTTTGTGTCTTAGTCTCTGCCTCAATAGCAGATATGCATTTAAAAAAAATGCTCCTGTTTTGTTTATTAGTACTTAAGAGTTCTGTTCTGTTACCTCATTTTAACAGCATATTGGACATGGTTTGTTGAATTATTTCAAATATTTGAAACACCCTAAATATTTCTTCTGCTCAGTTGAAAACAGACGTGTGTTCCGTTGTCAGTACTATGTTCTGATACATATAGTTACACTTAGCTGTATACCCTCTGTGTCTACCATTATGCTGTATGTTGCTTTAGGAATTCTTAGATAAGCGCAAGATGACCGCCTGGGGGAGCTTGGCTCTGGTGGACACTGGTCAATCTGAAGATGGCACAGCTATTGCTCTGCCAGGGGTCAAGAGGGGAGACCACAGTTCACGGTTCTGGAGACCAGAGGTTCGAGTCTACTCCTTGCAGTTCTCACCAACAGGTAAGAGTGTTTTATGCATTTTTTCTGAAAAAAAAAAATTGGAAGAAGTGTTTGACCAATCAACCATCTGATACTTGGTAGTCTAGAAAATGTGTGGATAATTGTGTTTTTCTTTTATCAACATTCACTTTTTACTTGAATGGAAACAGCTCATCTCAGACACAGGCAAGATAATTTTCCGAACATTTACTGAATGCGGTATATTTTGAACAATCATGTGATCCTCCTTAAATCCTGTCCTTGTGTCAGACGAAAACTAATTTGTTAGGTGGAAGTCTGTAAAATTTTATGGAAAAAGAAATAGTGAAAATAAAATCTACGATGAAGTCGATTTTTTTTCCGTTACGGAGTATCAACTTGTGTAAGTATAAAATTGGGTCATACATTGTACCAATATCATGTAATTTTTTTTTTATATTATTATTAATATTTTGAATTCCAATATTGAGATTTGTATTGTAGTTAAAACCAAGATATTGGTGCCATCAAGTTGTTTACTTTTAACGTACATTTACAGAAAAACTTCTTTCTCTCCATCTTCAAACCCAGACCTCACCATTATTTCCAACAAAGAGTCATTCTTATTTCTTCATCTGATAATAGTTAATGTGACAAGATTATTTTTTTTAGGTCAAGGTACATTTCTTAAATCTGTTCGATTATTAAGATCAATGGAAAATCCTAAGTAGAGCTAGATCTAGAGTAAATCTAAATCTTATAATGGAAACCGGGCATGACATTAGACTATAAGTATAGTGGGCGATTTTCTTTCCAAAGCAAATAATTATAAATCTAGATCTAAATGTTAGATTGTTATTTTTTTTTTAAACGGCTAGGTGGAGCCTAGTGAGAAGTTTTAGATCTAAAATTCTTATCTATCATATTCAGCTCAAATGTCTTAAGAAAAAATAAAGGTAAGGAGTGCAGTACTCTGTATGTAAGCTAGAATATAGGCCTTTATGTATATGTATTGTGATGAGTAAACCTTTAGGGTGCCTCAGTTGAGCTAGTAAAACACCGAAAGCAGTAACATTTGTAGGACAGAGTTGTAGATGGGCTACAACAGGTCATTCAACCTCAGTCTGGAAAAAAAAAGGAGCAAAATCAATAAGAAAAAAATGCTCCACAATCATGGCTCTAAGTACAATCAAATTTTGTTTTAATTTAGGGGGAAGGGGGAAGAGAAAACTCCACCTGCCTATGCTGCTCACATTGACTGATTTCAAAAAGTTCAGTAAAAAAATTTGTGTTCATTTCTCATCCTTGCATACACACAATCTCCCTTTTAATTTTACTACTTTGAAAAAACTAAGAAATGATTGAGAAGAAAAATTATTATTTATTAAGTACACAAGCACCAAGTTTGTATCAAATGTATTATGCTTTGGTTATCTGGTTTATCCTGATATTCTATTGTAATTCTATTTGCCCTCACATTCCGATTTATATGACATGTTACAAAATTTGAGCCATTGAGATAGTTTGCAAAGAATTCATTGATATGGATATTCATGGTGTCATCTCACAATGTGCTCAGGTAGGTCGTGGGTTGCAAGCACCACAGAAGGGCTACTCCTCTACTCCTTGGATCAAGGCATGGTTTTTGATCCCTACCACCTAGAGATGGATGTCACCCCGGCTAGTGTGCGAGCTGCAAGGGATAAGGGAGATCACTCTGATGCTGTGATGCTGGCATTCCGCCTCAATGAGCAGGCTCTCATTCAGGAGGTGCTGGAGTCTATACCTGTAAACAGCGGTCAGTGGTAAAAAATGTCTTACATATGGTCTAAAGGACTTATATTATAATTATGATGCCTACGAAAACAAAAGTGTTGCTGTTAGGAAAATGCATTTCATTTTAGCTTCAGTTGTTGAAATCGCATGAATTTATCATTTGTGGTTGTCATGATTTTGTACTAGCTTATGGTGTGAGAATAAAACTAAAGAAAAAAATTGACTTTTAGGTGCCTATTTATGTTTATCCCTTCAACAAATCTCGTCACATACCTTGTTACATAATTTATTGTCAAGATGGAAGTTACAGGTTTTATCTAAGTTTCTACATTTTTATGTCAATATTTATCTGGAATAATGTGATCAAGTTATACAGATTTTCTTGTAGCTCCAGCGTTATGATTTTTAAGACAATGCTTGAAGTCATACGCTTCAAATCGTGGGAAAAATAAAACTTTTTTTTTCTCTTCAGCTGCCATGATCATAGATTCCCTGTCAGATGTGTATGTTGACAAACTGCTAGCCTTTATTGGTGACATGCTGGAAGGCACGGCCCACATTGAATTCTACCTCTTGTGGCTTATGCCTCTTCTCACATCACATGGCCCCAAACTGAAGCAAAGGTCACAGCAGGTCATGACATCTTTACGAACACTGCAGAGGAACATATCAAGAAAATATGATGAACTTAGAAAGATGTAAGTTTTAAATTTCACTACTCCAGGTCAATTTTTTTTTAAGTCTTTCTAGCCTGATGAGGTCACATAGCCTCTTCAGCCAAATGGGACAAGAAGGCTTAGCTCCCTCTAACAGGTTGCAACCAAATAGTCCCCATCTCTTCAGGATTACGTGTTTACAATTTCTTCTATCAACAAAGTCTTGGGATCAATTCAGTGCAATTGAAAGTGTGAGTTCTGTGAAATTTCTGCTTTTCTGTTGAGGAAACTGCATATTTTTATAATTTTTCCATGTTGAACAAAGTTAGATTGAATACTAGTTATTTGCTGATATTTTCTCAATGATTATGTCTCATTTAGGCCTGATTGTTACTTTAACGGCCTTTCCATACATGAATTGCAAGTTGGCCTGTGATTAACTTAGATCTAGGTCTAATGATTACTGAAAACTTTATCACAGAGCACAACCCCGAGGCGAGAGTTGACATTGTTATGCTTTCCATGAGATCTCACAATGTTCTGAATTTAAATAAAAAAACTTAGGGAATATTGGTACTTTAACATGTGGTAAGACCCTTAGGTTATTTTTCCTTATTTGATAATTTTTCTAAAGCAGGTGGATTAGCAGGTTTTTTTTTCTTTCTTTAATATTCTTCTTTTTTCAATAGTGCTGATCACAACAAGTACACCTCGGAGTATCTGCTTGCTCTGACACACTTGAAAAGAAAAAAGAAACTCAAGGAAGAGGAGGAGGAGGAGGATGAGTTGCGTGACCTGGGAGAAGAGTCCGAGAGCAGTGAAGAAGAACTATCATGGAAACTTGATGACAGTTCTGAGGATGGCATGGATTTAACATAGAGTGACTGGAACTTGTAGAAACACTTTGTAATTTGTTGTATTTAATAAAATCACAGAAAAAACTTTTTGATGATCGTCTTTGTTGTTCTTGTGCAATAATTTTCCATTTCTGATTTTTTTGTTGTTGTCTTGTTTTTTTCTAATCATGCTGATAAAATGTCCAGTGTCTGGACTTTATAAATATTGCAAGTAGCTTGTTGTGAACTAAAGGTTCTTCGGTCAAACTTTTACAAATATTTCAAGTAGCTTGTTGTGAACTAAAGATTCTTCAGTCAAACTTTTACAAATATTTCAAGTAGCTTGTTGTGAACTAAAGATTCTTCAGTCAAACTTTTACAAATATTTCAAGTAGCTTTTTGTGAACTAAAGATTCTTCGGTCTAACTTTTACAATTGTTTCAAGTACATGTAGCTTGTTGTGAACTGAAGATTCTTCAGTCAAACTTTTGAAGATTGCATCCAGTACTCTACATGTCACTTTTCAGGAATGTTAAACTTTGCTGCATTCAGTAACTAGAAAAAAAAAAGCTATCAAAATTTTCTATCAGATAAATGATGAACTTTAAATAGAGAATTGTGACATTTCTACATTTCTTTCTACCATCGTTGCTTCTAGAGTTTTGTTTACCTGAAAATCGTTACGTACATTGGAAACCTCTTAATTTGAATTGTATGGGAATGGATTAAATCTTCGAATTAAAAGTATTTGAATTATAAAATGGGTATAACAATCTATGACTCATTGAGTGAGTTTGTACTGTGCTTACAACGAGCAACCCTCCTCTTTACCCCATCCCACATCAGTATCAGTACTGGCACTGAACTGTTAGTGAGTCCGCTCCCTTCTTGCTTTGATAGGGTACTGATCAGCTTTTCTTGGGCAGTGATTGGCATTGCTTGCTGCTTGAGAAATGCATGTAGCACTTTTGTGATGCCTTATGGGGTGGTATCGACTTCGAATCAGAAACACTTTGAAATACGAGTCGGATTCTAAAAACCTGAAGAGAAAAAAATAACCTATCATCTTGCAAAATTTGGTTTATGAGAAATCCGGTTTTTGAGGTTTCAGCTGTAATTAATATCTCTCAAAGAACTTGGTTTGAAATTTTGCTCTGAAGGTACTGAAGCTTGTGATCCATAATGGCGCATTTTTGTTGAAAGTTTGAGAAGATTGGTCTTAAATTTATTGAAAAAAGATTGGTAAGAAAGTATTTTCAGTTTGTTGTCCAAGCATCGTTCGAATAAAAATACACCCAGGAAAGAAAATCAGTACCCATAAAATCTACTTCTAGATAAGGTGTGAACTTCGTTTACATTCCAAAATACAGTTTGCCTTATGCAGAAATAATTATCATATAGATCAAAATAATGGTGTTCACAAGATCTATGAAATACGTCCAGCCATTTGTAGCTACATGTTTCCCTCATGTGTGCTAAGAAAATCTCAAAGTTGACTACATCAGCTCCCTTCACCAGACCTCTAGTAAGTTTTAGGAGAAAAAAATAGGTGGCATTAAGATGGGGAGGAGAGTCTTTATTTAGTGATTCATTTTACTGAAACATGAACAAAACAAAAGCATTGAAGTTCAAATCATATGAGAGGGCTGGTCTCATTTAAGTGAGCAATTGAAAAACGCCCTGCCTTCATTAATGTTGCAACATATGATTGTTAAAATTTCATGATGCCGAGAGTTAATCCATGGAGCACACAAGTGCTCGTCCTCATAACAGATCCAGCAGGAGTTGACAGATTGAGAAACCATTGGAAGACACATCTCTAAATTGAATCTTTTCACAGGTTTGTGAAGTAAACTCAAACTTTTTTAATCATTAATTGTTTACTTAGGCCTATTGCAAACTTTATGAAAGCAAACAGAGCAGCCTAAAATTTCACTCATCTCAACTTGACCATGAGGATTGTTAAGCATCAACAAAATAATTGTAATCATTCATGTTTTAACTCACATTTTATTTAAAGAAATCAAAGTTTAATTCAAATAAGTACATGTATCATATATTTCTATAAAATACTTAATGAAAACAGAAAAATAAATGAAAATTATGGACTTGAAATTTAAAGCAAGCAAACTTGATTTCTCTCCCCCATTTTGATTTAATAATCACAGCCTCTTGACACCGCTCAGTCCTGAGGAAAGGATAAATAAACATGGCATCAGTTAGTCTGCGCAGACCAGGGCATTTTTTCCATTAGAAATATGAGTTTTCTATAATTTGTGTTTTAATTTGACGAATTAAGTCTAACTGAACATTTTTTTACAAACTATTTAATTTATGAATTATAAAGTATAAAAAAGTAAGAAATTCATTTTTTATTTCCTTCATTTCTTTGACTTAGCGGCTTACAATTACATGTACTATCGTGAGTAAAGTTTACAGACACTGAATTGATATTTTATTTTTTAAGGCCAAGGAAATCTGCCAAAATTAAGCTGAATCGTTTTGAACATATAATATTTAAGTACATATCTCCTCCCACCTCCAACACAAGATCCTGCACTCTGCAACTGAAGAATAGCACGTAATTGTATAACGTCTGAACTGTGCTGGAATTTTGATTGTAATCTACCGGTATGTTACTTAATTATACATTGTGCATAATTTTGTAAACTTTTTCAACCAAACTGAAAAGCAACCAGAGGTCCATTTGTCTTAAACTCTAATTGCTCATGGTGTCATATCTTTGTTTCCAAAATTCTGTGTACGTGTTAAGTGCACATCTTGATGTAAAACCTTTTAACTGGCTTTGATACTGATAGTTCACAGTATAAAGGTGTACGGTTCTGAGATTTCTGCAAGATTTGGCTGGCAGCTTTAGTCCTTTATACATGTATTTTTTAAAATGCAATTTTAACATAAAAAAGAAGTTAGATAAAAGCCCACTGCCTAATGTAGGTTTACAAGCTTCTGTAGAAAAATATCTATACTTTATAAGCAAGCGAAGCTACATTATTAATTTGTTTTCTAATTAGTTGCGGACGTCATCACCGGTATATTCATGAAATAAAACAAGACAACACAAAAACCTACAAACCAGTTTTGTCAACAACCACTTACACGTATCAGCAGTAACAGGAGAAAGAGTTGAGAGTATAAAAACTCCACAAAGTCAACATGAAAGATATATATATATATATATACACACACAGTAGAATCACTTTAAACCGAAATTTTGGGGCCCTTTGAATTCATTTCGGTTCAAAAGCATTTTGGTTTAAAGCTAGTTTTGCTTTCGGTCATTTTTCAGGGGAAGTAACCGCTATTTCTGTTGCCTTGCCAATAATAACTGGGCCTGACAATGGAACATGCATTGCCCTGGCTTGTCGAAACCAGAGAAACACTGATTCTTCCAGTTCTTCATGGCTGCAAAGTTCCATTTTCTTGATAGTCGGGCAAAATTTCGAATCTTCACGAGCCTTCTGTAACTTCTCCCTGTCTTTCAAAATTGTAGACAGCGTTGAGTTTGGGATGCTATGTTTTTTACAGATCTGTCTTCGATAGGTTCTTTTCATCCACTTCGGATAAGTTTTTCAGTTTAAATTCCAATGTGTAAGCAGAGTGCTTTCTTTTCGACATCTTAGAGTTGGATAAAGCTAAATGTTGAAAACTATCGCAAGTTGTAGGCCTAATGCGAATTAGAAATTAGAGAACATGTACTGATCAGAAGCACTGCGTCGATGCCGACGATGTACAAGGTACATATATATATATATAAGCTCCATTGGAGCACGGATTCCTCGAATTTGGGGAATTTTTATATGTTCGAGAAAGCCGTGTTCGAACTTTTCTATTTTTAGCACTTGGACTCTGGATTGTGCTTGGAACAGTTTTCGTGAATATTTTGAAGTACATTAACAGCGAAGAGAGGCTTCGTGTTTTCGTGGCTGCTTCAAAGATGTTCTAATAATAGCACTTATTAGAACATCTTTGGGCTGCTTCCTTACAATTCCGAGCATTACGGGAATTCTTGATTTGCCGGATTTCCCCTACTTTAGTATTTCAAATAGCAGATTGAAAACAGATACCTCCGAACAACATGATCTGTCGTTCCCAACTCGTTTTATGTAAAAACCTGTCTCCAGAGCCCAGCGATTGTGGGATGTCGAACTCTTGATACTAGATCTAGATCTAGACTCAAGGTCTACATTCAGATCGCAGTCACAAACGTTCAAATGAAATGGATCTTGCTTGTTCCTGAACAATCTTTAACCCAGACAGTGACTGTCTGTCAAGGAAGAGCTAGACCTAATCCTGAAGACCCGACAAAGGAGTGAACGCGAAGTTCACTATTGTGAGTTCAACATTTTACCTTTTGAGCTATCTGGCGTCCTAACATCAATGATTAATAAAGAGATTGTACTAATTGAATAGGCAAGGGGTGTGCCCAGACAGATTTACCTGTCATCATTACCCATGTCTCGTACACGTGGAACAAACAAATGTTGGTTACAATCGGCCCCTTTGAAGTCTTAGCGACAGGTAAACCTAGCACAGGCACAGACAGACAACTGGCGCCGATTGCATCGGCCTAGGCTACAGTAAGGTGTGGCGAGAGAGACGGGAGAGTCTCTCTCCCTGGCGACTAGGGATGAAAGGCTAGGCTGGCTCTCCACCAGTGGTTTCTATACACAGTGACAGGGAGGGGTAAGGCGTGCTTGTTGGAAGAATAACAACAGCTGCTTTGATCGAAATTTAAGATCTGAGAATGTGATGGTTTGTCAAATTTCATAAGAGGCGAAAATTTTCTTTCTCTAATTGAGGACTGATTGTCCGAAGGAAACGTGTTATAACTTCGAACTAGTTCGACGAAAACGTAGAAATGAGAAGAGAGTAGAGAGAGAATCAGAAGGGGAAAACGGAATAGTTCGAAGAATTCCTGATTTCGAGGGATCCGTGTTCGATCTAACCGTGTTCTACTGTGTATATATACACACACATGTATGTAGAAGATAGAAGGAGACGAAAACACAGACTTGGAATACTTTACCGTATCCATAACCGCCAACAGCGCCCTGGAAATGAATTGGTTCAAGGCAGCAATGATGGTTTCAAACAAAGCAATAGAACAATTGTACCATAAAACAAAGTTCATGTGATCTCTCTCTCTCTCTCTCTCTCTCTCTCTCTCTCTCTCTCTCTCTCTCTCTCTCTCTCTCTCTCTCTCTCTCTCCCCCCTCTCTCACTTCAATCTCTACTATTCGTCCCATGCACACCTTACCATACCAATACCATGATATAGTACGAATAATCTTCCTTTATTATTAATTTAATCCCCGCTCTTCCTAGATGATCATTAATAAGTACAATCAGCATCAACATCATCATAGCTGCAGTAGATTTATTATTATTGTTATTGTTATTATTATTATTATTATTATTATTATTATTATTATTATTATTATTAACAACAACCATTTTGTCTACATAAATCTCCACTATCCCAATCACATTACATGTAAATCATTTCATCGCATATTGTATAATGCAGTAAATTCAACTCACTTTGTTTCCTTTATTGAAACCAGTCGAATAGCCCAAGCCCAATCCTCTAGATCCACCGAATCCCAGCCCCAATCCTCTAGATCCTCCGTTTCCAAGAGCCAAACCTCTGCCGAATCCCAGACCCAGTCCTCTGCCATTTCCGAGACCAAATCCCCTTCCGAATCCCTGAGCAAATCCGCCGTACCCTTGGGGAAGTTAAACAAAACAAGAGTTTAATTCACTTACCTTCAGCAAATTCTCTCAGTTGGTTTGGTTATTATATATATATATATATATATATATATATATATATATATATATATATACAGTGGAGTCCACTTATAACAACAATTGAAACAACGAGAACTCGGTAATAACGAGACTTTTTCTCAATCCCCGTTTTTCTCCCTTCTTTAGCTTTGTAACTACGATTCTGGAATAACGAGAACAAATGGATAGTGAACTCTGTAATAACGAGAGATCGCTGGCCCTCGTGTTCAAATAAAGTCATAGTCCTAAAGGCCTTTTCGCAGCCATTGTGTTGCAAATGACAAAGACTACGCATGCCGCACTCAACTGTGAAGAAGATTGCGGGCCAATAGGCTACTTCACTGCGTCACCCATCGCATTGCTTGTGTCGAAAGCGAGAGGCTGGCACACGCCTCTCACTCTCTGCACACTAGGCCTAAGCTAAGCCTAAGAAACAATAACCAATAAGCACGCCGCAGTAGGATGCCTCTCTTTGTTACTACCCTTCCCCACCACCCGCAGTACGCACATGGCCTAGCCCACCCAACAACCACATAGCACGCGGTGTGCGGTGGTATAGGCCTAGCTGATCACTGATAGAGTTGTCAGTCAGTCAAGGTTTGATTGTTACAGTGATTAAATCGCTCATCTTCAATCCACGTCGTCAATTCCAAGACTGATAATCTCTTCTCGTCTTCAAAAATGGCATCTAAAAGAAAGCGCATTACTCTGGAGACTATTTCCCTTTACAAGTGGAATAACGAGAACTCGGCAATAACGAGAGAAGGCATCTGGTCCGGGCATTCTCGTTATACCAGAGTTTTACTGTATATATATATATATATATATATATATATATATATATATATATATGAGAGAGAGAGAGAGAGAGAGAGAGAGAGAGAGAGAGAGAGAGAGAGAGAGAGAGAGAGAGAGAGAGAGAGAGAGAGAGAGCTATTCTATTCTTTGTCCCGTGACAATCAGTAGGCCTCACAATTTTCCGCGGATCGCGTGGTTGAGAAAATCCGCGGATGGAAGAAAACAATTTATTTTCAGCAGTAATCCGTGTTTTCGAAAACAAATAATTTAAAAAATTTGGATGATTGAACGCAAAGTCGCCTGAAGTCGGCTGCAATCGTTATATTTAAGTAAATACGAACTCGCCGGAATGGTAAACTCGGCATTTTCCGTAAGCATCGGTGACCGCGTGTATCACTGTCACTTATCACTATCAGGCCAACACGAAGTTCGCGGAATAGTACACTCGGCACTTTCCGTCAGACTCGGTCCGTGATATTGCTAGCTGTCTCCAGCGTTTCCGCGAAGCATTGTAATTTGACTTAACTTAGGAACGGTCTTACCAGTTCCGAACTACACTTTTTATCTTGCCGGAGTTCATTGTTTTGTTTACACTTGTGATGCAGCAGCATAGACCTAGCTAGAGACTGAGAGGAGTGGGCGGGAACAAAAGTCCGAGAGGCCTATGCAGGCTTTAAGCGGTAGAATACTAGATCTAGAATATACATTATCAGATCTACTTCTGGCCCTAGGACTTCGGCTGAAACACTTTTTTTAATTTGTGTTTTTTACGATTATGGCCGGCCCTCATTGTTTTGTGTTTTGTTTTGTATTTTCCTCCGCACCGCCCTTCTCTAGCGCAAGGATATGCAAAACTTTGATGAGAAGGAAGGGATTAGCAGAGTCTCTGTCAGTACCATCTGTCTAGCGGTCTCTGTTCATGATTATAAGAGAAATCAAGATTACGTTTACTAATAATTACAGAGATCAGGCTTGGTTGATGCCTTAACATGTAATACAATCATGTTCCAATGATGACTAACCAGGTTTTTCAGAATTTGTTTTGGGTGTGACCGCGCGCCTGCACACGCATTGCCGAACTAGATAAAGCACACATTAAGGCAGTGGATGCGGGTGAAGTTTGCTTTTTGATTAAGGTTTTGCGAGTAAGATCTCGATTAAAACCAAGAAACAAAATCTGGATAAACATATCAATACTCACCGAAAAATAACTTTAGAGGGAAAAAAGAAAAGTGAAATAGCAGACAAACTTGCGTTAAAGAAAGGCCAGCATCCTAAAAGTACTAGTAATAGTTGTGGACTATAGTGTCTCGTCTACCCCAGCTGTGATTCAACACAATCAAATAGAACTGATTGAAGCTGCAAAGGAAACTAACACTCATTCATTTGGCAGCAGCGGTAGTACAGTAAAAATTCAAGCAACTGACACTAGTGTAAAAAATAAGATAAGTTTGGCTCAGAAAATGCCTTTGATGAAGCAGCAATATTGTTGCCTTATTTGAGTTTGAAAAAACCCAAGCTTTAACCTCCCCCTGACTCTGAAAGTGGCTACAACAGTGAGAATGAGGTTCTCTGCTCTGCCCTAAGCCCATGAATGAAAGAACTGTTTATGACATTGACAAGCCATAGTCATTTTCATACGAAATATAAATGTTAAATACCAATTATTTTGAATTCTCTTCTCTGGTATTAATGTGTTACCAAGATCTGTTTATTTTGTTTTTAGCTTTTTATCGTGCGAATTTTTTTTATATCACCGCGGCGCCGATGAATTTCAGTGGTTGGAAAGGTTGTGTGTTGTGACCCCTGAATCAGTGCCATCGTGAACTCCACTTTCAGCAAGTTTTCGCCGTCATCCACTTTATAATGTTGTTTCTACTTCTAGTGATCCAAATGGAAGTGTTTTTTCTTCATCTTCTCCTTGCAAAATCCGTCTACAACTTCAACACTTCTACCTGCACTTTGCTGCTGGTTATATTACAACTTGGTTTTGTTGTTCCGCATTAATATAAACTAAGAGGGCAAATCAGTAAATTGATTTTTGCGATATGTGGATCAAGAAAACAGAGCGAAATGGGGGGAAAAATGAACGGCAGAAAAATGCAAAACGATGATGACGATGATGATGATGATCATAATAATAATAATAATAATAATAATAATAATAATAATAATAATAATAATAATAATAATAATAATAATAATAATAATAATAATAATAATACATAGGACTAAAAATAGTTTGACGCTCAATAATCTAAATCTTAACTTGTACAGAAATAGTAAATGTTCGTGTATTGGTGGATCGCGCAGGTGCGTACAGAAAAACACGAGTGAAAAATATTTCCCATCACTAATAAAACAGAGCTGAACTACGGTATTAAGCATGAGGTCTTTAAAGAACAAAGCATGAAGATAAAGTGAACAGATGGTTCAAATAAAAATCTAACTGGGTAAAGCCTCACCTTTCCCAAAGCCAGTACTGTAACCCTGAAAAATTAGAGGAAACACTATTTAGATAATCTTTATTACGACAGTTGAGATAAAAACAGTGGGGTGAAGACTAGAGAAGTTGTGTGACTTTGTGTGGGCATGCATCACAACATGTATATGTTTGTATAAAAAAAAAAAAAAACTATACTCATACATGTACAAACAGGTGTAGCCCTGGTAGATTAGATAGAGAGACAGGAGAGAGAGAGAGTGAATGAGAGAGAGAGAGAGAGAGAGAGAGAGAGAGAGAGAGAGAGAGAGAGAGAGAGAGTGAGTGAGAGAGACTCAGAGAGAGAGAGAGAGAGAGAGATATTATATATATGAACTGAAAGCGCTCTGCGTTTATAGAAAGACAAAGCAACCACTAACCTCTATCAACTCCTAAGGAAGTATTTAAAATATAATCAGTTATGCTAGCACAATATCTGCGCTATTTTTTTTTTTTTTTACATCAGATGAACGAGGCAGTAAAGATGGACATTTGTATTAAACCCTTATCTTTCTAATCAACCATTACCTGACCACCAGCTTTACATGAACGCGGTATAGTGTAACCACAGTGTATGCCAAATGTAGTACAGTGTATATCAGCCTTACATTACTTCAAGCATTGTGTATGTACAGTATATGCCAGAATTATTGCGTAACCACAGTGTATACCACTACCAGCCTTAAATTATCTATGTGTAACCACAGTGTATACCACTACCAGCCTCAAACTATTCCATGTGTAACCACAGTGTATACACTACCAGCCTCAAACTATTCCATGTGTAACCACAGTGTATACCACTGCCAGCCTTAAATTATTCCATGTGTAATCACAATGTATACCACTACCAGTCTTAAATTATGCAATGTGTAATCACAGTGTATACCAGCCAAACACTTGTTGATGTGCTGTGTAACTACAGTGTATGCCAGCCTTTCATTATTCCATGTGTTGTGTAATCACAATTTATGCCAGCCTTAGGTAAAGTATCCCATGTGCTTGCCTCAAATCCTCAGTGAGATTATGAATGATGAGCGAACTATTTTCTTCACTGTTATTTTTCTTAAAACAAAACTTTACCGATTCCTCTTTCTCTAACATTCATGTAACCAAAGTCTG
This sequence comes from Elysia crispata, assembly GCA_033675545.1. Lineage (NCBI taxonomy): Eukaryota > Metazoa > Mollusca > Gastropoda > Plakobranchidae > Elysia > Elysia crispata. Next base: position 157,219 of record JAWDGP010003877.1, on the reverse strand, counting down.
TCATGTCTTACCTTGCCGTATCGGGTATCTCCGAAACCACCTCGACTGTAACCTGTCAGGAGACCAATAGAAGATGTGACGTATTAGCGGTCAGTAATACCTGGACACGACCTTTTGAAAAAAAAACTATGTCTCACTTAATAATAATAATAATAATAATAATAATAATAATAATAATAATAATAATAATAATAATAATAATAATAATAATAATGTTCTAAAGCAAGACAATTACTTTAGCATCAACTATAGTTAGCAACTCACCGTAGGGACCAGCGCCTAGGCCAGCTAAACCCTCGTTACCGAACACTCCTCGAGATCTGCCATATATGTCTGTGGCTAACGCTCCGGCCGCTAGAGCGCAGACGATCAGAGCAACACAAAACTGCTGCTGGAGGGGAAAGGTGTAAACTATGTAACAGGGAGCAGAGCAGACTTGAGATAGGGGAAAAGGAAGTGATATTAAATAACAGATCTTTGGCTCTCTGAAGTTTGACATTGAAATCAGTGGCCGCTAGATCTTTCTTTCTTTCTCTCTTTTTTTTTTTGATTGTTCCAGCCCGTGTTTAGATTTTGTCCATTCTCATTTTTGCATAATAATGCTACGTCAGAAACAAAAGCAATACATTGGGAAACAAAGATCTAATCAAGTGATCTGAAAAAAAATGTTGGCACAGAGCAGCAACATGACTATTTCTTACATAGGACAGACGTCATGACCATTACCCAAAGGTTTCGGATTATTTTATAAAGTTTTTCCTTGCAAAAACTTGCAACAGCAGGGATAATAATTCCTGCCCACTCAAAGGCCAGTGCCTCCAAAAGGGAGTGGTATACAAGGCAACTGTGGAACAGAAACCCTCGAAAAAACGAGACACTTACATAGGAATAACAGAAAATGAGTTCAAAACCAGATACAATCAGCATACATCGAGCTTTAAACTTAACCACAAAAAATCAGCCACAACTTTAAGTGAATTCTTATGGAAACTTAAGGAATCAAAAACCGAATATTACTTATCATCGGATGTAATCGAAAGAGCGCAGCCATACTCGGCAGCGACGAACGGATGCAACCTTTGCATAGCAGAAAAATACTTCATTCTAAAAACAAAACCAAGCCTCAACAAAAGAAGGGAAATATTTTCATCGTGCCCCCATAGAAAGAAACATCTACTACAAAACTTTCAGTGGTCCGGAAACGAAAAAAGAAACAACAACCCAAGGTCGGAACGGCAACCGAACACACCTCAGTCATACCCGAAGAGAGCGCAAGACAGGCGACACCTTTGTCCTCCGCTTGAAACACAAGTGTCGTATGAAGAGAATTTAAGGTAAGATCTTCTATATCTATCTAGATCTATCACTATATATATATACATATACATGTAGTATTATACTGAGTCCAGTGAAACCACCCCACCCCCACCCCCCCCCCCCCAAAAAAAAAAAAAAAAAAAAAAAAAGAAGAAGTATATGAATAGCCGATAGGCCTATGTAAATGCACATTCTTGTAGGTCTAATCATTGGTCTTCTAGTTCTGCTAAAATTATGTTTTAATTTTTTTTCCTGTCATCTTCAAATTGATACCATATGAATCTTAAACATCACACGATCACGGTCTCCATCAAATTTGAAAGATCACAAGAAGTAGAGCTACAAGCAATGGTCTGAAATGTAAAGTTTTGCTCTGGTTATTATTATATTACCTAAATTTTATTCCAATCAATAACTTTAGGTCCAATGAATAAATCGTTAGAGTTCAATTTTAAACATTGGTATTTCCCATAAAAATCAGATGGTTTATTCCCAATCAGTTCCTAGTATCAGATAAGCGACCGTAATGGCACGCAAATCTTTAACCTCATCATGTCATGTAATTCTTGAACCTCATCGTGCCACGTAAATGTTGAACTTCATCATGTTACGTAAATCTCTAACATCATCATGTCACGCAAATCTTTAACCTCATCATGTCACGTAAATCTTTAACCTCATCAACTTCCGTAAATCTACTACTATGTGCCTGACAGACCGCTGACTTCGGTTCAGGGTCACGTAACTCTACTTACCATGATTAACTTCAGACACTGGGATCTTCCGGTGGACGATACTGGGATGCTGTGAGTGTGACGGTAACTAAATACCGTGGAATGGTCTCTTTATATATAGAGAGAGCAGCCAAGTGCCCAGTGGAAGGTGCAGCGCGCCAGCTATAATAATATTGTTTATGGACCAACAAAACTGGTGCACGCACCGGGAACGAGTGCTACCGTACACAGTGGCTTCATTACGAGCAAGCTGCCCCGGAGTTGACCTTATATACCAGCACTCCAAACAGTGCGTGATCTGTAGGGCGCTTTCGATAGTTTTAAAATCTTTGTTCCCCTCCGGTTTTAATTCTCTCCCAGAATCCGTTTAATCCAAGCGCTATGTGACCGGGTAACCCCAAACATGAACTTTAATGACCCACTGCAACGCTGCTAGACCATACCGCCTGTCAACTCGCTGCGAGCAGATTCATTTCTGTTTTGAACGTAAATATCTGCCACGCATGGTCACAAGAAAATTCATTGTCGGGGATTGTTTTCAATTTCCCCGCAAGCGCTTCTAGCAAAAAATTATGGAAAAACAAATTCGTCGGTGAACATTGCTGCTGATCATATATTTAACATTTCAATTGAATCCCCCTCACCCGCCCACCTCCAAGTTAAATTTTCAAAAAAGTCTGAGCGGCAAAGAGAAAATAATCTTGGAGAGACTTGTGAGACGTAGAATTAATAGTTCCCCACACAAGACTGTAGGACAGACTTGGGAGACGATGAAGAAATAGTTATCCCGCACAAGACTGTAGGAGAGACTTGGGAGACGTTGAATTATTAGTTACCCCGCCAAGCCTGTAGAAGTGACTTGGGAGACGTTGAATTATTAGTTACTCCGCACAAGACTTTAGGACTAAGAGAGACTTGGGAGACGTTGAATTATTAGTTACCTTGCACAAGACTGTAGGACTAAGAGAGAGTTGGGAGACGTTGAATTATAAGTTACTCCGCACAAGACTGTAGGAGAGACTTGGGAGACGTTGAATTATTAGTTACTCCGCACAAGACTGTAGGAGAGACTTGGGAGACCATGAAGAAATAGTTACTCCGCACAAGACTGTAGGAGAGACTTGGGAGACGTTGAATTATTAGTTACTCCGCACAAGACTGTAGGAGAGAGTTGGGAGACGTTGAATTATTAGTTACTCCGCACAAGACTGTAGGACAGACTTGGGAGACCATGAAGAAATAGTTACTCCGCACAAGACTGTAGGAGAGACTTGGGAGACGTTGAATTATTAGTTACTCCGCACAAGACTGTAGGAGAGACTTGGGAGACGTTGAATTATTAGTTACTCCGCACAAGACTGTAGGAGAGAGTTGGGAGACGTTGAATTATTAGTTACTCCGCACAAGACTGTAGGAGAGAGTTGGCAGACGTTGAATTATTAGTTACTCCGCACAAGACTGTAGAAGAGAGTTGGGAGACGTTGAATTATTAGTTACTCCGCACAAGACTGTAGGACTAAGAGAGAGTTGGGAGACGTTGAATTATTAGTTACTCCGCACAAGACTGTAGGACTAAGAGAGAGTTGGGAGACGTTGAATTATTAGTTACTCCGCACAAGACTGTAGGAGAGACTTGGGAGACGTTGAATTATTAGTTACTCCGCACAAGACTGTAGGAGAGACTTGGGAGACGATGAAGAAATAGTTTTTCCGCACAAGACTGTAGGAGAGACTTGGGAGACGTTGAATTATTAGTTACTCCGCACAAGACTGTAGGAGAGAGTTGGGAGACGTTGAATTATTAGTTACTCCGCACAAGACTGTAGGAGAGACTTGGGAGACGTTGAATTATTAGTTACTCCGCACAAGACTGTAGGAGAGAGTTGGCAGACGTTGAATTATTAGTTACTCCGCACAAGACTGTAGGAGAGAGTTGGGAGACGTTGAATTATTAGTTACTCCGCACAAGACTGTAGGAGAGACTTGGGAGACGTTGAATTATTAGTTACTCCGCACAAGACTGTAGGAGAGACTTGGGAGACGTTGAATTATTAGTTACTCCGCACAAGACTGTAGGAGAGAGTTGGGAGACGTTGAATTATTAGTTACTCCGCACAAGACTGTAGGAGAGAGTTGGGAGACGTTGAATTATTAGTTACTCCGCACAAGACTGTAGGAGAGACTTGGGAGACGTTGAATTATTAGTTACTCCGCACAAGACTGTAGGAGAGAGTTGGGAGACGTTGAATTATTAGTTACTCCGCACAAGACTGTAGGAGAGAGTTGGGAGACGTTGAATTATTAGTTACTCCGCACAAGACTGTAGAAGAGACTTGGGAGACGTTGAATTATTAGTTACTCCGCACAAGACTGTAGGAGAGACTTGGGAGACGTTGAATTATTAGTTACTCCGCACAAGACTGTAGGAGAGAGTTGGGAGACGTTGAATTATTAGTTACTCCGCACAAGACTGTAGAAGAGACTTGGGAGACGTTGAATTATTAGTTACTCCGCACAAGACTGTAGGAGAGACTTGGGAGACGTTGAATTATTAGTTACTCCGCACAAGACTGTAGGAGAGAGTTGGGAGACGTTGAATTATTAGTTACTCCGCACAAGACTGTAGGAGAGACTTGGGAGACGTTGAATTATTAGTTACTCCCCACAAAATTATCTGCCACTTAACAAGGACATTATTTTTCCGCAAGGTTTTCAAATCATAATTTGAGTAGCTTAGTCTAATGTATGAGCTACTGCCACCATTTTATAATTTTTTTTTTAATGTCCAATGCTCACAGTTAGAGTCTGTATATGTAAAGAGTTTCCTTTCTTTCCCTCTGCCAGACGATATCCTCATTGTTTCTCGTTAGTTGCTTCCCTTGACCTAATAACCACCCCAAAACATAACACAAACTTCCGCTGTTCTCAATGATTGATATGGGGCATTGTCTGAATGCCTCGAAAAAAAAAGAAAAAAAAAAACAAGAACAAACCTTGTTCGTTAGCAAAAATAAAAAACCCACCCCCGCTCTCTCACCACACATGTAGGCGCTAAAGAAGTTTTTCACCTTTAACAAATTATTTGCTAGAAATGTCTGAAGGAGCCAGAGGAGTTGGGAGGCCAATGACCGATGAGAACCATGACCTTCTGTGAGGTAGGACGACTCTTACTAGTCTTAGCTCCACACAAGAGGAAAGAAAAGGACATAAAGACAATACATATAAGGAGGCGGAGGTAAAATGTCAGACAATTGAAAATTTGCCCAGCAAACACCATACTAAAGCAATGTAAAAAGAAACGAAAAAAAGATCACAAAAAACCCCCAAAAAACCAACACAGAGTGTACGAGGAGATGAAGAACAAATGTAAGATAAATGACAAAGAAAATTAAAAAAAAAAAAAATAAACACCACATACACACACAAGAAAACAGCAGCAGCAGCAACAACAACAACAACAGAGAGAAACTTAGACGAAAAAGAAGAGAAAATATTAATTGAAAAAAAAAACAAAAAAACAAAAACAAAAACAAAACAAAACAAAACAAAAAACAATGTATATCCAACAAGGTTCATTCAATATACGTATTTGGCCAGATGCGACAGAACGTATTATAAAATTTATAGTTTAAGTTACAATGTTAATTATAGAATTATAAAAATCCGCATTTGTCTTTGGTCGCACATTGAGCTGTGAAAATTCCAGCAGCCACCATACAAACTTAAGATCTATGCAAGCTAAGAGCTAGCCATTCTTTGGAGCCCTTTTATCACAACATAAAGAAGAAGGATCAACCATAAACTGGGACAACAAAACATTCTATAATTAGATCTAAATCTAGGCTAGATGAAAAATGAATGGTTTTGTCCTGCAGTTGTGTGCACGAGAGGAAATAAAAACAAATCATTCCCCTCCGGCATGCGTGGACCTGAGATTGACATTTATTTAATTGGTTAGAAATGAGGCGGCTGTAAACCACACAGAAACACACGCACTCTCTCTATCTCTCTCTGAGTGCAGACAGAACAGCCCATCTATCTGTAACCTTCAGAAGTCAAGTGCCTCACCCCCCCCCAAAAAAAAAAAAAAAAAAAAAACACAAACACTCACACACACACACCCTACCAAATTTTCAGTAAACCTGTCACAGTTCACCGTCAGGCATAATTATAACAATGTAAACAAAAGCCACTCCGCTGTAAATGGCAGAACGAATCAAATTCTTTGATTTTAAAAACTTCGTATATACCTATCTAAATACCGGTATATGCCGAATTGAGGCTTGTAGTTGTAGCGATCAGCTTCTATGCTGTATCGGTCTACCAGATCAGGACTTGGACCAATCTAAATATACGCCGTATCGTGATCTGTATCAATCTGAATATAATATACCATATCGGGACTTGGACCAATCTAAATATATACCATATCGGGACTTGTACCAATCTAAATATATGCCGTATAGTGATCTGTATGAATCTGAATATAATATACCATACCGGGACTTGGACCAATCTAAATATATGCCGTATCGTGATCTGTATCAATCTGAATATATTATGCCATATCGGGACTTGGACCATTCTTAATATCTGCTGTATCGTGATCTGTATCAATCTGAATATAATATACCATACCGGGACTTGTACCAATCTAAATATATGCCATATCGGGACTTGTACCAATCTAAATATATGCCATATCGGGACTTGTACCAATCTATATATATGCCATATCGGGACTTGTACCAATCTAAATATATACCATATCGGGACTTGTACAAATCTAAACATATGCCATATCGGGACTTGTACCAATCTAAATATATGCCATATCGGGACTTGTACCAATCTAAATATATGCCATATCGGGACTTGTACCAATCTAAATATATGCCGTATCGTGATCTGTATCAATCTGAATATAATATACCATACCGGGACTTGGACCAATCTAAATATATGCCGTATCGTGATCTGTATCAATCTGAATATATTATGCCATATCGGGACTTGGACCATTCTTAATATCTGCCGTATCGTGATCTGTATCAATCTGAATATAATATACCATACCGGGACTTGTACCAATCTAAATATATGCCATATCGGAACTTGTACCAATCTAAATATATGCCATATCGGGACTTGTACCAATCTAAATATATGCCGTATCGTGATCTGTATGAATCTGAATATAATATACCATATCGGGACTTGTACCAATCTAAATATATGCCATATCGGGACTTGTACCAATCTAAATATATGCCATATCGGGACTTGTACCAATCTAAATATATGCCATATCGGGACTTGTACCAATCTAAATATATGCCGTATCGTGATCTGTATCAATCTGAATATAATATACCATATCGGGACTTGTACCAATCTAAATATATGCCGTATCGGGACTTGTACCAATCTAAATATATGCCGTATCGTGATCTGTATCAGTCTGAATATATGCCACATCGGGATTTGTACCAAGCTATATATTATATATATGCCATATCGGGACTTGTACCAATCGAAATATATGTCATACCGGGATTTGTACCAATCTCAATACATGTATATGCCATATACAGATCTAGATACGAGTTCCAATGTCTGTCTAATGGCAAATTATTTTTTTTTGGTGCTGTTGTATCGAGGCCAGTCTGGATGTGATCATTTTATTTTCGCAGTGGGTGAAAGTTAAAGAAATTAAGAAATTCAGGCAGATTTATAATAGCTAGTGATCAATTAAACCTAGGATTTGGACATTCTTTGAGATCGATGCGGAGGGGAGGAGGACAGCGGGTTCGACCTCCCCGGTCACTTGTACTACGTGGAGGAACACAAGTTCCTACACGATTAAGGAAATGGTTGACGCCGACTTGGTGGGGATCGGATCGGGTCCGAGGACTGGTGAAGGAAGGGAACTTATGCATGACTGGTTGTGGGAGACAGGAAATAAAAGATACCCCGCCTTAGTTATTATATATGGATTCTTAGATCTTTTCAACACACTAGGGTTTGGGCTAAACTCCATTCTGGCTTTCGATGCGGAAAAACGAGTCCATTCTGTTTCTAGTGTCTTTCTTGTTTGTAAAAAAAAAAAACTAGGACAGTCAAGCAATCTTGCATGGGCATGATAAGAATTCTGAACAATTAAAAGGAAGCAATCAAGGTACAATGTTGATTTCACGGTTACCGTTCCTTTCGAGAATCGGAGATTCTGAGAACCGGACTCGGTGATTCTACAATTCTCGACTCCAGTGCCCATTCTTAGCGCCTACTTAAGTAAAATGGTGTTTGCCCGCCCAACCCAGTTCTACAGGTCTGATACTATTAATATGGAAGGGCTTAGATCTAATGTTAACTCTTCAAAAGATAATGAAGTTTTCATTTTGTTGTTGTTGATACTTTAGAACTTTGTGATTTGCATTGCAAGTTTGTTATTCTTTACCTCTCAAACTAGTACCGGTAATAAAAATATTTGAAAACTCTTGATTTGGCGTGCACAAAACGCAATAATCATAGCTGCTGATGCTGCACACACCTCTTTATCTACAATGGCCGCTCTGCTGATTTTGTTGCTCGGAGCTTGATTCTACGGGCAAGAATTTATACGTGTTCTCTTACATCAGTGCATAGATTAACGCTAGTACAATACAGAATTTTTTATTTATTGCAAGTTGTTAAATTAAGTTTCATTTTCAATATAATAAAGCATTATACTCTAGATCCCTTCAGCTAAAGAATGGAAGCTTAATGACTAGAATCTAAAATTAATTCTTATTAGTAATGCGTTCAGTAAAATGTATGATAGGACTTTCGCATGGTTTTGTCATGTTTCAAGATCCATAGTCCACTCGACTGGTGAAAATTATCTTGACTGCTTTCTCTGGCAATTCCAACATTTTGCCATGGTACAACATCACAATATGTCGCCAATCCATTGTTTACACAATTAAGTGCCTTCTCTTATTTAATGTAAACTTCTTTGTCTGTGTGTGTGTGTGTGTGTGCTTTTCTTTTCTATAGACAAACTTGGTGACTCTGATGGGCAAGACGAAGATTATCAGCCCTCACTTCCATAGGATTCTGAAAATGATGTGGAGGAGTTGCAACTTGCTGAGCAAGGAGTTGGACAACAAAGAGAAGTTACAAAATCTGGCAAAATAGGAGCAAAGTGTCTGATTCTGACGATTCGGGGAGGACATTTCAAGAAAATTCCAAAAATTAAAAGGTGACAAGGGGGAGCTCAAATTGCGCAGTCTGCCATACTTTGTCTAAAGACAAAAGCAAGTGCGCTTTACTTCCGCACGAAGCTTGAAGTGCATAGTTTCACTCTCATCAACAATTGCTCACGTGATGACTTTTGCTGCTTTTGGGGAGAGACAGAGGGTGAGTTAAAGGCTGAAAACTTTGCCTCTATTCATTTCAAATCCATCTTGGCATCGGTCTAATCTCAACATCAAATCACTGATGTTGTGCAGTGATGGCTGCTTGTATCAACACAAAAACAACTGTTTGTATAAATGTCATTTGCAGATAGCATGAGAATACAAATTAGACATGTTTGAAATATCTTGTTGTGGCTCACATTCAGATGGAGTGTAACTGGATGCACTCAGTGATTGAGAGAAATATGGTGTGTGATACATTCACCCCAGATGACCTGAGGATTGTCCTGCAGACGGCCAGACGCAACCCCTCACCATACACAGTAAATCAAGTGCAATTCATTCACTTTAAAAACATGTCAACGTCTCGCCTAAATTCCATTAGGCCAAGCAGAAAAGCTGGTGACTCAATGGTCCCCCAGCTCTGCTCCAGAAGGTCGGATAAAATACAAAGTATTCCATGAAGATGGGGACTGGAGATCTCTACCAGTAAGGAGTGCTAACATAGTACCTGAAGATATTGGGTTGACTCCCATGTACACTAGTAGACTGAAAATCTCCACAAGGAAGTTTGATGATCCTCAATATATGAAGAAGGTCTTGCCTTTTGAGGATCAGTCCTTTAATGATCAACTCGAGTTTGTTGAGTAAAAAAAAAATTATCGTATCAAAATAGGGGAAATTGCAGCAAATTTTGAGGGGGCCAGTTTATGTTCATTTTTTTTTAATACCAGGGTAATGCGCATAACTCGGTGAATGGTATTGGTACTAAAACTGCTTCTTATTTTTAAGTTTACCAATTTTTTTTTTTACCTATGGCAAAGTTTGAGTTTGTTGCGGCTATGAAATGCCGTATGCAGGTATATTATACCAGATTATCAGGAACCATCTTTATCTCTAGGCCATCATATAATTATTGTTGTTTGAATTTTTCTTTCTTTTGCCTAGGATAGGTAGTGACTTCAATTCTATGCTTTTTTGCATGTGTTAGTGCTTTAAAATTGATTCACAACAGTTCTTATTCTGTCGGGGAGTTCACTTTTATTGATGTCATTTCTAATTGTTTTAAATGAAAAAGCAAATAAAGGAATACGATTTGTTCTTCATGTAAATTCAATAATATTGTTTAGGTTTGGTGTCCGTCTTCCATGTATGTTATTTACTCTTTCTTCGTCCCCCCCCCCCTCCCCTCTTCTCTCTGTTCTTTGTTTTTACTTTTACTTTATTATAATCATTTTATAAACTTCTTACCTCTTACACTTCTATTATTTTAATAATAAATAGTGCAAAAAAGTCGAGGAACATGCCTTTAAGCAATAAAACTTTGATTAACCTTGCTGTTTTATCACCTGAAATGTAGAGTGCTAACTCAACGCTTCAAGCACTCATGAATCTGGCAAATCACTGCTACAAGTTGTACTCTCATGTGAGCTAGGTCCTCTTGATCAAGAGCTGAGAGAATGATTATTTCACTGACAAGCAGATGTTTCTCATACCTTATGACCGAGATGAAGTGGACACCAGAACTGATTCAGACTGCTATTGTCACTTGCTTAATATCAAAAGTCAAGGACAGCATAAAGCGGCGCTGTCTTGTTACAGTGGATCTATTGTTGAAGGGACATTCAATATAATGGATGACGTTCTAAAAAAGGACAAAACCAGCATGACTCAACAAAACTTGAAAGCCTAGGTGTGTATTGCAACAACCTAACCAACCTCAGTTGGCATGAGAAGTATGATCTCGCGAGCATTATGCAATGCCCACCAAAGATCAGACCAAAACCTTATTACTAAGATCAAGAAAAAGAAAAGCTCTCATTTCTGATCAACCCCTCCCTTCAACTTCAGTCTCAGACCAATCCCTCCCTTCAACTTCAGTCTCAGACCAATCCCTCCCTTCAACTTCAGTCTCAGACCAATCCCTCCCTTCAACTTCAGTCTCAGACCAATCCCTCCCTTCAACTTCAGTCTCAGACCAATCCCTCCCTTCAACTTCAGTCTGAGACCAAACCCTCCCTTCAACTTCAGTCTCAGACCAATCCCTCCCTTCAACTTCAGTCTCAGACCAATCCCTCTCTACAACTTCAGTCTCAGACCAATCCCTCCCTTCAACTTCAGTCTCAGACCAATCCCTCCCTTCAACTTCAGTCTCAGACCAATCCCTCCCTTCAACTTCAGTCTCAGACCAATCCCTCTCTACAACTTCAGTCTCAGACCAATCCCTCCCTTCAACTTCAGTCTCAGACCAATCCCTCCCTTCAACTTCAGTCTCAGACCAATCCCTCCCTTCAACTTCAGTCTCAGACCAATCCCTCCCTTCAACTTCAGTCTCAGACCAATCCCTCTCTACAACTTCAGTCTCAGACCAATCCCTCCCTTCAACTTCAGTCTGAGACCAATCCCTCCCTTCAACTTCAGTCTCAGACCAATCCCTCCCTTCAACTTCAGTCTCAGACCAATCCCTCCCTTCAACTTCAGTCTCAGACCAATCCCTCTCTACAACTTCAGTCTCAAACCAATCCCTCCCTTCAACTTCAGTCTGAGACCAATCCCTCCCTTCAACTTCAGTCTCAGACCAATCCCTCTCTACAACTTCAGTCTGAGACCAGACCCTCTCTACAACTTCAGTCTTGGGCGAAACTCTTGCTTCCTCGACACATAAGTTCAACAGCTATAGTCAGTCAATCTCCAAGACCCTTTAAGAAAACCAAGACGACCATCATAACCTCGTTCTTTATGAAAGAGTAAACGTGTACCTTCCCTCCTTGTGGATAAGAGTAAGAATGGTATCCACTGTTGGACCCTGGCATGCACCATAAAAGGCGAACAAATGGATCTATGAGCAACAGAGAGACAGTATGGCATGAGAAATTTTTCTCTGGCACCCATGCTTCTATATCACCCTACCTCTTCCTAAGTAATAAAAGGAGACTGTTTGTAGGTCTACCTTAGTTATATGATGATTGTTACATAATTGATTACTTATTACTTAGTATCGATATATCAATACGTGTGCTGTATCGATTAGCTAATAAAAACCTCTTTGTTTACTTCCAGCATCAAGGCTTACCGTTGGTTCTATTCACTTACTGTTCATTGTCTTTATCTAACTTCATCTGATAATTAATCGATCATTAAACATGGTGGCAGCTGTGAAACCGCAAATTTCGATTTAAGGTACATAGAACATACTTTATTTTGCTTGTCAAACGCCACAATGGCTACAAACGATGCCTCAGCCACAACACCCATTCCGGGTCTACGGCCGCCAGACAAACTGAGTCTAGGGTCGAACAGTAAGGAAAATTGGAGACTTTTCTATCAAAGGTGGACGATGTACACCAAGCTGGCGAAGATGGACAAATAACCAGAAAATGTAAAGGTAGCTCTTTTCCTTCATCTCTTGGATGATGATGCGCTAAGAACCTTCAATTCATTCCAATTTAGCAGCCCTCCTGAAAACAGGACTGTACAGGAAATTATTGATCAATTTGACCACTTCGCGGTAGGAGACACCAATGAAACATATGAGTGATACCTCTTCAACAAGCGCAAACAAGAGGAAGGTGAAGCCTTCGATACCTTCTTAGCAGATCTAAGGCGCAAGATTAAATCTTGCAATTTCTGTGAGCAATGCCGAGACTCCATACTGCGAGGCAAAATAATATTAGGAATTCGGAGTGCGGAAACACAGACAGACCTTCTCAAGGTCAGGACTCTAGATTTACAAAAGAGCATAGACATCTGCAGGGCTGCAGAAAACGCTGAAAGCCAGAACAAAATGATGCGCACAGGCAACATTGAGGACAGCACTGTAAACAAGATCAGCCACAAAAGGGACATGAGCACCAAAAGAAACTGCAGATACTGTGGCGGTAATCACACTTTCGCCAATAAAGAAAAATGCCCCGCTTACGGGAAAACTTGCTCCAAATGTAAAAAGCAAAATCACTTTGCAAGGGTGTGTAAAGCGGGAGGATATGATAAGCCAAGACAGAGCCACGGGTCCCAGAGCCACCCAAAGAAGAAGATGGTGAGGACAGTACATGAGGAGAGCGAGAACGGCAGCGACAACAATTGGATATACACTTTGAAAAACGATGATGACCAAGACGCCATCACTAAAGAAGTCAAGTGCCGCATGAAAGCAGGACAACAAGACGTCATATTCCTCATTGATACTGGAGCAACTGTGAACATCTTACCACAGCACCTGGTGAAAAGGGAAGACATCAGGCCAACAATCAAACGACTAACTCAATACAATGGAGAAACTTTGAAGACGGCAAGAGTTGTAAGGACGGATCTGTACAACCCCAAAATGAAAAGGGAATATGAGACAGAATTTGTTGTCCTCAAGGGCGACTATCAACCAGTCTTAGGTGCAAAGACAGCTGTGGAGCTAGGCCTTATCGACATCAATACTAACAAGTTTGACAGAGTTAGTTTGGTGACAAAAAAGGGAGAGAATTTGGTGAGAGAATTTCACGTCGTTTTCTCAGAAGACAAAATAGGCACCCTGCCAGGTGTTCAACACCTAAAGACAGATGAGCAAGTATTACCAGTAATACAGCCAAGTAGAAGAATCCCAATCTCAATTAGATCTAGATTGAAGGCGGAATTACAGAAAATGGAAAAACAGGGCGTAATAGCCAAAGTTGACAAGCCAACTCCATGGGTCAACCAGGTGGTCATCTGTCCAAAAAAAGAATGGTGAACTAAGAGTTTGCTTGGACCCGAGGGAGCTTAACAAGGCGTTAAAAAGAGAGCACTATGTTATGCCGATTTTAGATGATGTACTGCACAAACCTAGCCATTCCACAGTGTTCACAAAACTAGATTTGAAATTGGGATACTGGCACGTGACGCTGGACGAAGAATCGTCATACTTGACAACTTTCCAGACATGCTTTGGTCGATATAGATATCCAAGGCTCCCATTTGGCCTGAATGTCAGCGCAGAAGTCTTCCAGAAGAAAGTTTTGCAAGTCTTTGGAGATATGGACGGCGTTATTGTCGTCGTTGATGACCTTATCGTTGATGGTGCTACAAAGGAAGAGCATGACCACAACTTGAGAGCGGTACTTCAAAAGTGCCAAGAGTTTGGAATCAAGCTGAATGCGAACAAGATGGACTTGGCCCAAGGTACAATCAGATTCATGGGACATATTATAACCAAAGACGGGATCAGAGTTGACCCAGACAAAATCAAAGCGATTGACACCTATCCTGTCCCCAAGAATTTCGAACAACTGAGGTGGTTCTTGGGAATGGTCAACTACCTGGCACGATACATGCCAAGCTTAAGGAAGGTGCTGCACCCTCTTCGCAATCTGGTGAAAAAGGACACCCCTTTTGTATGGTCAGAGAGCCAAGAAGCAGCATTCCAGTACATCAAACAACTGGTCGCCACAAGCCCCATTCTATCTTACTATGATACAAAGAAGGAGCTGCTAGTGGAGAACGATGCATCAGAATATGGTCTCGGATCAACACTGCTACAAGAGGGCAAGCCCATTGCTTTTGCTAGTAGAACATTCTCCCAATCCGAGCGAAACTATGCGCAAATAGAAAAGGAGCTCTTAGCGGTCGTGTTCGGACTCCAAAAATTTCATCACTACACCTACGACAGAAAAGTCACTGTAGTAACAGACCACAAACCACTGGTGGCCATAAGCAGCAAGCCACTCCACAGAGCACCAAGACGGCTACAAGCTCTACTGCTGAAAACCCAAACATATGACTACGACATGATGCACATGCCAGGTACTCAGATCCCAATCAGCGACGCACTTTCCAGAGCCCCAACTAAGGATGAGGAAGCCCAGCTCTTAGAGGAGGTATGCAACTTATCCCTCATCGACGTACCAGACCACAGACTGAATGAGATCAGGGGAGCAACACAGAAAGATGAAACCTTGAAATGCTTGATGGACACCATTTCAAATGGCTGGCCAGAGGATAAAAACCAAGTACACGCATGCCTACTGCCATACTTTCCATTTCGAGATGAGCTGACAGTGCAAGACGGCATTATACTACGTGGCGAACGGGTGGTCATTCCTCACAGTTTGAGACTAGACATGAAAATGAAAGTCCACAGTGGACACCCTGGCATCAATGCAAGTCTACGAAGAGCTCGAGAGCGAATATACTGGCCAGGAATGTCTAAGGACATAAGAAACTACGTCGAAACATGTGACACCTGCGCCACCTATGGCACAAAGCAAGCTGCACAAGCACTGCAAATGCATGAGGTACCATCAAGACCTTGGAAAAAGGTAGGAGCAGACCTCTTATCTTTCAAAGGGAGGCAGTATCTCATAAAGGTCGACTATTACAGCCAATTCTTCGAGCTAGACCACATTCCAGAAACAACATCACGTAAGGTGATCTATAAGCTCAAGCACCACTTCTCCAGGCATGGCATACCAGACACTCTCATCAGCGACAACGGCCCGCAGTTTTCATCAGCAGACTTCAAAAATTTTGCTCGAACTTGGTCGTTCAAACATGATCCTATCAGCCCTGGCAACAGCAAGGCAAATGGAGCTGCTGAAGCCAGCGTGAAAATTGCCAAGTCTACAATGATGAAATGTCAAAGGTGTAGGGAAGACCCATTCCTCGCCTTCCTCAACATGAGAAACACTCCAACAGAAGGCACAACCCCGTGCAACGTCTCATTGGTAGGCGTACCAAAACACTTCTTCCGACCACAGCTACGGCGTTCAAACCAAGCAGGATCAACCCAGAAAGGGCAGAGTTGGAAAACAAAAAGTTCAAAACTTCACAGAAATTCTCCACAGGGACGCATTTACCAAGACTGGCCATAGGAGATAACGTCCGAATGCAACCCATCGACGGCAGCCGAGAGTGGAAGCAAGCCACGGTCACAAAAATCCTGAGGAGAAATTCATACCAAGTGTCTGACGGGCAGAGAAGCTATAGGCGCACCAGAGAATTTCTTCGCAGCAAACCACTATCGAGGTGTGAGTCACCATCGCTTCAACACAGCAGCTCACACAGCAACACGGTCAACTCCTCTCCGCAGCCTCTGCCAACCATAGTCAACTCCTCTCCGCCGCCTCTACCAGTACCAACCATGCCACCGGTCGAGCCCTTGTGCTCACCAACACCTAATCAAGTTGTATACGAGCATACGCCTGATTGTGAAGATATCGCCCCATCTTCACAGGAACACCAAAGCACACAAAGCACTCAATACACTACTAGGAGTGGTCGCACCATTAAGAAACCTAACAAATATACTGAGTAGTCATGGCCATTTAGGGAATGTTCATCCACCTTGCGGTGAGGGTGCGACTACACACACACATGCACATACACTAGATGCAAAGTAGAACACTAAATTAAGCTACTAGAGCATACTTTAGATTTTTTCATTTTTGGACTCCATTTGGCTTTGACTAGCCTCTACTATTAATAACATTCCACTGGATACACTTTGCCACGAAAGATCCAAGTACCGGATGACCGAAACCCATTCAAGATATTGTTGCATTTGTCTGATTTTTTGAAGTCTTTAGCTGATCATTTATTAAACAATAATATTACTGTTTCCCCTTTCTAATTGCTAAATGCACAAGCATGGTTATTCTAGCAAAGCACGCTAAGAAGGATACTCATAAATTGTCAATGGCAAAGTTCTCTCAAAGTCAAATTCATCGTAAGACCTTACGCAGGTCCAGTATAAACACTCAACGCCAATTCAATGTAGATCGATTAAATTGCTAATGCTATCATGGCAAATAAAAATCTAAGTGTCTAGTTATCAATACATAAATTATGTATTCTTAATGTTCCATATTTCAAACCTAAGGAAGGGAGATGTTACGTAATTGATTACTTATTACTTAGTATCGATATATCAATACGTGTGCTGTATCGATTAGCTAATAAAAACCTCTTTGTTTACTTCCAGCATCAAGGCTTACCGTTGGTTCTATTCACTTACTGTTCATTGTCTTTATCTAGCTTCATCTGATAATTAATCGATCACTAACCAATGATGATCGAAAGTGAACGGATCGGTAGTGGTGATGACAATGAGCATAGCACTGATGTTGATAGTGTACAGTAGAGTTCAGAAAATCAAATCTCTGTGCTGCGGCCAGATTTCACACAACTTTCCTCCAACAGATCAATACATTTCAATGCTTCAAACTCATAATAGGGCTGCATGTTACTTGTTAGGAACATCAAACTAATATTTTAGGACTTCACCGCTATAATCAGATATCCTTTTCATAGATTGGTCGATGGATGGGAATTAGAATTTCCCAAGGCAATAACAACATTACATTCTGTGGCTGTGGTGGGAATCAAACCCACAAGCGTCGTTACGATGTGAAATCACTAACCAATCAATGCTGCTCCTATAATACCAATCAGTATTAGAATTACACGTAGTACAGTTACTTTTTTCATTTCACCCATTCACTCAATCTGTTCATCACTAAATCTAGATACACGTATCATTTCTTCGATTTCTTTTAGATCCAAGTGCAATCTATCTCTAAATAGGTACACCGAACCGAAATTTGGAAATCACTTATGAACAAATGAAGTGCATATGGATAGATCTAGAAGTTTTAAGAATTTTGATACCAAATTTATTGCTGTAACTTAATTTGTAGGCATTCTACGATTTCTTGAAACAATTAATTTTCGCGGAGTTTCGGCGACATGTTGGAAGAGCAAGTTTGCAAGTCCATAATGTTTCAAAATACACTTCCTCAAACACCAAACTCTCTGAACACACTGTCAGGTACACATGTTTGTTTTTTTTTTTTAAAGACAGTCAGAGAATTTTTAAAGGTTTATTTTTTCACTCTAGATAGATACCCACTTTCTTACTCATCCTTTCTCTCTCATGTCCTCATAGATTCTCCATCATCCTTTGATATCATAATACATGTAATCAATGAAAACATTTCATCAACTAATAAAAGGAAGTTACTCATTCTTAATAATGATGGAGAATCATGATAATGAAAAGTAAAAATCCTCTTCTCATAATTTGGATACATACGTGAAATCTCTACTCTCAAGATTTTGAATTCTTTTTCTTTTCTTTTTTTTTTTAATGAAGCTATAGCTGTCCCTGATTGCATTTCCTCTACTAATATCACTCAATCTCCTGCTTTGAAGGGGACTGTCGTGAACCCTTTATATCATTCCTATAAGGAGAAAAACGTATGCTGTCGTTTCTCCTCAACACCGCTTACTTTCTGGTTCTACACATTTTCTAGTGAATCTTCACAGAATAACAAAACATTTCCAAGTGTGATGGAAAGCTGAAACGAGCCTGGGCATTTGCTGTAACTGGGCGTGATGTGGTGAGTTGAACTCACTGCTTTAAGTAAGAGCTGTACCCGCCCAGTCCAGAGGTGATAAGATCTGGCCCAGATTGCTCTCATTGTTTAGAACCAGCAGTCACATCATAATTTGCTCCCTATTATCATTTTGATCGTATATTTTATAATTTATGTAATTTGCATTTTAAAATCGCAATGATCTTAAATATTGCTGTCTTAAATTAAGAACTGTGGTCATCATATTTGAAATATGGACACCATCTATAGTATTGCACTTATGGGCAGTATAGTAACGAGAAATTTTGAGTTGTGATTTTCTCAAAATCACATTTTGAAAGAAGTTATCAAAACATTATTTTGTATTCTGGTTGATCGTGATCAAGTTTTATTCCTCCATATGGCTAGATCGAGATAATGGGCGGGCGATGTTGATCTACAGGAACGCAATGGAGCCTGAAACCAAAGCATCCTCAGCCCTCATATTATTTGGTAGGCCCGTCAGAAATACAATCCCAATGTCAATGGGCCGTTACTGCCCTCACAATAACTGGCAACAAACGCTAACCTTCAGAGAACAGGCCCTTGCCAGGAGACATTCCAGAGAACATGAAAAGTGGTCAGATCACACTCGGATGCTACCACCACTGAAGGTAGGCGACCATGTCTACGTCCAGAATCTTGTTGGCGACCACTCCAAGAATTGGGAGCGCAGCGGTGTCATTACAGAGGTACCCAATTTTACCAATATGTCGTCCGTATAGATGGGTCGGGTAGGGTGACATCTAGAAATAGAGAACATCTGAGGAAGTTCACCCCTTTTGAAAAGCCGTCCCAGCTAGAAACCCTTCAGGGTTATGGACACTCTGATGCCACCCTTAACCTCCCCGCACAATGTGAGAGTGGCCAAAACCATCATGCAACTCCTTGGCCACAACCACCAATTGTGGAGCCAGAACACACTGAACCATCATCAGGGAGGCAACCTGTATCTCTCCTTCAAGATGGCATGGATCTACAACCTGGAGCAGAGCAACCCCTGGCCTTTAATGACAGTCCCGTCACGTCAGACGATAAAGGATTACGGTAACCATGGACGATAGCAAAGCATCCCTGAAACGGCCGCCACAAAATTACTCACAGCTTTGGCCCGGTTACTTCCCCATAACAAACCTGGGGAGCAAGAACAAACGGTCCCGAGACCACGTTCATGCAAACAAACTGATAAACCATAAACTTAATTTATCATAACTATGTGAACTTTACAACACCAGTACCGGTGGTGTTTATCAATTATCCATTACCATTTTTGTTTCCACTACCAGCCTTTGATTATAGCAATCACTTTGCTTCTCATTGCCATTACTTCACTGTCTCACTTAAATTTAGTCATTCAGTCCATCATTCTTTTACTTTTCTTCAACAGTTGATTTGTTTCTATAACTTTCACTTTACCACTCACTTTTGGTTGTCAGTTTTATGCGTACCCTTTAAAACTTACCCCAGGGGGAGGGAGATAGATAGACACCCACTTACTTATTTATCCTTTCTCTCTCATGTCCTCATAGATTCTCCATCCTTTTCCACTTCATTCCATCATCCACATGTCACACAGTTGAACTAAGGGTGGAGGGGACGTACACCCTTCTATTATTCACTTCTTTACTTTCTTCACATTTTCACATGCATGCAATATCTTTTATCCTTTGGCTGTTTCACAATTTCTCCCAAAGACTAGATTTATCTGTAATCACCTATCTAAATGTTTTAGTTCAAATTGCCATGTTCTTGTCATAATTGTAAAAAAGTACTTTCACCCTTTGATATCATAATACATGTAATCAACAAAGACATTTCATCAACTAATAAAAGAAAGTTATTCATTCTTATCTACTTTCGAAAATGGCTTTTCGGCCAAATTTCCATTTTCCCAAGGGAAACAAAAATAGAATTTTTTACAAAATTAAAAAAGTAAAAAAAAAAAAAAACCCATCAAGAGTTGCTTTCACTATCCAAATTACAGGAGATACCGTAAATAGAAATTCTTCGCTACTTTAAACAGCTTGGCGCTGATGCTGTGAAAAATTCCCCGACCCTTGCTATTGATGTAAATTATTTCTGGGCTTCCGCAGCTGTGGAGGTACCTGCCAATCAGATAATCCCTTGAGCTATATAATGAAAGGATAGCCAATTTTAGTTCTCTAATGCTCACCGCCAGTTTTATATTTTGTTGAAATCTAATTTGTATTAAGCTCATACTTTACATTATTTTGCGCAGCATTCATTTATATCCATCAATGAAAGTATGGTAGTATCAGTTTTATTCATGCACTATACAAACCGACTCCTTATGAAAGTCTGATCCTTTCATTTTTCATGACACGGTGCCTGTTACTGATACTGATCTTTGAAAACACCGGAAGGCAGGGCACCTGTAATTCCCTGGCCTCTATGGTGTATCATGGCATCAAATCTGAGACATCATGGACCAGTACTGACATTGAGGCTATCTTGAACTATGAAGATTATTCGAGAATCTTCAGGAACAACTCAAATGAGTTCCCTCTTGTTACTTCATTTCCACAAGTCTGCGACATACGTGAGCTGAGGGTCCAAGTGCTTCCAGGTGAATCATACACTAGATTAGTAGATAGCAATGTTAACACTCCTCCAGACTATAATTTTGAAACAGCAATTTCCAATATACACCAGAGACTCAGCTGGCATGTTTTGTGCAGACGGTCAACTGTGCTTACGAACTACTCATCTCCACTCACTCTCCAGCAGTATGCACAGTCTCTCTGCATCTTTAGGTTTGGTGTCAGCTCAGTTTGAGATCACACCCTTTGAACTAAGAAATCTTGATCCGACGATCTTCATTTTACAGAAAAAAAGAGTTTGAGGAAGCTGAATAGTCTGATTCAGATGATCGTACTCTCGCAACAATTTATCACATTTCGCGCAAAGAAACCCAAATGACCTATATGTCGTCTGATTCAGACGACATTCCACTGATTTGTATCATATTGAAAGACAGTTGGCGAACATTGCGTGCGAAAAGCGAAGATGCAAGGTATTACTAGGCCAGTAGAAGCCTCAGTGATATCTCTCTGGGATGTTACTCGGACAACGATCCAGACTATGTACCAGCTCAAAGCGCTCAACACCGCAGGTGCAGCGCAGATGTACCGACTGAGCAAAAATTTCAATTTTTCTGTCTTCTCGTTTCGTGGTCTCTAAGGTCGTCCGACATATTACTTTTATTAGTTTTGGTCACAACAAACTTCCTCTCCAAGACAGCAAGCATAAAAGGGGCACCCTACCAGCATTTTTCCTGGCCTCATAATTTGCAACTTGCGTGGCTAATTTTCTACCGAGATTTAAGTCGATAGTTTTTTTCCCAGGTTTCTCATTACAAAAAATTGGAGAAAATATATAAGTTTTATCTAAATCACAGCCTGAAATTGACGCCTTTCCGCTATAGATATAGGCCTTACGAGGTTACTCAAACTGCCATATTGCATTATTATAATTTACAAGAAAATCACTTAAATAATATGAGACTAAAAAAAAGATGCATCTGATGTCAATTCTTTCCATATAGATCTAGATCTAGTGCTTCTGGTTAAAACGCCCGAGGCAGTGACTATCGATCCATTTACTTGAAATTGCTAGAGCAAAATCTTGTGATTTACATAGTATATTCTTTATTTTCTTAATATTGTGAAGCAATATTTCTTTATCGAACCCAGTCTAATGAATTCCTAGCCTATCCGATGCATTAGTGGCACGTTATTGTAGATCTACATCCAGCGTATGAAAGATTGCCCACCTAATTTTGAAAAGTCATTCGTAGTGGAGTGTAGGGCAGAGAAACCCTCACGTTTTTAAAGTACATAATACTATAGTTTACCAATTGAATTGTATTCATATAATTTGACTCCAAACCTTTTTTTAACTTATAAGGTCTAATAAAGAAGTATAAAGCTTTTACTGTAAGATATAGGAAAAGAAAATATGTTCGGCATATCGAAATTTTTTCGAAACAAGAAAAGCTGAATAAATAAAACCAGCAAGCACCAGCACATACCAACAATGATCTCATTTCTTATTTATTTTCACCTTGTAGGCAGTAAAGCTTTTTCAAAAATTCTGAAAATATCCAAAAATGTGAAATTATTATGAAAGTAAATGGTTATCGATTTTTAGTAAACTTTCCTACCCAGTATTCCACCAGAACACTATTGTTTACAACATAGGATAAATTAAGTTTCCACCTTATTTGATCAAAACAGTTATGGCGGCACCAGAAAATTACGAAAATACCCTGGACATCCCGAAGTGCCTGTCGGTATATCTGTTCGTTTCCTAGTTTGTGCTCAACACTCTGCTGTGCTTTCAGAGGAAGAGCAGTACCACACTTCGTCTACATCTCCTCTAATTACATGCAAGTTTCGGTCGATGCAATGAGAGTCGTAGCTCAGGAAACTGAGTTAAGGCTAAACATCAAAACTCAGGAAACAGCAGAAATCGAGAATGACTCTAGTCGTGCCCAAGAGGCTGCATCTACACCTGACACGCAAAATCAGAGCATGCACGCTATGATCACTATTACAACCATCCACCAATTGTCTTATTCATCTTCATTCGCCGCGTGCTCAGTGGTAGACTCTATGCCAGCAAATGACACAACTGATTCCTCATGTGCTGACATTTCCTACACAGCCCCGACATCTGAACATACACCGGACTCCAGCATTCTGGCTAGCCCTGATGTCGAACCTCCAACTAGGAGAAGAAAAAGGAAACGTAATGAAGCTAATTGGAAAGGCAGCAAAAGAAAAAGAGCTTAAAATCTAGGAGACGCCTATGTCACTTGAAAGGACAGATAGATTCTTAAAAACATAATGAAGGCTGGATGTGGTGCGAAGTGCAGAATGAAATGCCAAGGCTGTATCGGTAAAGATCACAGAGAGAGACTGTATTCCATTACTTTTGGCGTCCTGGGGACATTGAAGAAAGGAGAGGTTATGTGTGCACCAATGTGGAGGAGTCGAGCAAATACCCAAGTGGTGTACCATCAAGGCGCCAGAAATGTCTAACATACCATTTGGAGATAGAACGACTGAAGCAAGCTGAGTACAAAACTATGTTTTTGAACACCTTGACAATAAACGAGCAGTTTGTGCTTACTGCCCTTAAGAGAAAAGGTTGGGGGTGAGCAACGTTGATGTCAGCGACACCATTTCACTTGATGAAAGGATGACCCTTTTTTTTTTTTACCTTGCAAGATATATATATATATATATATATATATATATATATATATATATATATATATATATATATATATATATATCACTTTCAAGCATAAATAAACTGCTATCGGTTAATGCAAAAATATGTCCCATGAAATAAAGGCATACTTTAATAGAACAGAAAGAACCTAAGCCAGCCGTCAGAGCAACTCCTCCTATTTATGTGGCTGGCTTACAACTATTTTACTCACAGCCGTAACAGATTAGAGAAAAACCTTGACATTTCCGCTGGTGTTTAGCTGTGGAACTCCCAGCAAAGCCCGTAACAAAATAGCAATCATTTTGCAGAACAATTTTACAAAGAGGTGCACTCAAAGTCTGATCACCCAGAAGAGTGACAGAAAACGAGCCAAGCTCACGTCGCGAGCCACTCCATCCTGATACCCTAGTAAGTTCAAAACACTAAATACTCTGTGGTCTTGTCAAAACATCATTTTGTTCCCTGTCACCGTGCTAGTCACTAAAACATTTTGGTTTCCCTCAGCTACAACAGTAGTCTGCACCCAGCGGGTCTAGAGACAAAACTCAAAACCCACAGTAAAACCTCGCTAGGTTTTGCCGCCGACGAAGAGTTGAAATCACTGATACAGAATAAAAAAAAACAAAACTCTCAAAGAGAAAAGCAATGGGCATACGCCTCGATTTCCAAAAGATGCTTAAATCAATAATTGTGAAACTTTTTGAAAAAAGCCCTATCGCGCATTAAGTTGCCACAGACATGATTTTTATAGATCCAAAAAAAAAAAAAATTGGAAGGAGGAATCTGTTGAGATATCCCACAGCCTCAGCACTGCTTTCCTTATGCAGCGGTGCTTACCAGAAATATAAAGCAGCTCTTGAGGATCAGAGGAGAGAAAAGGCAAAGAATGTTGAAATCAGTACCAAGAAAAGAAAAGCTGAGGAAATGAAAGGAAAGAGAAGGAAACTAAAAATACATACATACATATATGCTGACAAGGAAGGCAGATAACCTTGCTGATGAGGCAGAGAAAGGGGGATGTATTAACCAAAGCCATAACATGTTAGTGCAAAGCAATGCTTTAAGAAAAGATGCCAGAGCCAAAAACAAGATCGAGGTGGGGTGGCTCAGTAGTAGAGCGACCGCATCATTAAGATTGAGGTCCCAATCCCAGTTGAGTATACATAATATCATAAATATAACCAGTTGAGATTGGAGTCTGTGTGACAGCATATTGAAACAGTCAGATGTTATTCTAGGAACCTGTCTGCAATAAAGCCAAGCTGTTGACGTCTGTGCTAAACTCAACATAAAGGACTACTTTGTTTAATAGATATGGATTTATTGCCAAACTTTACCAAAATACTGGTACACTTTGATCCAAGAAGCTATGATCAATGTTATTTGATGCATGGTTTACATAGTCTCATGAAAATTTAAATGTTTGAAATGTATAGCCTAGCCTTGGAGTACATATATCTCATTTATTACTGGTTTCATTATTGATAATCTCCAAGTGATGAAACCCCCATTTCTTATCACGTGACTAGGTTTGGATAGATGTTTCCTGGGTCACCTATGTCCATGACGCGAAGGAAGATAGAATACAGGTACAAGATGGTCCTGCAGAAAATTAGCCAACTGGAGGGTGACCAACTCGAAATGTATTTGAAGACCAACATGCCTAACGACATTGAGAGCTCCAGTTTACTTCAGTTGGGTTTAACAAAGGCTGTTCTGTTAGAAAAATCAGATGGCTTTAAGCTGCACAGTGACATTGATACTAGCTTACTAAATAACACCCTGGTTATTGAGATTGAAAAGTTTAGAGCGAAAGAAAGACAACCAGTAAACTTTACTTACAAATGGCTGGTCTGATTCTGAATATTAAAAAATCTAGGGTTTTTAGTATTTGAGTCAAGGGTTAGGCACAGAGTTTCTCAATTGCTTGCAGAACACAAGAAATTGAAATTAAAGAGAGACAGCAATTAACAAATGAAAAATTTCCTACAATCGTTGCTCGTTCAATCATTTGCAAACAAAACTGAAAATTCTCATGTCAAAATAAAATGGCGATGATTCTTTCAATAAAGTTGTTAAAGATGAGAAATCTCTCTGAGAAAGGCTACCTTGAGCTTGAAAAAGTCAAACTTGAAAAAAAAAATCCATGTACTATAGAAGAAAGAGATGCTCTACAAGTAAAACTAGAAAATAAGAACATGAGTGTACCTGCTGTGGTCAGTGAATCTGTACAAGCAAGTGTACAGATCTTCCAAATAAAAAAACCTAGAAAACTTGTTAGAGCCCCCCAAAAAAGCCTATGAGTCTGCTTTAAAAGATAACAGAGACTTAACAACAATAGTAGACAGTACCAGCAATAATAGTAAATAATATTAATAATGTATTGACTTTACTTGTGAAATGGTGTTCTAATCTTATATTAACGTGTTAAGATACAACTGTAGCTCTAAATTAGTGCTTTTATGCATTGACAACTAATACAATCTTAATGGAAACAAAACCAGATAAGTCTTCTTAATCTAAAATGTTGCTATCAGTACTGAAAATCCATAGTTGTATTGGCTTTATTTGTAAAATTGTATAAAAATCTTAGATTACATAAGAGGACTAAACTCTAGCTCAAAACTGAGTGTTTTAATGGACCCAGCACTAAAAATTAAATGTGTATACCACTTTTTATTAATATGGCTTGTTTTTTTAGCGATTTTACAAAGCAAAATACATGTACAATTTTTTTAACGATATTATTTGTCAAAACTGAACACAGAGGCATTTTGGGACACTGGTAGCTTAAAATATACTATTGCTAGCTGTCTGAAAAAAAAACAAAAAACACATAATTATTATTGTTGTAAGCATGTAAGCCAAGTTTTTAGGGACTTGTAAGTCATGTTAACATTTAATGCTTGTACTAAACTGGCTCTTTGTGAACAAATAGCGCCAACTTTTTGTCTTGCACATGATTAGTCTTGTTTTTTAGCAAGTGAATGGTGTCAATATTTTAATATAGGAACGATTTTGTTTGTATTTGCATTTGGGAAAAAAGTGGGAAAATTTGACTGCGTGAATTATAGGTCACAATATTTTTAAGTCCAAAAATTAACTAAAAAATATAGGTTCAAAAACAATTTCACCCTGAACCTGCTTCATCCCATTGATATTGTAAAGCAAGACACATGATGTTATGAACAAGACAGAATGCATGCACTTAGAGGGTAAGATAAACTTAAGTTATCAACAGGTGCAATATTTATCTGCCGTATTTAATTGATTTGTCGATAGAAGTCAAAACCCAGTAATACTAATGGGCTGCTTGTGCCGACAGTATTTTTCTTTCAATTTCCTAGGCAGTAAAATTTTTTTCCAGGTAGTAAATTTGAGGGAAAATATTTGCTGGACACCCTGTAAGGGATTTATGTCTTAATTTAGACCTATGCTACTTATTGAAATTTATTCCACATGAGCAAATGAAGAACCTTTGATCCCACTACCCTTGGCTCTTTAAAGAAAACCTCAAGCGTGAGTTGAGAATCTTTTATGAAAATGACACATTTTCAGGCATTAATATTTCACTTGCTTTTTCACCTTCAAATCAATCTGATTTAGTGGATTCATTTCCAGACATTTGAGGGTTACTAGAAATTGTTCTTGCAACACCAGTATCTTCAGAAGCAGAGAGATGTTTCAGTACGTTGAAAAAAAAAAAAAAGAAAAAAAAATTCTGCGCAACACCATGGGCCAAGACTAGTACGCATCACTGGCCAAGACAGACTTAACGCATTGTCTGATATGGACAAACGAGGATTTTATTGCAGAGTGTATAGACTTCAATAAGAGAGTCATTGACACAAGTTTCCTAACCTCAAGTCTCGCCGAACTGAGTTGAGCTCTTGTAGAACAATCAACATCACCTCTCAAAGCAAGTAAGGAACATTATTATACTAGCCTTAGAGTTGATTAATCTCTTTTCTTTCTTCGGTTTTCTCTTACTTTTTCAAAGTATGCATTTACTATTATATGTATAGAAGCCTTGCAAATGTTTATTCATACGTCTGTGCAGCCATTAAGTTGCTGAATTCAACATTTATTTCACTATCATTGCGACTGAAAAGTAAAACTTTCATTTTGTGCGACATTTTTTAAGGCATGTGTGCCGTTGCTTTATGCATAGGTGATCAACAAATCTTTCATGTCATGCTTAACCAATTGATAGTTTAAATTTTATTGACCATACCAATTTTTAATGAATAAAATAATTTAAAAAAAAAAACACTTCAATGGCAGATTAAAATGACAGCGCACACATTTGCGCAACCTTGTCTTACGAACAAAGGGAAACAACTCATGAGTTTTTCTTCATGAAAATCTCGGGCGGCATAATTACTTTGCACTCCAGCACAGCTCGGTATTAAGCACGCTTAGGCTTTCTCCCGCTGATCGTGCTTTAAGCTGGCATCAAGGACTACCTTATGACAGGACGCGCAGAATTTGGGGAATGCGGGTCCTGTGTATAGTAGTCTTCGGCCGGCATGTACTGTACTGCAGTGTAAAAATCTAATGCCTCTCTTATAATAAAACGTAGTCATTGGGTATTTCAAATACATGTATCTGCATTAGGGTGATTTCTTTACCTCTATCTTTCTACCTGGGATAAAGGAATTTTAATTTTTTGCATATCATAGTTTTCTATTTGATTCAAATTTGTTTTCTTTGACATAAAATACTCTCTACTGGATATCATATTTTTTCATACACTTTGTTTCTTTATAGAAATATTCTGAGAGTTATCTTCAACCCAGAAATGGACATCCTAATGTCCAGAGAGGTGTTGGCTAACCAAGCTTTTTCTCAGAAGAATGGGATGAGATGGCGCCAAACTTGGTTTCCACCAATTTCAACAGCAAGAATGAAAAACTGTCCGTCAGGAGACCAATCTACTGCTCAATCAATTTCGGAAGGAAAATTCAACAAATGAAACGAGGCAAATGTATTTACTTGATGTTCACTAGTTTAAATTTCTGTTGGCATGAGATAATGACCAGAAATGATCACAAACCACTCTTGGAAGCAAATCTCTTCCAGTATAATCATCATAACCAGAAATGATCACAAACCACTCTTGGGAGCAAATCTCTTCCGGTATAATAATCATAACCAGAAATGATGACAAACCACTCTTGGGAGCAAATCTCTTCCAGTATAATCATCATAACCAGAAATGATGACAAACCACTCTTGGGAGCAAATCTCTTCCGGTATAATAATCATAACCAGAAATGATGACAAACCACTCTTGGGAGCAAATCTCTTCCAGTAGAATCATCATAACCAGAAATGATGACAAACCACTCTTGGGAGCAAATCTCTTCCGGTATAATAATCATAACCAGAAATGATGACAAACCACTCTTGGGAGCAAATCTCTTCCAGTAGAATCATCATAACCAGAAATGATGACAAACCACTATTGGGAGCAAATCTCTTCCGGTATAATCATCATAACGAGAAATGTTGACAAACGACTCTTGGGAGCAAATCTCTTCCAGTATAATCATCATAACCAGAAATGATGACAAACGACTCTTGGGAGCAAATCTCTTCCAGTAGAATCATCATAACCAGAAATGATCACAAACCACTCTTGGGAGCAAATCTCTTCCGGTATAATAATCATAACCAGAAATGATGACAAACCACTCTTGGGAGCAAATCTCTTCCGGTATAATCATCATAACCAGAAATGATCACAAACCACTCTTGGGAGCAAATCTCTTCCAGTATAATCATCATAACCAGAAATGATGACAAACCACTCTTGGGAGCAAATCTCTTCCGGTATAATAATCATAACCAGAAATGATGACAAACGACTCTTGGGAGCAAATCTCTTCCAGTAGAATCATCATAACCAGAGATGATCACAAACCACTCTTGGGAGCAAATCTCTTCCAGTATAGTCATAACCAGAGATGATCACAAACCACTCTTGGGAGCAAATCTCTTCCAGTACAATCATCATCATGCATTCAGCGATCAGCTATTGTGATAACAGTGTATGATTATACTTTACAGAATATGCAAGGAAAATACAACTGCGCTACTGGAGTAAGCAGACTTCCCTTTCCTGAAATACCCAAATATGTGCCGTTCCTTGAAGACATGAAACAAATGCTCAGCGTTACCGTCAGCGGTCTGTAACAGGCACTGACATCACTCATGCGACCACGAAAGACCTGACACTCCGCAAAGTCTTTTCACTTTCCCGCTCATGGCTGGCCTGACACATCACCAGAAAACCTTTAGTGGGTTTTCTCACGGCGATCTGGATGGCGTAAAGATAGTGACTAGGTAATGGGCTCGCCGTGATTAGTATTCCTGCAAGTTTTCATTACGCGAGGCTAAAACTTCTCAATCATGAACATAGCTGTGGGGATGGTGAAGATGAAAGAACTTCCCAGAGGCTATATGTGATAAATTGGTTCTGTCCGCATCAAGCTTCCAGTGTGAATCATCCTGCATCCAGTCTCTCTACACCCATGGTATTGGTCACAGAAACATTGGAGTAGAATTCATATTAACTTCTCAGAACTTTTTTCGGGGAAAAATATATCTGATCATCATCGATGTCCACTCTAAGTGCACATGGTGTCCAGATATACAGTGTCAGATTCTATCTTTCATCTTCGTTCTGCTTTTTCACCACATGAGTTACTAGACATCATCCTATAACACAATGGACCAACGTTCACCAGCAGAGAATTTCAAGATTTTGGGCACATCCACTCTGCGCTAAACCATCCGCCTCCTGATGTTGCAGCTGAGAGAGCTGTAGAAACATTCAAGACAAATCTTGCCAAGATGCCAACCAGCACCATCCATGAGAAAGTCAACATAATTCTTTTCAAGTATCGGATTACACCACATTCAACTACAGGTACGAGACCTCTGCTGAACTAATATCCAGCCTGGTCTGGATCTTGTACATGATTCTGCGCCCAAAACTGGTCAGAACCAGGTGTTAAACTTTACCATGTTAAGCAGATGCTAGAGATCTTAATTAGACTCTTTTGATGTCTAAGTTCAAAAACCTGTATCTGAGGAAACAGATTGCAACAGACCTCGCGATATTCAGATTGATCCTGTTTTGTTCCCCAGTAGAACTTTTACCCACACCAATAACCACGCAAAATGTTGTTGAGTGGTATATCTCCTTGAAGTGGAGGGGAACATTTACACCAGAAAGGCAATGTAAAATAAGAACTATAACTGCGAGCAGCAATATCCTGTTCAAAACTTGTGGATCTGTACCATAATGATTTGGGAGCAAATCAAGATGATCAATATTTCTGTATAAATACACCATTAACATGTCATTATAATGCATGTTGCTCACACTGTTTCGTTGTGGGTCTAGATTCTAGCAAAAACTTTGCAGATCTTGTTTCAGGTTAATTGTGGTTTTCAAACTTTTCCCCGTATTCACTATATTTTGCTTCTCATTATTCACATTAGTGACTCATTTCAGTATATTGTGTGAATAAATTTACTTCTACCCTACAAAATCTGGATGCAGATTAATTAGTCATCACTTTAGTTTCTGTGTTGAAAATCAAATTTCTAAATGCATGACAGTCATGATCACATGGCCGATATTTAAAGAAACACATTAAAATTTGTTACTTTTCTTTTTAGCCATTTTCAAACCAATTATACTTTTTAGCAGAATCTCTTTTTGGCGTCAGTTTATGGAGTTTCTATGGCAGTATCAAAATACCCTTGCCTCTGGTGTCACAAATCTATTGATAAAATTAAAAAACTTGCACACCTTCAGCACATTTCACGACCAAGAACACTGCATTCTCTACAGAGTGACCATGCTCAATTTATTTTAGTGGAGAAAAAAACGACAAGATGAAAAACAACAATGCTGTCGAAGCACTGATCAATAGTGAATAAGACAATGTTACACCAACTTCACTTCATATTGCGTTAGATGTTCCTGAAAAAATCATCATAAATTATGAGATAATGAATGTGACAAAATTGATAGAGTCATTGCGCTGAATATACCAACAAGCTGAAGGGTTTGATAAAATTACCCACTAGAAACACATTAACATTTAAAAGATTTCAGGCGCAGTTTAGAGTTGAAAAAAAAAAACAGGAAAAAAAATGGAGGAGTTGATTTTGATAGATAGACGGAACAGGAGAGAGTAAAGAACAGATTGAAGCATTGGAGCAGGCTGTAGATGCTCTTTATGAGTAGATGCTTGAGACTGAGAAAGAAAAATATCCAGTAAGACAAGGTCCTGTTTGCTCAGACAAAACTTTGAAAGTGCTGAACATCTCTGTTAAAGCCTATCATGGAAGATCTTTCACTGACAACTGTTGTAAGATATATCTTGCACCTTCAGTTTACAATGACATTACCACATAGTGTGTCGTACAATCAGAGCTACTAGCAATCAATAAGAAGGCGCAAATCATCCAACAAAAATTTGATTATTCAAATTCACTATTCTCAACAGTCCAAACACGTATTTCTCATCGTAGAATAATTCTGACATATCTTTCAAACAGACCGCATCCTCAGTTTAGTCAAATTGTCAATTTTATGGAGAAAAGATGAAAGCAAAGATTTATCCAAAGACGCGTTTTCTAAAGGATCATTGTTTGCCATTCCAACTTCATAAAAGCATAACTTGAACAACAGGCTCTAGGTATTTTAAGAAAGTCAGATAACTGAAATGCATTATTTCCAAACATTTAAAGCTGGAATGTTCTGAAATCTTTACCGCGAGCCAACAATAAAAAAGAGAAAAGCTATAACTTTGCATTTAAAATAAGCTTTGGATGCCCGAGGTCTGACATTTGAAAAGTTAAATGATAACATTAAAAAAAAAAGCTGAGCTTCACAAGGCAAAAGGAGACTAGATTAACTCCCAGCTCAAAGAATTGAGAAGAGAGAGATGATATAGGATTATAGCTGTCATTTGCATGATTTAGCCTAAATACACCTACAATTTGGAATAGTGTTTATATTGAGTATCCATCTACTAGCAACCTTGAGCCTGATGACCATCTAGTTGTGAAGGTGAAGAACTTTCAATCTGCCCTTGAGCCAATCATCAAAGCTTCTGGACTGATATCTTTCATATGAGGCCTTGGATTTATGACATGCCAACAACCAGTGGCAAAACTAATAATGTCTGGGCCCTTCACAACACAGAAGGGAGGAGTTTGCCCAGCCTTGGTCAAGCCATCAGTAGTGAACTGATATATTCAGGTTTTCTTCTAGTGAAGTAACCATAGCTAAAAACGAAAGTGTCTCAAACAACATCCTTTTTTGTCTCTAGCGGTCACATTTTATTCATCAGTACAAACAGCTGCTGGGGATGCCCTTTCAGTTGAATTAGAAGATGAAAATAAAAACCTTCAAGTTTAAGCATCTTTGCAACAATTTTTTAGCTTGAAATTTCATATTCTTGTTGTCTTTAGTACATGTAGGTATCATTCTAAATGAATGCTTTAAAAAAATCTTTAAACAGCCTTTAATTCCGCTTTGTATTGATTGATATGCGATTTATTTTATTTTCAGTAAAAAAATCTGTGTGACTAAAATGTGTTGCAATATGCTGAAATCAGACTTAAGTTCAGTAACTGGTATTGAGGGTTTTTCATTTCAATACACTGTCTTATCATCCGAATTATAACAAAAGGTGCAGGTAAATCTTTCTAAGTGCCCAGACCCAGCTTCACCACCAGAGGCGACTCTGGTTGACGATTGAGATATTACACCAGCTTCTCCCAGCACTTGTTGTGACCATACAGAGCAGTAAAAGCCCCCTAAGGAAACTAAATCTTAAAAACATGCAACTTCAAGCTCAAAGACGTCTATTTACCCTTGGAACACAATTCAGAACCATCAAAGAGAAGATGGGAGTCATGCAGATGAAGAATAGTAGAAATAGTGTGAAAAATGTAGTAAAGAGAGAAGAAAGAAGTTTCATGATACATTCACAACTTAAATGTCAAGTGGATATCCTGAAGAAACAAAGAAAAAGAACAGCATATCTTACAGAAAGAATTGGAGGAAATCAGTGCACAAAAAGAATATCTTGAGAGGAATGCAGAACTTCAAAAGAAATTTTTTTTTTTAAAGTTCACTGTTAATAAGAGAAAAGTGAAGAAATGAGCTGCTTGTCACCAGGCTCAGTTTGGAAAAAATCAATAAAAGTGTTGAGGACCATGAGGAGGCAATCTATGATGAAGATGATGAGAGTAGACAGACAGGAAAAGATGGAAGTACTGAAGAACTCAAAAAATGAAAGATATTCAGCAGATACAAGACTTGATATGCTTGAGTTGGCAGGCTTGGAAGTAGAACTGAGAAGATTAGCCCTGTGATGGCAAGCTGTCACAATATTCAATTTTCACATCTGCCAAGTACACCAGAATGTAATGGATGAAGGACAGACAGTGGTGAAAAAGTTCACTAGAGAAAGAGATGAAGAAGAAAGAATATTTTGGTCTTCATAAAGATGGTACAACACGTAAAAAAATAACAATTTTAGAACATCAGTCACAACAGAGGATGGGGTATCTTTATGTCTTGGATGGAGCTCAGTAGCGTCAGAGAAATGAGAGGCCATGAAAGAGGAAGAGGAAGTAAAGGTAAAATTACAGGAAGTTTTGGAAAAAAAAGAGAGATGTCCGAACCAAGATATACAAAGAGTGATAGAGGGGAAAATGATTAAAAAAAAAAAGGGGTAAAGAATTTTTATAAAATTGGAGAGATTTGACCTTCAGAGAATGTGGAGAAGCAAATGCACCTGAAGTTCACAATCTTTTTTGTTTGACACATATTCTCTTAGGTTTTCATATCTACAACCTCCACACAGTTAAAAAGTATGAGTCTATTTATGTAAACCAAATACTTTTGTGCGCCGGATCATCAATCTGACCAATTTTGTACCAAAAATTTCTGTTCAGATCGATTTTCTGAAAATTTGACTCTAAGGTGAGCAATAGTGTTGTCAAATTTTCCCTGGGAAAACATGGAGGGTGACCTGGGAGTGCTTGTGGTCTTCATTTGTACCACTTTTTGAGCCACATAGAATTATTTATTCGCATTAGAACTGGTCTAAACTATGTATAGTGTTTGAATAGGTCATTGGGGTTTCTTTTTATAACTAGAGGGGGTGTTCAGTTTGGTGAGAATTTTTTTTTCTCATAAAACCGATCCTGCTCCAGCAAACCGATGACCCTGAAGTCATTCATGTGGGCAGGTTTAATGCTGGAAATTATCATTAGAAATTTATTTAATCAAGTTGACCATGAGATCTAGAGCACAATAGGGCTGAAAATACTTATTTATTTATATACATCTATATGAATATATTTTGTATTTTGCTAGCTATGCATGTTAATATTGGTGATGAAATCTAGCTACTGCATTGATTTCCTTGCGATAAAATCGATTGAAGATCAAAATCAATGATTACTGTTCCACAGAATAGCAATGGCATCAGCACAAACCCCCCCCCCCAAAGGGTTAATTACGATGAAAAAGTTATCGAGGAGGCGGTCTCAAAAGTGCGGTAAAAGGTATTAACACCAAGGAAGGTGGTGAAAGAGTATGGTGTGGCCCTGACAACTTTGAGCGACAAGGTTTTGTGTCATACTTCCGTCAAAAGAAAACCATCAACCTTGTTGTCAACAGCAGAAGAGAACCGTCTGGCCACCTAGCTGACAGAAATGGCTCAATGTGGTTTTGGCTAAACTACAGAAGAAGTAAGCCAAAAGCGAAGGTCATACTTGAGCTCCGAGGAGGGACAGCACCTGGCCCTGACAATATGCCCTCGGCTGTATGGGTTTATCGCTTCTTTGAGCGACGCCCACACTTATCTCTGAGAACGTTCTAGCTATTGCTGCACCAAAGACCATCCTTTCCTGGTTTGAAGCTTTGTATTTACAGATCAACAACTCCTTGAAGATTGTTTAAGGCCTTTCAATGCCCATGAGTCAGGGTTCAAATTCGACACAAAGTCATGGAAGGCAGTAGCCTTCAAAATAGAATAACATGAGAATAAGTATCGTCCAATACCCGTACACAGGTAACTGTGCTAGCTACTATGAATGCTGCAGGCTACTACCTTCCGCCTCTCCTACTCTTCCCCTACAAAAAAATTCATGAGAAAATCTTCTATATAATTTCCTAGAGACTGTTACAACCGTCCGACAATGGCTGGATTACTGGGGCCACATTTTTTTGTTATGCTGAGAGATTCATTTATCCATAGCACAAACCATATCCACAAACCGATGATTTTACTGGTGGACGGACAGGCCAGCCCAAGGGTCTTGATAGATCACAGTTGTGTGAGGACAATGGAATTATTTTGAACTGTTTGCCACTAGCCACCTCACCCAACCTCTGGACCAGGCCTTTTTTGGCAGCATCAAAATTTTATGGGATAACGCAGCTAACCATCTCATAGCAGAAACAGGTAATCCTGTGGGACTGGATACATTTGCTCAGGTTTTCCAGCCTGACCGGGCAGGAGCTGCAACCCAGACAAATGAAGCACAAAGCCGAGAATTCTTCAGTCAGAGAAGATGGGACCGTCAGTTGTATTCAGGCCCAAACAGCAGCTGCCTGTCTCAACAGAAACTGCAGAACTCCAGAAGCTTGACGAGTCTTTGCTTTCCCACGAACCTTTGAATATGATGTCAAAATCACCGTCGCCCTGACCTTTAGCCCCTGTACCAGCTGCACAGAAAGGAGCCTGCAGAAACTGATCCTGAATGATGAATCATTGCCCTCTCTACAAAGCCTGTACAGAGGAACCTGCACCTTCCTGCTCTCGCCCAGCTAGTGAGACACTAGAGCCTGGCCCATCAATCTCCCTTCCATTGCAACTCTTATCCTTTGTTGGAGACAGTCAAGGGTCGCTTCTCTCTAGTTCTGTGCAAGAGGACTTATAAGCAGCTTGAGTCAATGACAAATCTGCTCTTTTTCAGTATCGATGAAATTGGGAGAAATGATGTGATAACGTTTTCCCGAAGTTTGGCTCAAGGCATTAATTTAAACGGCAGTGACAATGAAAAGTTTAAGGCCATGTCCTTTAAGCTACGTGATGATTTCAAGACAGAGGAAAAGAAGGAAGAAAGAGCAGCCCTAGCAGTGAATGACCTTTTCAAAGTGCCGAATTTTGCGCGAAAAGGCAAGAACAAAAGCCCGACACTGCCAGTTGTAATCAGTGGAGAAGAACATTGTGGCGATTGTGAAAAGAAGCAGTTGGAGAAGGCTAGAGAAGAGACGGATAAGTTAGTTAGCCCGAAAGTTAGCCATAGAGGAGAACAAGAGGAAGGAGGTTGAGTGCGATGAGATGATAAAGAAGAAAAGGGAAGAGGCAAAGAAAACAAGGGAGGAGAAGGAGCGTGTGAGGATAGAAAAGAAGGAGATTGCACAATGAAGAAGTTGTACAAAATGCTGGAACAGCAAACAGATTTTCTACATCTGTCATTAAAAAATAAAATAAGTGTGTGTCTATAATTTAAAAAAAAAAGAACAGCATTTGGTGGACATTCTTTGTATTGTTGTATTACTATAAATTGTATTTGATTGATTGAGGCATTTAGCATACATGGTAAGGCAAAGTGTTTTAGAAGATTATTTTTAAAGAGGTAACAAAGATTATAAAAATTGGCATTTCATTTGGGATTCCACATTGACTACCATTACCGCAATTTTTCCAACATCATTATATGTAGCACTATTAACAGGTTATTAACATTTGTTTTCTTTTCCTTTTTTTTTTTGCGACAGGTAGAATTGGTTTGAAGCTGTTCGATATCACAGGTCTCCAAGTCTGTGGACAGTTTCTGGACGAGGAGGGACACCACTGCAGAGGTCAGGTCCCTGAGTCCCTCAGCAATGTGACCACAATAGTAACAGATAAATCTTTAAAAGCGGACACGGACTTCATCGTGTGGAGAAATAATGTGCTCTTTTTGTGAAGCTGACAGACTCTTTCCACAGCCAACACGCATTGGCAATGAAGGTAAATTTTGTTAAAGGACATGGCATCCAAGTTTTAATATAAATTTTTATGCTATGTTATAATTGTATGTATGGGCTAATACTGTAATAATGAATTGAAATTTGATAAATAATTTGTTATGGTTTTTTGTTTTTATTTTTTTTTATTACTAATTCCTTTTCCTCATGCATACATCAAAAAATGTTTTGTCAGTACATATTTGCTTTTGTTAGGTGTTTTATTTTGTTTTTTCTTTTTTACTTTAATTCATCTTGCAGGTACATTATCAACTGCATATGTTTCATTTCTCTATGTTTAACTGGTCCTTCTTCAAGTTCAACCTTAACTTTCTTATTTTTGTTAATTTTTTTTCTTTTCTTTTCCTTCTTTCTTTTTTGAGGTATGAGGTGCCCACAGAATTCTTCCAAGCGTTGTCAGAGGAGGAGAAAACTGCATGCTTACAGTTTTCAACTGCAGTCAGGGCAACACACAACAAACTATCCAAATACATGACTGCTGAGGGACAGCCAGCTTGTGACTTTTTGAAGCAAGTGAGGATTTTTAATCCCAAGCCCATTTCGTTCATGTCAAAGGAAATTGCAGACTACAATGCCATCCCAGATATGGAAATTGTTCCAGCACATGAGTTTGCCCTAATGCTGTTAAGGTTGCAGCAGGTCCTCTGGATATTAATCTGTTTTGGAAATCAGCTGAGGATCATATTCCGACTCTCGCGACATAATTATATGCCTCTTCTCTGTGCTCTTCTGCAGATGCTGAGCACAGCTTTTCTGTTCACTTTATAATTTAATCTTAAGCAGCAGACGACGACGTGTATCTGAGGAGACAAACCAATAGGTCACTGATATTTTTGTATTCAATAAATTTAGCCATGTTGCTTTTTTTTTGAGTAATTGCTGATTTGTACTTTAATTTCGTTTTTTAACTTATCTTTAGCTCGCATCATTTGAGGCAAATAGTGCAGTTTTCTCCCCATCCTTTTCAGAGCCTCCAACAATGCTTAACATTTTTTTTTTAATTAGGCCTTTTTTTCCTTTTTTGGGGGGGATAACATAACGAAAGAAATGATGATCCCAACCCATATTAAAAGAGGGTAAGGAAAAAAATATAGCAAAAATTGTAATGTATGTAAGCATATTTTGTGTTTTTGTGTGTAGTA
Organism: Elysia crispata; assembly: GCA_033675545.1. Taxonomy (NCBI): domain Eukaryota; kingdom Metazoa; phylum Mollusca; class Gastropoda; family Plakobranchidae; genus Elysia; species Elysia crispata. Next base: position 117,910 of record JAWDGP010003877.1, on the reverse strand, counting down.
CATCAAGTTGTTTAAATAAACCTATTTTCTGACTTGAGTGGTTTTCTCTTTGACTAAGTAGCTTGTATAAATTTACCACACTATATAGCTATAAGTAACAAAATGGAGACACTGCAAAGGGAGACCACTATCACAAGTAACGAAAGGGAGACAACCTGTTTTTTAATAACATTAATTTTCGGCCTTGTTTCCTGGAAATGGATAAAGTCAAACTTGCTTAAAGTCAACATTTTTTTTGGTCCTGAGGTGTTCACTTTAAGCGGATTTCACTGTATTCACAAGTTATAAGCAGTGAGGAACCTCTTTGCTGTCCAGGAGGACAGAGCGCCATACCTCCAGCTACAGAAAGAGCAAATAACCTGTAAATAGATCTCAAGTCGCCCCGTCTATGAATATCCTGGCGACAAAAGCCAATGAAATCTTGGTAAATAATCAAGATGCCATTTGAGTAAAGGAGACCCCAGTCACCCTTGCTGTTCTATTCGCGCACACGTGGATGCGACCGGTGTTGCCAAGTGAGAGAACAATTATTCCATTTTTCAAGGTAAGATACTTATATTTTTTTAGCTCTACGTTGACATGATTTTGAGGTCTCACTATGGGACAACCATGAGGCTATATCATCCTCTGTTGACCAGGACAACCATGAGGCTATACCATCCTCTGCTGACCAGGACAACCATGAGGCTATACCATCCTCTGCTGACCAGGACAACCATGAGGCTATACCATCCTCTGCTGACCAGGACAACCATGAGGCTATACCATCCTCTGCTGACCGGGACAACCATGAGGCTATACCATCCTCTGCTGACCAGGACAACCATGAGGCTATACCATCCTCTGCTGACCGGGACAACCACGAGGCTCAATCATCTGCTATATATAACGAAGAGGAACCATCCATACTAGGTCTGTCCATTTCAGACTTGATCCCGTGGGAAGTGCTAATACTATCCTTGACAACAGCATTGACAATATGAGCTTCTTAGATTTAGATACTGGTGCTATGTTCAACAAGTGTGCAAGCAATCATGATGGCTGCAGTGTGGATAATGGATGTGTCGGCGACAGAAAAGTAATTGAAGGGACTAATTATTGCCGAGGGGTCAGTGCAATAGAGGTTGACATTAGTTCTATATTTGTAAAAATGATCCAACTAGCCAGGCGAGATGAAAGTTGATGTTGTTGGTACTGGTGACAATGATGGTGATGTTGGTATTGGTGACAACCAGGGTGATTTTGTTGGCACTGGTGAGAATGATGGTGATGCTGTTGGTAGTGGTGAGAATGATGATGTTCCCAATAGAAATAGTGACGAGAATATCGAGGAACATGTTAAAAAAAAGGTTCTGAAAGGAAAGGAAAATTCGAAAATTAATTTGAAAAAGCAGAAACGGGCTGCTGGCAGGGAATATCTCAGGAGAGTGTATGCAGATGGAAAGTACTCTGTGGTTGAAAAGGGAAAGGGTGGTAGTTGTGGCTGTACGCACAAGTACATGTGTAAGAATTTTTGGGATGATGATAGAGAGGCTGTATTTCAGAAAATATGGAGTATCTCATGGCAGGAGAAAGCTGTGCTTGTTGGGTCAATGACTGATAGAGTTATACGCAAAAGAAGAAAAACGAAAGATGATGACAATGACAATGTGACGAAAACATGTACCTTTCATTATCACTTGAAAAGGAATGGTGAAAGGCGTGAAAATTTTCTTGGCCACCACAGGCTTGAGTTAAGGACCAAATTAACCCGAAGAAGGAAAAAAACACACATCAGCCTGAGAATGAAGATGGTGAGAGGAAGAGGAAATCTGTTACAAGTGACAGAAAAGCAAATCTTCTTGAATTTCTAAATATGCTTCCAAAAGTGCCATCTCACGACTGTCGGAGAACCACAAAGAAACTGCATTTCGAATCGATTTTTAACAGGATGTTTAGGGTGTATGAGATTTACAAAACATGTACAATTCCTCTATCACGTTTCACTTTTGAGCCATGTAAAGATCAATGTGACCTTTGCATGGCTTACAAAGAAGGCAATGTGGATGACATGACATAAATGATGTGCACAGAAAAAGAAAAGACAGGGCTCAAGAAGAGAAGAGCAGAGATAAGGAGGAGGCCTTGAAGAGAGAGCCAAAAACTATAGTAGTGAGTGGACCTACAGAGTGTTTTGCTGTGTCCAATGCTTAAGGCCTCTGCACTCTATTATCGCACAAAGCCTTGTGTGCACAATTACACAGTGTATAATGTCACCACCAGGGATGTGTGTTGTTATGTGTGGAATGAGAGTGAGGGAGGACTCAGTGCGAATGAGTATGCATCTTGCATTATTGAACATTTAAAAGGTTATGTAGGTGATTATGATAATTTCATTATTTTTTTCTCACGGCTATATCGCTCAAAACTGAAATGTTACTGTAATAAAGTAATAGATCTAACCCTTGGTAAAGTAATCACTAAAATATCGACCAACTGTACATTTATACACTGCCACCAAAATGTTACTGTAATTAAAGAGTGATGTCCCTTGTGAAAACAATAATAAACAGTCTTCCTGTTCAACCACAATGGCTGCCTTGCATTGATAAATCTAGTCTGTTGTCATAATCACAATCCATTACATCTGGCGACGAGACGAACTCACCAGAGCGTTACTTCTGAAAATCAACAACAGCAAGCTACAAAGAGCTATTCCAGAGAAGTATTGCTAGCACCATGGCCTTGTATGGCCATATTAATGAATTTAACCAAACAGAAGAAAACATAAATGACTATCTTGACAGACTAGATTTTTACTTAGAAGCAAACAACGTGAGTGCACCCGAGAAGAAAAGAGCTATATTGCTATCTGTAGTTGGGCTGCAGCAGTTCAGATTGCTGAAAGATCTGGCTGCACCCAGTAAACCTGCAGAAAAATCATTTCAGGAGCTTTGTAAGCTGTTAAAAGACCATCATGCACCCTCACCGCCCAAGTTTCTGAGTAGAGAAAAATTTGACGCAAGAACGCGCCAACCAGGTGAATCAATAGCTAATTTTGTGGCAGCACTAAGACACCTGAGTGAACACTGTGAGTTTGGTGAAACCCTCAATGATAGACTGTGAAAAATTTGTGACTGGTCTAAATAACAGTGATATCCAGAGGAAACTTATCCTGGAGCGAGACCTTACTATAGACAAAGCCATACACCTAGCAGCTTCAATGGAGAGATCGCATGAGGCTGCAAAAGCTATGGGTCCACCTGCTCTTAATCCAGTAGACCACAGAAGTAGACATAACCAGAGCAACTACAAGAACCAAAGACAAAGACTAATGCTCACGGCAACAATAACAAGTGTCATCGGTGTAACGGCCCGCATGCACAACACCAGTGCAAATTCAAGACTGCGTCCTGCTACAAATGTGGCAAACAGGGCCATATCGCTAAAGCCTGTCTGTCGAAAACGTCAGCTCCCAGTTCCAGTCCACAACGAGGGAGTAGCCGCAGGCAGAATCAGTCCCACCATCAGCGCCAACACTTCATTGATACTCCAGTCCAGGCCCCGAGTAGTGATGCGCTACCGGAGTTCAACCTCTTCTCCATTTCTTCGTCAAATCCGACACCAATCAACGACAAGAACATCGAGTTTCAGCTTGACACGGGGGCTGCGCTCACCGTCATGACTGAGAAAGATTTCCATGAAGCTACAGACGGTACTGTGCCCTTGCAACTGTGCCAGAAGCAGCTTCAAACCTACACTGGAGAGAGCGTCCCAGTCGCTGGGGAGTGCGACATCAGCGTTGGCTACAGAGGTCAGCAAAGACCACTTCCTTTGATTATTGTAAAGGGTGGGGGGGCCTCCTTTGTTAGGAAGAAATTGGTTGGAGCATATTTAAACTAGATTGGCAGGACATTTTCACAATTCATGGAAAATCTAACCCTGAACAGACAAAGGTAGAACTAAGAAGTCTAATTGAAGACAATAGTTCTGCGTTTGGGAACAATGGGTTTCTTAATGATAGAACAGTAAAGATCAGTGTTAAGGATACTAACCCAAAATACTGTAAGGCAAGAGTTCCACCCTATGCCATGAGAGAAAAAGATAGAAAATGAGCTGGGCAGGCTAGAGTCAAATGACATTATCAAGAAGGTAGAACACTCAGATTGGGCTACACCCATTGTACCAGTACTAAAGAAAGATGGTACTGTAAGAATCTGTGGGGATTATTATAAGATCACTGTTAATAAGGAAATTGAGCAGAACAGGTACCCAATCCCCAACATTGAAGACATTTCATTAAAACTAGCTGGGGGAGAGAAGTTTACAGAACTAGATTTCTCACATGCATACACACAATTGGGACTTCACCCTGATTCCAAAAAATATACAACTATCAACACCCACAAGGGTTTGTATCAGTATGAGAGATTGTGTTTTGGAATATCATCCAGTCCAGGAATTTTTCAAGCTGTAATGGACAGCATTTTTTCTGACGTCCCAAATGTGTGTGTTTACTTTGACAATTTGTACATCACTGGGAAAGATGACACTGAGCATCTTCAAACACTTCAACGGGTGTTGAAGGTGATCGGTGATAAGGGTCTGAAAGTGAATAAAGACAAATGTCAGTTTAGGCTTGAAGAGATAAACTTTCTGGGTTATAAGCTGAACAAACAGGGTATCAGACCACAGGATAAAAAAACGAAGGCAATCAAAGACGCCCCCAGTCCTGAGAATCCTCAGCAATTGAAAGCATTTTTGGGTATGATTAATTATTACTCAAAATTCATTGGAAATTTGTCAAGCATACTTTCCCCATTGTACAAACTGCTGCAAAAGGATGTTCCTTGGCAGTGGGACAGAGATCAAGAATATGCGTTCAGTGCAGCAAAAAGGGCTTTGTCATCCGATACCTTGCTTGTCCACTTTGACCCAGGTAAAAAACACGTATTGACATGTGATGCTTCGCCTGATGGCGTTGGAGCAGTTTTGTCACAAATTGATGAATGTGGAGAGCGCCCTGTAGCATTTGCCAGGTCATTAAACAGAGCTGAAAGAAACTATTCCCAGATAGACAGGGAAGGGTTAGGCATCATATTTGGTGTTAAGAAATTCCATAAGTTCATCTTTGGCAAGAAAGTTACCATAATTACTGACCACAAACCCCTCCTTGGGTTATTTGGGGAACACAAAGCTATCCCAGAGCATTGTTCACCAAGAGTCCAGAGATGGGCTATCACTCTAGCTGCCTATGACTATGAGCTAAAACACAAGGCGGGTGTTGAAAATAGTGCAGACGGTCTAAGTCGTCTACCGCTTCACACTGAGATCTCTAGCTACATACCAGAAGATATTGAAATGATCTTTAATGTGATGGAAACCTCATTTGTCAATGTGAATGATGTTAAAAGAGAAACTTTGACAGATGAATGCTTAATGAAGGTTTATGAGTTCTGTCTGAATGGATGGCCTGATGAGTGTGTGCAAGAGGAACTGAGACCATTTAAGAACAAGAAATTAGAGCTAAGCTTGGAAGATGGTTGTATCCTATGGGGAACAAGAGTTGTAATTCCAAAGACCCTCCAAAACAAGGTTCTTAGCATGTTGCATGACAAGCACATTGGTGCCTCTAAAATGAAGAGTCTTGCTCGATCGTGGTACTAGTGGCCCAATATGGATGCAGACATTGAGAAATTTGTTAAGCTGTGTTCAACATGCGCCCAGCATGCAAAACAACCTGCAAAATCACCCTTGCAAAACTGGGATTGGCCACTTGAGCCATGGAAACGCATCCATATTGACTTTGCCGGACCATTTTTGAACAAGATGTTCTTGATTGTGATTGACGCACATTCTAAATGGATAGATGTTAAAACAATGACCACAATCACAGCTTCAGATACAATTATTGAACTTAAAGAAATCTTTAGCACACATGGGCTACCTGACCAAATAGTATCGGACAATGGTCCAACCTTCACATCTCTAGAGTTCAAAACATTTTGTTCTGCAAATGGAATAGAACATATTACCACTTCGCCGTACCACCCAGCTGGGAACGGTCTAGCAGAGAGGGCAGTTGGTATTTTTAAAACTGCAATGATCAAACTAGGTTCAAAATGTTCACTCCGTGAGAGAGTCAACAGGTTCCTAGCAAGATATCGTAGCACACCACATGTTACCACTGGTGTAGCACCTTGTGAACTGTTATGTGGTAGAAAGATTAAAACACACCTTGATCTTGTCCATCCAACTGTTCAGAGTTCTGTATCCCAGCATCAATGTAAACAAAAGCTAAACTATGATAGAACCTCAAGTGAGCGAGAGTTTGGCATTCATGATAGTGTGTATGTGAGGAATTATGGGAAGGGTGAAAGATGGATACCAGGTCAAATTGTTGAAAGTACAGGACCAGTGTCCTACAAAGTAAGAGCAAATGATGGGCTACTTATGCGTAGACACGCTGACCAGATCAGGGTCACATGTGCACAAGAGTATGAATCAGACACACCTTTAAGTTCTGACACTAGTGACATACCACTACCAGACTCTAAATCAGTGGTTGTCGATTTGGGCAAGCCTGAAAGCCCCGCTTCTATTAGAGCTCAACCTCCGACAAATCAATGTGAAAGTCAGCCAAACCAAGTCTCAGGCTCACCAAACCCACGGCCACTGAGAAGGTCAAATAGGATAACCAAGGCTCCAGATAGATTAGTTCTTTAAAGTTGAATGAGATTTCATTCTGTTATATATTGTGTATTTGTCGCAGATCTTTAAGGTTGAATGAGATTTCAATTTGTTATGTTATTGTGTATTTTCACAGCCACCTGGCCCCTAAACAAATTAATAAATGCACGCAGCATCAAACTCTTATAAGTCACGTAATAATATCACAAACTTTAACTGAGTCCATAACAGATTGTCCATTATAGGATCATTCATTGATTGATGCAGATAAGTTGCATCTAGTAAATTAATTGATCATGATTATTGATTCATTTGGCCATTCAGTATTATTTGTTTTGTAATTGCATATTGTCACTGTCATTAACTAAGGGTGAAGGGATGTAATAAAGTAATAGATCTAACCCTTGGTAAAGTAATCACTAAAATATCGACCAACTGTATATTTATACACTGCCACCAAAATGTTACTGTAATTAAAGAGTGATGTCCCTTGTGAAAACAATAATAAACAGTCTTCCTGTTCAACCACAATGGCTGCCTTGCATTGATAAATATAGTCTGTTGTCATAATCACAATCCATTACAGTTACTTTGTCTTCTGCCTAGTGCTACTTTGCTATTACTCAAAAAATTTTTAAAAAAGGGCACACCCAAATGGAGGTGGACAGTGTGCACAGTTGTATTGAGCAACAACTAAATATTAAAACAATTAAAAATTCTGGTGATTATGTCACATCAAGTCGGCGAGAAAAGCCAATCCTTATCGGGTCAAGCACCTTAAACATGATTTTTTTTTTTCAAACATTAGCTTGTGGTCCATCAGACTTGGACAAAATGTGGGTGATCTCCTTGTCACTGACCTGAGATGTCTTCTTTATGAACCCCAAGCCAGAATTCGGTATAAGATGAAGAATGATGATGAGGTCCTTGACCTTCCCATGCGTAAAAGTGATTCCCTCGCCATTGTCAATGAGCCACAACAACTTCACTAGTCTTGACTTCAAAGCGTCAAGTCAAAATTCAAATCAGTCATCCCCGCTGATTATCATTCATACTATGATTCACTACCACATTAAATATTACACTTTAGCTTGTTACTCTAATTTCTGTTGATGAGTTTGTTTCAGGGTTGAAAATGGCTATGCGTATTGATATTATTATGGACTTATTGCAATTTTCTGACTTGTTATTATATCATGATAATAATTATTAAGTACACACCTGTACATAAAATATTTTTTTTCATTCAATTATTCATAGAAACCAGAATTTGATACAAGGAGTTGACGTTTGATGTGGTCGATTTATGGTGACAGTAAATGGATATCTGTGTACAGTTCATGCTGTTATTTTGTTTTTGCAAATATATTTTGTATGATAAAATTGGAATGAGCTCTTTAAGATTAACACTCACTTTGAGTTTGAATCTCATGTTATACACAAGTAGTTGTTGAAAGACACATTCTGATTGTGAAAATGGTCACCAATGCACTTTTTTATTTTCATGCTAATAGAATTTAATATGCTTGAAATTATAATTTTGCTCTTGTCATTGAATGATTAAGCGATAATCATAGTTTCATTGCTGATTTTGAATTACTTCCACATTTAAAAATAAATAAGGTTGACATTATCTAAAATGATTTTTCCTTTCAAATGCTTTGTAACTTTTCAAGTTATGTTTGTTATAATTACATGACCATCATTGAAGACTATTTAAACAATCAAAGTCACCAATGCTGCCTTTTTTTATTATTTACTTTAAAAACCAGTACATACCTAAACAAGAGCATGTCCTCAAATATATATCTCAGAAAAGGGCTGTCATCATAATTATAGCTTTGGCATTATTGTTTATTTAAATGTCTGTTTGTTGTTTTATTTGTTTGTTGCTGCTCTTGCTAATACTACTTTTGTTTTGTATATTGTTAAACAGTCTGGTCTTGAAAAAAAAAATGATGTACTATTTATAAGGATTGATTACAGTTCATCGATTATCAATTAATATTTTCTTTTGAAGGGCGTGTTAACTATAAGAGTCCAACATACTTCAAATCAATCTGCATTCAATGATGCCAACTGCATCAAATTTTTTTTAATTGAACTTTTCAGGCAACGCGGCGGCCCAGCATATTGAATACCGGTATCTAAACACAAGCCTAGAATCTTACCTACAGCAAATTAAAGACTCAATAAAGTATTTGTACTTCCTAGCCCATAATATAGGTCTATTACTTAGGCTTACTATTTAAGAGCAAATAAGCTTATCTGGAGCAAAAGCACAATCACCATGACTTTCCGGAAAATTTTCCCTTTTTCCCTCTTTTCCATAATTCCTCGCAGAGTTGCGCCATGACCGACGGGGGAATTTGACAGACCTTTCTAGAAATTTGGCAAACGATATTTTTTCTGAAAATCCGTAAATTTACGGAAAATTGGCATCACTGTCTTGATGAATTGTGAGTCTCAACTTCAATTCTACTGTGTTTTAGCCATACACATACAAATATATGCAAAATTTCTGTGTACTTACATAAGGTGTCTACATGCGTTTAATGTCTACATGAATCGCATATGCTACGTGTATAGCACGTTGAATTCAAATCGGAACATTTGAAATGAAAAAGGTACCACATCATATGTAGTTCACCACTTAAAGGCAAAAAAAAAACGACAAAGAAATTCTACTTACAGCTGTAAATTTAGCAGCTAAACAGTTTTTCTTCAAACATGCTAGATGGTCTGTACGCGCGAATAGCATTCTGCACCAACGATTTGATGTAGCCTATTTTTGACCAATGAAACACAAGTGGAGGTGTATCCTCACAGAGTGGAAACAGTTTGCGCAAAAGCAACCTGGTACTGTTCCGAAGGATGTTTTCCCCAAACTGCTGAAAAGGCTGGTGAATGAGCTGCCCATTTAGCGGGAGAACATGATGAAGTTTGGTTTCCACATATGGAACCGCTGATTCCTGCCCTCAATCGTCTCCAAAAATCACACCAAGAAATGGCTACAGAAAATGACAGAGCTAACACACACCTCTGTATCGGAGGTCTTTCTAAACCAGCTCAGTGTGATGCGCAACAGCAAGGAGGGTTCAACAAGAAGGGCTAAGCAGTGGCGATTGGATGTTGTTCCTGGGCGAAATGTTTGGGCGCCTAAAGATGAGGGGGAGCCACCAGCAAAGACTACAGAGCCAGCACCCGAGGCCAGCCCTAATGTTTCTGACTCAAGGAGGAGAGAAATATCTTTGACAACTTTCATTTTTAAACATTAATAAAGTTGCTGATCTTTTTTCAAGTCAATCATGTTATGTGATAATGAAAATGGTTCCGTCAATAATGCAGAAATATATACCGTAAGAGATCATACATAGGGATTTAGGTTCAGTGGGTAACGTCATGATTGGTTTTCTCACAGCTGCGAGTGCATGTGACAAAGGCCAATACCTGGTTATGAATTGTTTCTATAACTCGGTAATACTGTTTAACTCATTCAACCTTAGGCTATTTTTATGTTAAGTGACAGCACCAACCTTTAAGGAGTGTTTTTAAAAAATTACCACGATTAAACCTAATTAAACAATTATCATGACATTTGGCCATGCAAATGACAAGAAAGAGACATTTAAAATAAAACAAATTTGAATAAATGTGCTTCTTTTAATTTTGACAAGTTTTACACTGAATGAAAAAATTTGGGTGCAAGGCTTCCAGTGCAAAAAAAAATTAAAATAAAATATAAATTCACATTGTTTCTGGATTTTTTAAAATCTGTTTTAATTGAATCTGTATATAGTGACATACATATAACTTACCAAACAAAATGAATCTGTCTACATCACCATGTCCCTCTCCACTAGAAAAATTAGATCTACATTCTATGTCACTCCCAGCTGTAGCCACTAGAGATCCTCTCCATCTAAACGATCTCTAGACTTATCAGACATAGATCTAGACTGTTTACTTATATGCCTAGTTTGTTTTCTTGCTTTGGGATTAGATTTTAATTTTGATTTAGAGCTACAGGCTCCAGAAGTTTGAGGCCCAGGTTCAGATTCCAAGTCTAAAAAATCTATTCATGACTTTTTGGGCACTGGTGTGATTTCTGGATCTTTGTCAGAGTCATAAACCTCTTTGACATCACTTTGAAATGTTTGGAATATGTTTCTTTCACTATTTTGATAGTTTTACAGCAATAGTTTCATTTTTAGTTGATTGAAAATCATTGTGACAAGTTTTCTAGATCTAAAAGTCACCTCAGGAAAAAAAATCGTAAAAATAAAAGCTCTTTTCCACTTCGCCTACATCAATTCAAAACTAATATACTTTGCTTGCATAGATGGGTATTCACTCAAGAGGTAGACACAATAGCGGACGAGAAAAGAATAAAGGTTATCCCGTGCGCTGTACAGGAATGGCTGCTATAGAAAATCGCCAATCCGTTAACTTGCAAAATATTGGCCTGCACCACCCAATTTTCGCTGAAGATGGTACCAGGAGGCACAGCTGTGTTGTGTGCATCCAGAAGCACCATAGATTCAGGAAGGCAAATCCTAGAATCACCTAGAGGGACATTGCTGTGCCAAGGACAAAGAGCTGCAGTAAATGCAGTCTTCCTCTATGTCAAAAGAGGTTCTATATGCTGGCTGGAATACCAAAGCAAGGTAGAATATGGAGATATCATCAGATAAGCACCCTTTTTCAATTATTTTGGCATTTCTTGAATTAACTGCTGTAAACAGAGACACAAACTCGCACACACTTAGGCATGTCAAAACAGCTGATTTTGGCCAAGGAGCCCAGGGGCAAGGGGAAATTAGGGAATCAGGGGTCATAGTGTATTCACCAAAATGATCCAAAATATGAATCAGGGTCCTGAAAAGGCATAGAAACAGACTCAGAGAGTGATGAAGTTGTTGAATCTAGATTTAACTTTGGCAAGGATACTAGATCTAGTAAGAAAAAATAAAAGGGTGTTTACAGTAATTTCTCTTTCTGAGGAACTGTCAAATATATTATGGAATTCATTTTGTTGGCTTGAGGTAAATCAGGAATAGGCAATACAACAAAACAAGTACTTCAATGCTTAAAAGAAATTTTTGAACAATTTTCTTCTACAAAGCATACTATCACCAGGACAAGGATATTTTTGTACACTTTGAGAACAGAAAATGATATAATTGTGCAAAGCATAAAAATTTGAAAGACAATGGCTTGTGAACCCAGTACAACCTAAAGATGTAGCCAAAGAAACCACAAGAAAAAACTTTGTATTGCTCTATATGAGAATAAGACGCGCATGTTCGGCAAAACAAAATAATGAAGACATTATGATTGTTTGGGTTGTCCTAAAATCTAATACAAAAAAGATAAAACAAGCTATGATTGAAGTAGACCGACCAATCTATAGAGGAAAAGTGCAGTAAGAGACAGAGGGATAAAAATAGATACTAAACCAAATCTGATAAGGAGGTGCCTGTTAGAAGCTCTAAGGGTTTTATACACCTTCTTCACATGGGATCTTGTCACATCAAGAGGCTGCGTGTTGTCTATGACGTGTGTACATAGCTCACACTTTTCCTTCAGTGACATTTGGCTGTTGATGCGAGCTTTTGCAGCTTCCTCATCCAAATCGTTTCTCTGCATCAGGCGAGCAAGCTGCTGCTCTTCTTGGCTGGATGAGGAAAAATGAATTGAAGCAAAAATAAATGAATTAATTTTATATATCATGAATATGATAAAATAGACTAGGTTTCTGGATTCAGAAAAATACAAATTGAATATTATAAAAAGAGAGACTTAAAAATCAATCTAATTCTATATTGTCAAGGCCACAGACTGTTGAACTAAATCTTTTCAGCACATGCAATCACTATATCCATAAATATTTGAATAGTAACCAAAGATGCCATATTAACTTTAAAAAAAAAAATCTTTTGCTCAACTGAGAGAAATCAGTTTAAAAAACAAATTTACAATATGTAATCTAAAAATTGGTTCATCTTTACAACATAGTGTCTAGCTACATACAAACAATTTTAAAACAGCATATCAAAACATTCACAAACTCTTCTGCTCAAATAGTGACAAAACTCTGGAGAATACAAGAATCACTCGAGTATTAGGATAGTCTCAATTTATGTTTCACTAGGAAGAAGATGAAAGGACAACCTTTAGATTGGTTTATCATTCTTTCTGTGCCTCATAAAAACCCAACATAAGGATCCCTTATACAAGGATAAACTAGCTAAAACATATGACATGGAAAAAAAAACGTAAATAACAAACAAACAAAAACTGTAACAGATGTCTAAAAAACTTGGATTTCAAAAAATCTTTTTGCATCTTAACTTTTGTGCCTAACTAAAAAAAGATTTCAAATTTATGAATCAAACCAATAACAATACAAAACAAGAACTGTCTAACCCACTTACCAAAATACCACGATAGAGAATGAGACAAAAGGAAGCATTTGCCTTGTCTCAAACAGCAAGGGTATATCCAGTATGGCAAACTGGTGTCCTGAACAAGAAAAAAAAAAAAGAAAAAAAAAACAAAACAATGAATAACATATTCAGAATTAATATCGGAAACAAAAATCATATCAGTGTCAATTGGAAACTGAAAAAAAAAAATGCTTTACAGCCATTGCAATGATTATTATACTCTAAAATTTAAATACTACTGATGACAAAACACTGCAATCATGAAAACATAATTAAAAATTCTGTTAGTAATTGCTCATATAAAACCATTATCAATTAAGGAAAAAAAAGCACCTATGAGATAAAATTTATTGCCCAAGCATCTTTTGAGTTTCAGATAAATGTCACTTCCTACGCTGCATACATTTTTAATTTAAAAAAAAAAACCTGGAAAACATGATAAACATTAAGGCTGTTTAAAGAAGCAAAATCTTGTACCCTACTTGATTGTATTTCAAATCAGGTCAATCTAAAGGCTATAAAAAATGATAAAGAACATCAAAGCTCTTATTACAGAATTGTACACCAAATAGTCTAACATATAGAAAACAAAATCTGACTCATTTTCAAAAGGTGCCTTTTTAAACATATTGTTAATAACAAAACAGAATTTAAATAGAAAACATAGCTTTAAGAATACTTAAATTTTAAGTCCAACATTTCGGTAACATCACTTGATTTTTGTTACATCTTGTAATGATGATTTTCTTTGTCCTCCAGCTTTTGTCTAGCTCATTGTCAGAGTAACATGATGGTTAAAATTATAAAACGAATGGTTAACACAATCCCTACCATGAGCCGATTGTAGCGGCTCACGGTCGCCAAACTTACCTACTACGAGCCGGTACAATCGGCTTGGACTTTCTAGTCCTAATCCAGTCCATGTTTTCGATCTATCCAATCCAATGTTTACTAAAACGAATTCTACTTCCCTTGCAGCCTATTTTTAGCGTCGTTTGAGCTAAGTGGCGGTTGATTTTCATCAGGTTTTGACCAAAATAATTGTTAGATCTAGTGTTTATTGTTGAGGTAAAATTGGATGAAGCAGGCCCTTCACAACCTCGCAAACATTCTTATTTTCCTGCATCTGCTGTGCGCGATATGTGCACTTTGACGGACGGAATGGGATGAATTTGATGCAGGACTTTTATCAGATTCAAGTTGGGAAAACAGTAGTAGTTCTAGTTCAAGTGAAAGTGATTCTAACAGTGAGAAAGACGAACCAACTAGACCTAGATCTAGAAAGGGGGCGTGTCCCTCGATCAGCTGTGAGCAGGGCAAAGCCAAGGGTAGATCTAGGGTTACAGGAAAAGGAAAGACACCAATGTTGCCAAGAAATAGGCCTAGATCTAGTAGTTCAAGTTCAAGATCTAGATCTAGGTCCCCTGTTAGGCCTGAGACACAAGCAACACCATGGAGAGAGGTGAAGGAGGGGCAGACATCTAACAACTTTCGCTTTGTCAAGCAGGCTAGCCATGGTGTAAACAAAGATGTTGTGAAGCAGGATAGTTCTGAGTTAGACTGTTTGTTTGCACTACTTACCCATGAAATAGTTGATAAACTGCTCCAGAACATTAATGCTTATGCCAAACTTCTACAACAAAAGAACACCCCAGCAAAACGGTACTCTATCTACCGCAACTATCAGCCTGTCACGCGGATAGAATTTCTCAAGTTCATGTCCATCCTCATCGCAATGGGCCTTGACCCTCGGGACAATGTAAAAGCATACTGGAGTGTCTCAAAGCCCCACAAATACACGCCCTGGTTTGGTCAAATGATGCCAAGAAACAGATTTGAGGCCATATTTCATATGTTCTTGCATGCCGGTGGCGTTGATGCGGAGGAGCAAGAGAAAATTGAACCTTTTTTAGAATCACTCCAAGCACAATTCCAGACTGCATTCTATCCTGGAAGAGAGGTATCCATAGATGAAATGGTTATCGGTTACAACGGACGTTGGCGCAACAAGCAGTTCAACTCATCGAAGCCGTCAAACTATCACATAAAAACATTTGGACTGTGTTATAGTGCGACAGGATACGTTATAAACGTATTCACCTATTACGGCAAAAACACAGCGTACCATCCCGACTCAGACCCTGACAGTCTCCAAGCAGTAAAGGTGTTCCAGAAGCTCCTTGAACTCCTGGACAGAGGTCACTACATCTTTGCTGACTGATTCTACACATCCTTCCCACTGCTGGAGTACATGACTTCCAAGAGTTTTTATTACACCGGGACCATCGACGCCCGACGTCGCAACTTGCCTGTGCAGCTGAAGACCCTCAAGCTGGACCACCTACAGATGAAGTGGTACATCTATAAAGATGGGAAA
The DNA here is from genome assembly GCA_033675545.1 of Elysia crispata. Taxonomy (NCBI): domain Eukaryota; kingdom Metazoa; phylum Mollusca; class Gastropoda; family Plakobranchidae; genus Elysia; species Elysia crispata. The sequence continues at coordinate 102,415 of JAWDGP010003877.1, read as the reverse complement.
TATCTGTGCGTTGCCTTTCGTGACAAAAAGGCCAAGAAGAATGTTTCCGTGGTCAGCAGCCTGTCCGACTCATCCACCACTCCTGTCGAAACTCGCCCCGGCCTAACGGTGCAGAAGCAGACCATGATTACAGCATACAACAACAACATGAACGGCTGCGATCGTGCAGATCAGAATGTGGGCTACTATGGCATGCACAAACGCAAGAGTGGTGGAAGAAAATATTCCACTGGCTCCTTGAGCTTTGCCACATCAACGCAAGGATTCTGTTCCTGCTAACCTGCACAGAACCGCCGACGCGCCACAGCCTGGTAAAGTTCAAAGATGCCCTCATCAGTCAACTAATTGAAGCTGCTGCAGCTTTGAATGCTGCCCCAGAGCCTGCACCAATCATGCCTGCCCTCAACACCCCTCAAAATGCCCCTGTGCAAGTTGTCGCTCGTCTTGCTCCAGAAAGCCACTTCGCCGAGACGGTCAGAGCCGACCGCAACTGTAAGGTCTGCAGCAAGCCGGGAAATCGCAAGCGCACAACCAATGTGGGCTTCCAGACCTGGCACACTAGAATTAAGTTCTAGGTCCCCACGAGCAGTACTTACAAATTCTTAGCTGACTCCTATAGGATTGCCGTTATTTTTTTATATAGGTGTTGTTAGTAAAAATGTAGTAAAATTTTTGTTTCTTGGATTACACTCTTCAAATTTGACACATGACTTCAAAATTGGATTATACACAAGGTGGTGTGCTGTTTGATTGGATTGGATTAAAATTTCCACATCAATGAGACCAGTAAGTTGGATATTTTATTTTTATTTTATTTTTACTTTTCGGTTATATCATCTTTTTATACATCTACCTCCTTACAAAAATTTTTAATTGCTATCTAACACTGATATTTCAAATCTGTATTCAATTCCCTGCATTTTGATATATAATACTTGTAGGTTCTAGAAATATAGGGGGTCATAAACTTCAATTCAAAAAATCAGGTCTAGGATTTACGTGGGTCACAAAATATGGCTTGGGCACATGGTAAAAAAAACCCTGGTAGGGATTGTGTTAAAGAACACATTTCTTTATTCAACAAACATATTGTCCTGCCCTGCTAAGATGTAACTCATTCTGTCATCATGGCCCATCAAAATAAAAGCCTTTTCCAACCCTCAACTTGATATGTTAATTGATCCAATATGGTTTATCAGATATATATATATAATAATAATTTTATATTTATAGGTACTAAGTTAGTCCATAAGTATATTTTTCTCCGTTTGGTGCTTGCAATAATTTAGATATGCCTAGATCCAAGTTCGATGAAACAGAATTTCATATGCACCAGTAGGTCAAACACATTTGGAAGACGAGGAATATCATCACCTGTCAGGATTGTCTTGAGTCTTATTAATAATATTAATACAATTATTCATAAGATCAGTTCTCAAGATGCAAATGGTGAGTAGTAGTACAAAGTTTTGATGAAAATGTTTTATAGAATAGGCCTAAATATCTAGAATTTTAAATTATGATAAATGTTTAATTATTTATTATTGGGCGGGGCCAAATTTCATTAATAACAAAAGTGAAGTTTGTTTTCAAAACTATTTGCAGATCCTCAGAGGAAAAATGTTATCTGGACTCAGCTAACCATGTACTGAGTAGGAAATGATTGCTTTCCAATGCTAATTTTCTACGGTTTGGTTTTATTGAATCTTGCCTTTTATTATGTACTGTTATAAATTAGTCAAATAAACAAATAATTTGTTAAGCACTATCACAATTGTCTTAGATAGTACTCAGATGTGACAGTAATGATGATACAATTTATGTCATCAATATGTCCAAGAATAAACTTGCTTTTTTTTCCCCTTGATTTGATACTTCAAAATATTTCTGTGTGAAGTGAACTGATATTGATCATAAGTATCTAAACTGAGTAGGCCTTATTTATTGAAATTAATGATTTTATATACTACTGTTAGAAAAAACAAAAACTTCAATGATTGACTTAGGTGTAACAGTGATACAAAGTTTTCTTTCCCAACAAAGTTGTTTTAATTTTTAATTCAATATTTAGGCATATCTAGATAGTATTTAACCCCCTCACAGCATTCTAATATTAGCCCCCTGTGGCCGGAACAAAAGTAAAGAATGGGACATGGTGAAACAAAAGTTTCATAACTAACCTATATTTTTGCACTAGTACCTTGAAACTGTTCAGAAATAAATTAGTTATTCTATAGTAAAAGGAAAATAGTAACAAATAAGAATATTTTTTTAGTGGGGGAATAAAGGAAATTTGTGATGGAAGTGTATGACCATGTGAAATAACTAAAACTTGCATGCATTCACATGCATAATAGCACCAAAAAAAATTTCAGAAGTATTTTTCAACAATAAAAATATTTAAAAAGACATGTAAGACAGAAATTGTGGGTCCATACCGATCACAATTGGAAGCCATCATGTGAGAATCACTTAATCTAGATCTACACCTAGACTGAAATTGAAACAACAAACTTTTCAAGAAATAACAACATACCTGCCAAAGGGATGCTAAATATTACCAAAATATTACCAAACCTTTCCTGTTAAAAATATTAGCATTCACTTCTCTTTATCACTGATGAGATCAGATTTAGGTGAAAATAAATCAGTGACACACGGGTACCTGGCAGTAAAAATAAAATTTCAGCCTTAAGTGACGTTCAGGCAAAGCTGGGAACTTGAATCATCTTTTGAAAATCAAGTAGGAACATGATTCATAAAACAAAGTTATGAAACATGGCAAAATTTGGTTTGTGATTATGTCTAAGTATTTATAATGACATTATTGGAATAATAAAGATTTTTTTTCAAAATGAGACGTTCAGCTATCTTTGCAATTAATTCATTCCACCCTTGGGTTACTGACACTGTTAGAAACATATCTTTTATGTATTAAAATTACAAAAATTTATACAAAATGAAAATACCATCCTAAGTTCAAATATTGATACGAATTGCAACCTTTGAGAATGAGTCATCTGTCTGTGATACATTTATAATAAATTTTTGCCCTTTTTTTTTCTTATTTATAATCATTTTGATCATTTGCCTTTATAAAGAAAAATCAACATACACATATTAGAAAACTAAAACAAGCAAAACAAAAAACATAAGCTGTATGATAAGTAAGAGAATAATAAAAGGAAACAGCAAATTTTTCAAAAATCGAGACAGACATTTGATCTGACCTTTCAGAAGATTCCAGAAAACTTGCCACAACATCTCTCTTTTAATTGCAGGATGAACAATAGCATTCAGCAGCTTCCGTTTTCCTCCATCATTGAAAATTATTTGTCCAAGTTTTTCTCGATTTATTTCACCTGTTGACAACAAGACTTCTTCTCCAAATGTTGATTTGATTTTCTCGTATGCCGGCTTGCCTGATTTGACAACTGGTAGATAAAAAAATAGGGCTTTTGTCACTTTGTGAGAGAATTAGCATAAATCTTTGCGACCAATCTTATTCCCAAACTATTAAAAAATAAATTGTGCTGAAGTTTGACACATTCCAAAGAAGAGTAGTAACACTAAAAATTCCAATTTTATAAGATTTATAATCATACATTATCGAAAGCTTTGTAGTAGAACCTCAAGCAAATAAAAAAAAATTAAATCAATCACCTGCAAAGAAATTCCTCTTTTGTGTATTCTTTTATTTCTTTTCTTGAAACTAATTTTTATGTAAATAAAAATGATTGAAGTTGACAAAATCTCCTAATTGATTTTGTCGTCTAAATCTGTGATTTTATTATTTATATTAAATATAGCAGAAATCCCATTCCCATTTGGAGCTTTAGAGTGTAAATGTTCCTATGAAGTATTCATATAGATCTAGATTCTCTAGATCTCCAGATCTGCTATTATTTCCAAAAAAAAGAAGTTAAATTACAAATTTTTAATAAAATTTTGCAATTTATGCCTTTCTACACTTTTTTCTCTGTAACTGATCAGTTTACTCTTAGAAGATTTGGTGTTCTTGGTCCTCTGGTTAGACTTTATAGTTCGGAGAATGCACTATGTCTATAGTTTATAGATACATAGCCTAGACAATGGGTTTTTAAAATGCTTCAGCAACAGGAAAATGTTGCTCAGCAGGAGTTGCTGGTGAAATCATAAATAGAAAGATGCTTTTGAGCGATTTCTTACTCTCAACCTCATAAATGGTATTTGCTTTTAAAAGCATATTCATTGACCAAAGCTATGAATGAGCTCAGCTCTCCCGAAGTTTCTCCCTGCGTCTTGTAACTTAGGCAGACTTTGGGCTACAACATGATTCCAGCTCAGTGTAAACTTCAAGAAGATAAAATGATGGGTCGACAACAAAAAGAATTAGATACACGATTATACACAATTTTGAAAAATGTGACAAATGGGAAAAAACTTTTTTTTCTGTTGCTGCTGTTTCTTCTGCGTAAAAAACCGTCCGGATCTAAAAGGAACTCTTTCCTTTTTTTTCCCCTTGCATCAGTTAACAAATGTCTGTATTACATTTTAAATCTTTTAATTAGATCTAGAATCTAGATCTAGAACCATCAATCTGCACGCCCAATACAACAAATTTTTTCCTTTAGAAGCATCACAAAGTGACAAACATGAACAGTTTTTAACTCTAAACGGAAATTAGAAATTTTAAAAATGTTGACTCTAGATGTATGTGACATTTGCCATGAAACCTGCCTTCTCTTGCTATAACGTCGGCGTCGATGACTGGGCATCCATATTCCTCCCTGAATATTTTTGCAACAGTGCTTTTTCCGCTAGCAATTCCTCCTGTCAGTCCAACTAAAAACATGGTGAATCGATTGAAATCTTGAATGACCGGCCTTAATTGAACTAGATCAAGAAAAGAACATAACAAAAAAAAAATAACTCTATGTAATTTCTACTTTGGAAAGTGACGGTGCGACGGACAAGAACAGGTTAATTCCTTATTAATTTGTGGTAGGAAGGGCGTCGGATTAACACTGTGACTAGGCTGAGTTCAGCATCTGAAGAACTTTCGATTTTTCAGCGGGAGGCCGACAGATTCTTAACTTTAGACCTGAAGAGTACACACATCATTCTTTGGCTAACATTTTAATTTTATAATTTTTTTTTCCGAGTGAGATCGAGAGCGGCATCAGTCATACCGCCACTTCTCATCATCTTTATTATTATTATTATTATTATTATTATTATTATTATTATTATTATTATTATTATTATTATTATTATTATTATCATCATCATCATCATCATCATCATCATCATCATCATTATTATTATTATTATTATTATTATTATTATTATTATTATTATTATTATTATTATTATTATTATTATTATTATCATTATTATTCTTGTTGTTGTTATTTTTGTTGTTCTTGTCATTATCATTACATTTCCAATTTAAGGTGAAATAAAGCGGATATTAAAAACGACCCTAGGCAATGTATATGCGTGTGTGTATACACCGGGGGTATATATCTTTATTTTTTTGTTTGTTTCGGTTTCTTTTAGGGGGAGGGGGAGGGGCATGCTTTTAATCGTTGTTTCCCACAGACTGTTGATACAAGGTGACCCAATTAGAACATTCTTATCTAAGATAGTCAAGGTAGGCTGGAAGAGGTCAGCGAATGCAATGCTACACTTGCCCGTTATTTACTTTGTTGACACCATAGACAGAATGAGAGCTGAACCATAAGTCACAAATATTGATCTGTTAAGAATTTAAAGGCTGCGTGGAGTTTTTCATCGAAGACTGGTGGCATAATGAACTGGTTCTATCCAATGACTCAATTAAAAACATAGAATTTGAGTAAAGTTAGGCTTCCCTTCGTCTCCCGAAATGATTGGGTGGTGCAAAGAGCATTCAATAGTGAAAGAACAGGAATATAGATGGCATTGTACATCAGTGAATGAAGATATAGAAGTTAATTACAACCTTGTCTTTATAGGTTCTACAATAAATCACAATAGATACATGAAAGCTATTGTTGGAGGGGCGAGGATGGCCCGGTGGCTTTCAATGCTCAACGACAGAGCTTAGGGTTCTTATTTTTGATCTGTAGTCAATGCTGGGGTCACTGAACTTAGCACAATTATTATCTATAACATTTTTGCTTGTTGCGGTTGCCCCTAGTTTAACTTTTGCATCCACTTGATAAGTTTGACGGTGGTTTTGATAATAACTGGGTACTGTTTAACATCATTGACATCCCTGACCAGATTTTAAAAAAAAATTCGATACAGTTGTGTCGCTTTTAATTTACCTATCCTTCTGACCTGGTTGTGTCAAATTTGATTGATTCAAAAGATAGTTCATCTAAAAGTTTGTTCATTGGTTTGTTGGTTTGTTTGTTTGCTTGTTTGTTTGTTTGTTTTTTGTTTGGTTTTTTTTCGGTTTTTATTGGGGTTTTTTTGTCTGAGAAATAGTGTTCATTTTGAGCATCAAAATTTACCGCAATTTTTTTAATTCTCAAAACGTGGGAACAAGGGTGACATCAAAACCGCTTCTCGAGTGTCCGACAACATCGAGTGTCCTGGCAAGTCTGGTCAGCTCTAGCACGATCAAGTCGTGAGATTTGCTCCCAGCACCCGGGGCCCATGAGGATCCAGGTCATCCTTAGTCTCTAGTGTTTTTCACGTACTTAGAAGAGTTCTGCCGGCGGTAAGCGATGAACGAAAGTTGTTTTTAGAATTATTGAAAGTGACATCATGACCCTAGTCTCCATTTTTCCTTCTAAATAGCAGATGATAAAAGACTGGCGTAGCTGAAGAACATTTACATAGATCTTCTTGATCGGACAAGTTGTAAATTGATGCTGTCAGACTTCAAAAAAAATTTCAAACGTTCTCAAATATACTTTACCTTATTTTCCTTGCAAACATTCTAATGTGTCACTACCAGTTCTCGTAATCATGTGTATCAATAGTTATTGTAAATTATTATAATCAAAACTTGTTCAGATTTACAGTCACTTTTTCGTGCACTTTTAAAAAAAGCAAAACAAAAATAAGAACGGTACTTGGTGGTATAATATCTCTCATATGAAACAAAAAAAAATATTAATAATGATAATAACAACACACAGACACGCAAAAGATCGTGTAATGTTTCTGTCTGGTTATCTTATTTTTACCCCCCACACACACACTGTTGTTATCTATTTAGACCATGAAAGTAGTGAAGCGCACCCATCACGGGTCTGAATCACTACAACTGTAACACTGGAAAACAGAAAATACAATCACAAAGATATGGTTGAGAGATGGTGATGCTTTTTCTGCAGTGTAAAACCTCTCATCTTTTTCAGGTGTCTCAAATGTCATATCCAGCCTAGTGTGGCCCACGTGACTTCCCCTGCTATGTTGACCCCGGGCCAAGTCTGTGACCTTCATCCACTCAGAATGGAAACTTGTATCGTTATCCAAATCAGCATACCACAATTTAGGAACTTTCTTATGAAAAAACATCTGTGATAAACTATGTAAAGTTTTATTGCAAAAAAAAAATTAACATATATACAATTTTTTTTCATGACAAATGTGCTACCTCTAATTTGTAAAATTCGAGGTCAAAATGTGACGTGACCCACGCAAAGAAAGAGTTAAATTTAATACTTTGCACGCAGTCAGAGAAAACATGAAAAAAAAAAAAAAAAGCCTAAATAAAACAAAGAAATTAAATATAACATTTATAATCATTTGATTTCGAGTGGATTATGATGGATAAGTCTGGATGTTTTATTTCTGATTTCAATTTGGAGTAAATTTAAATTGATAATTGCATAGGCTACATATAATGTTGAGTTAAGGCCCGTGTTATGTAATTCGCAATATATACTTATAAAGGGTTTCCGGATAAAGGTATTTACAAATGGTAAAAAAAACGCTCTCTCTCTCTCTCTCTCTCTCTCTCTCTCTCTCTCTCTCTCTCTCTCTCTCTCTCTCTCTCTCTCTCTCTCTCTCTCTCTCTCTCTCTCTCTCTCTCTCTCTTCGGACTTCTGCTTCTTCTTATCATGCAAATCCTCCTTCCTCTCCCTCCCCCCATTGTCTTTCTTCTTCTTTTTTTAACACCTTAGACATATTTCACAAGTTTTAAAACACATTCAGGCCTATATATAATAATGTCATGGGGATAACAGATTTGTGAACTCAATCAGCACGCCGAATCTAAAGAGGTTTGCGATGAAACAACTTTTGATACGATAGGCTGCGCTGAAGTGAATTTTGTAGGTCACTTTATAGTTTATCTTTTTATCCGGTTGTTGAAAATTGATAACCAATTTCTCCCATATTTGTATCTTGTATCTTCTCCAAAGATTCACTCTCAACACTGTAAGCCAGACCCTAGACTCGGTGTAGTCGTGTTTCAGGTGAGTCTCTTCTGCCTTTGGTTTTGGTTTTATGCTCCACAAACTTTTAGTGTCAGACACACTTACACACAATGATCATCATAAGATGTAATACATTTTGTTTCAAACCTGCACACCTGCATGGAATTCAGCTTTCATTTCGTAAGGTAATACTTCAGCCTGTTCCAAACTGACACAGTATTACATGTTTTCACCCAACCCTAGTGATCAATCTAAACAGAGAACGATATAGTATAAAGTAATATAATAAGAACATTTTGGAAGAGCAAAGTGAACCACTGTCCCTATACATTCCTACGAAATGCATCGGTTGAAGAGCGCGTGGTCTTTTGAAACCCTTTGCAAAGCTTGAATCATAATACATTTTTTTAAATTAAAGTTAAAAAAAAAAAAAAAAACAAGGAAAAAAAAAATCAAAATTAAACAAACAAAAAAACAACTAAAATGTGAAGATGTTAACCTCTGCGAACGTCTCCCAAAATAAATGCTTCTGGAATTATTTCACGACTTTTAACTCAGTATCGTGATCTGAGAAATATTATAGACGTGTAGATCTTACTTGAGTGGGACAATGTGACAGCTTATTGATTCCTATACAATCTTCTATGAAATATTTATACAGTACAGTATCCGGTTAGGATAAGGATAAGAGAGCGTAGGTTTCAGCCAGTACTCACAAGCAGTGCTGTTAGAATTTGAATGAAAGGTTTTTTCAGTGCTTGAAGTTAAATGAATATGAAAACTGACCTACAGTTGCGTGTCGATGTCTTTCAGTTTTCAGTCCACTCTGAAAACACAACCAATCTTGGACCTAACAACATCTGTAATTATTAGACTTAAACTAAGATACGCTGTACTGTATTTTTCCAAACCTATTGCATCCAAAGCATCCTCTGAAATTCAGCCTGAGCTTGCTCTCAATCATTGTTTTACTACCATCATTTTTTAAAATCTAGTTTTGATTTTTTTTAAATCGACTTTTAAATTTTGATTGTCTCCTTGTCAGAATAATGACGGGTGTGAGCTTCCCGACATCCTCCATGGCATGCTGTTTGATCGGCGTGCTGCTCTGCAGTCTGCTGGCGACTGTACACTGTGCCTTTTCCTGGAGAGCTGGCAACCCCGAACCACAATACTCCCCACCTCTCCATGATAACGGAATCTTCCCAGACCTGGCTGTTAGCGCCAGTAGCGGGCCCGTCAGGTCAGAGGATGGTATAGGCGCCCTCATGCCCTGGCTAGATAGGCTCTACATGGTGTCTTACTTGTCCGTGCCCAACGCTGGCTACGGCGCCGGTCTGTACGTGATCCACCCCAACTTTACCAAAGAACTGTTGGTGCCGCACAACTCCACCTACGCCAACCGCCTGCTGCACCGGAAAACAAACCGCATCATCATAGGTGCGTGGACTGTGGACCTTCAAGGGAGGATCCAAGTATTTGAACAGCTTCTTCACGTTAGGATCGGAGCGACAGCTGAGCATCTCGAGCATCCTGAGGACATGATCTACCACCTTAGCATGGACGGCCCGCTGTACGAGTGTAGCCTCAGCACAATGACCTGCAAGAAGCTCTTCAACCTGCCAGACACTCTCAAAATGCCGAAGTTAAAGGGGGAGCACCCGCATTTCAAGGCTGCCCACACGATGAACGGTCGACTTGTTGTAGGCACCAACACTTTCTTCAAGGCAGACTTTATGGGGACAGTTGAGGGAGGCAGGTTGGCAGAATGGGAAGGGCCTGGTCATGAATGGAAGATTCTGGAGAAGACAGCCTTTGTTGAAGTAACCGGACGGAGAAACTTTGGCCGTGTCATATACGCTGTTGGCTGGGATTTCAGGTCAGCAATCCTCAAAACCTATGACGTGGACAGCGGCTGGCGCACTTACCGCCTGCCCAAGGCTTCCCACGCCTACGACCAGGCGTGGCAAACCGAGTGGCCGCGGATCCGGGAGGTGGAGACCGAGCGCTACTTGATGGACGCTCACGGCATCTTCTACGAGTTGTCCCCCCTAGGGTGGGCCGGAAGTACCTGGGGCATACGCCCCATCTCCCAGCACCTGCGCATGGTCCCGGACTTTGCTTCATATCGTGGCTTCCTAGTTATGGGCGGCAACCAAGTTTCCTCCATCTTTGACAACAATGTTATGACAGGCCAGTCCCAATCTGGGCTCTGGTTCGGTAAGACAGATGACCTGTGGAGCTTCGGTAAACCGCAAGGATGGGGAGCTATCTGGAGAAACGATACAATCGAGGGGCATGCCGTCTCCGACCCATACCTGATGACTGGCTTTGACAAGAAGATCCTTCACCTGATACTCCACGACACCAACAACAGGAGAGTTTCGTTTATCCTTGAAGCTGACGTCACAGGCACTGCCGGTCACCGGGGCATGGAAGATTGGGTGACTGTGGGATACTTTGATCTGAACCCCACACCTGATGGCCAGTTCAGGTCCAAGGTTTTGTCCGACTTTAGCGCCCACTGGGTCCGGCTGAGAGCGACCTGCACTGATGATGAGACCAATAGTCCCGCCTCGTGCACTATCACCGCTTATTTCTTCTATACATGAGTCAATAAATGGTTACATCTTGTGTACCACCTTTGGTCTTCCGTTGCTGTCTTTTGGTCCTTCTTTCTGGTTCACGAAGTTTAAGGTTTTTCGTCAACAATGTACATGTAGGCCTTTTTTAAAGCTAACAGATGTCACTGGATACTTGTGTAAGGAATGGAAAACTTTTTGTGCGACATAAAAAAAAAGAAAAGTATACAGTCATTCCTTTTACGTTTTAGTTAAAACGACGCACGAAAGGTCTTTCTGGCAGTGAACCTTCAATCTCGGACACAACTGCCAGAGGCGGAAACAACACACCCAAGCTCTAGGTGTTGTCTTCATTCAAACCCCAAAGACAGTGCTGCAATAATATTGCAAACCTATAGATTTTTACTGTGCGCTTTGATTTCAAACCGTAGCTTCAATTTCGCCATCGAAATAAGAAATTCTAATCAATGTAATGGAATCTCGGCAAACATTGCAGTGTATAAATAAACTCGCATAAAGAAGTATAGCAACAGAGAAGTTGGAAATATGGGGATGGTAGAAGCAGAAAATTGAATCTGAAGGTGAGCAAAATGACTAGAAATTAATTGTTGTTGTCGCCCTTTACTTACTGTAGTGTGATAGCATAAGGTTGAGTGAGATGTAAAGCAAACTTGCTCAGTGTGAAGGCGACAAATTGACAGGCGCAGTATTTATGATTCTAATTTCTATGTCCTTCAACTGTCTTTAATCTGCAGGTAACAAGCGGACGGGCTTACTCTTCGGCCTAACACAATACACTGTACTGTACTGAGTACCGGTAGTTCATTCTTGATTATGTGCTGTCAGTTTTACAAAATGACTCCATGTATATGACGACAACACTCGTTGCTGTAAAGATAGTTTTTCTCCCTTCCCATGTTTGAACAGAGAAGGAAAAAAAAAGGCGATAAGTAGGTATAGGTCTAAGAAATTCATAACATAAATTTCTCATTTAACTTGAGTGTTTTTTTTCCTTCATACTCCTCGTTCCAATTCGATCACGCCTCCTCATCTCACTGTTTTTCTCAAATATTCACCCTGCTAAAGCCTTCTCTAATTTCCTCACCGCTCTTCTCTTATATTCCTCTTCATCTAGCACCCTTGAGCCCTGCCTCACCGCTCTTCTCTTATATTCCTCTTCATCTAGCACCCTTGAGCCCTGCCTCACCGCTCTTCTCTTATATTCCTCTTCATCTAGCACCCTTGAGCCCTGCCTCACCGCTCTTCTCTTATATTCCTCTTCATCTAGCACCCTTGAGCCCTGCCTCACCGCTCTTCTCTTATATTCCTCTTCATCTAGCACCCTTGAGCCCTGCCTCACCGCTCTTCTCTTATATTCCTCTTCATCTAGCACCCTTGAGCCCTGCCTCACCGCTCTTCTCTTATATTCCTCTTCATCTAGCACCCTTGAGCCCTGCCTCACCGCTCTTCTCTTATATTCCTCTTCATCTAGCACCCTTGAGCCCTGCCTCACCGCTCTTCTCTTATATTCCTCTTCATCTAGCACCCTTGAGCCCTGCCTCACCACTCTTCTCTTATATTCCTCTTCATCTAGCACCCTTGAGCCCTGCCTCACCGCTCTTCTCTTATATTCCTCTTCATCTAGCACCCTTGAGCCCTGCCTCACCACTCTTCTCTTATATTCCTCTTCATCTAGCACCCTTGAGCCCTGCCTCACCGCTCTTCTCTTATATTCCTCTTCATCTAGCACCCTTGAGCCCTGCCTCACCACTCTTCTCTTATATTCCTCTTCATCTAGCACCCTTGAGCCCTGCCTCACAGCTCTTCTCTTATATTCCTCTTCATCTAGCACCCTTGAGCCCTGCCTCACCACTCTTCTCTTATATTCCTCTTCATCTAGCACCCTTGAGCCCTGCCTCACCGCTCTTCTCTTATATTCCTCTTCATCTAGCACCCTTGAGCCCTGCCTCACCGCTCTTCTCTTATATTCCTCTTCATCTAGCACCCTTGAGCCCTGCCTCACCGCTCTTCTCTTATATTCCTCTTCATCTAGCACCCTTGAGCCCTGCCTCACCACTCTTCTCTTATATTCCTCTTCATCTAGCACCCTTGAGCCCTGCCTCACCGCTCTTCTCTTATATTCCTCTTCATCTAGCACCCTTGAGCCCTGCCTCACCGCTCTTCTCTTATATTCCTCTTCATCTAGCACCCTTGAGCCCTGCCTCACCACTCTTCTCTTATATTCCTCTTCATCTAGCACCCTTGAGCCCTGCCTCACCACTCTTCTCTTATATTCCTCTTCATCTAGCACCCTTGAGCCCTGCCTCACCACTCTTCTCTTATATTCCTCTTCATCTAGCACCCTTGAGCCCTGCCTCACCGCTCTTCTCTTATATTCCTCTTCATCTAGCACCCTTGAGCCCTGCCTCACCGCTCTTCTCTTATATTCCTCTTCATCTAGCACCCTTGAGCCCTGCCTCACCACTCTTCTCTTATATTCCTCTTCATCTAGCACCCTTGAGCCCTGCCTCACCGCTCTTCTCTTATATATATTCCTCTTCATCTAGCACCCTTGAGCCCTGCCTCACCACTCTTCTCTTATATTCCTCTTCATCTAGCACCCTTGAGCCCTGCCTCACCACTCTTCTCTTATATTCCTCTTCATCTAGCACCCTTGAGCCCTGCCTCACCACTCTTCTCTTATATTCCTCTTCATCTAGCACCCTTGAGCCCTGCCTCACCACTCTTCTCTTATATTCCTCTTCATCTAGCACCCTTGAGCCCTGCCTCACCGCTCTTCTCTTATATTCCTCTTCATCTAGCACCCTTGAGCCCTGCCTCACCACTCTTCTCTTATATTCCTCTTCATCTAGCACCCTTGAGCCCTGCCTCACCGCTCTTCTCTTATATTCCTCTTCATCTAGCACCCTTGAGCCCTGCCTCACCGCTCTTCTCTTATATTCCTCTTCATCTAGCACCCTTGAGCTCTGCCTCACCGCTCTTCTCTTATATTCCTCTTCATCTAGCACCCTTGAGCCCTGCCTCACCGCTCTTCTCTTATATTCCTCTTCATCTAGCACCCTTGAGCCCTGCCTCACCGCTCTTCTCTTATATTCCTCTTCATCTAGCACCCTTGAGCCCTGCCTCACCGCTCTTCTCTTATATTCCTCTTCATCTAGCACCCTTGAGCCCTGCCTCACCGCTCTTCTCTTATATTCCTCTTCATCTAGCACCCTTGAGCCCTGCCTCACCGCTCTTCTCTTATATTCCTCTTCATCTAGCACCCTTGAGCCCTGCCTCCACTCCTTTGCACCATTCTATAAAGACTACTATGTTTGTGTCCTGGTAGCAGAAATAGTAGTAGTGTAGTACATAGTACTGCATATTAATAGTTGCAGTGGTGGTAGTAGCAGTAGTGGTAGTATTAGTAGTAGTAAGTAGTTAGTGGTAGTAGTACTAGTAGTAGCAATAGCAGTAGTAGTAGTGGTAGTAGTAGCAGTAGCAGTAGCAGTAGTTGTAGCATTAGCAGTAGCAGTAGTAGTAATAGTTTATATCGGAAGAAAGTAATATATAATTTCATATATTGCAACTGTAATAGTGTAGCTGTAGCTGAGAAGTCCAGTAGAATCCACTTGGCGTCATCAAGCCTCGGGAAAATTTTTGCTTTATGATAACATTAAATGTTTTCTGCAGTCCTGTTCTTTTTTTCTTTACATTTTAGCTAAGGGTTGAAACTTGAATAAACGTTTGCCTAAAGTCAACAAAGTATATTATATTCTGGTCTTACAGTGTAAACTTTATCCAGACTCCACCGCATGTGCAACAGTAGGCATCGCTAGTAAAGTGCTATGCTGAGAAGTGAGGTACGCTGTGAAAGTTGATTCATCCATTAGAAAAAATATACTGGCATAAAAGTATAAGATGTCAATTGAATACTGGCATAAAAGTATAAGATGTCAATTGAATGAAGCAGGACAAGAAATTTTCAGATTGGAACTTTTTATTTAATATAGAACAATCTTCTTAAATAAAGCAACATCATGTGGAAATAACAGAATAAAAAACAGCAGAACTGAACCAGACAAGAACATAATTTATTATAATTGTACTGGGAAAACAATCTCATCACCTGGGATTTGCAACACTTGTATCTTTTTTTTTTTAAAAGTAATTCAACTCCTCACTCCAAAATGAGAAACTTTGAGTTCTCAATGTGCACGATGTAAGTATGTATGTTTTGAAATGAGCCAGGAAAATTTTTCAATTTTGAATGATAAATTGATAGATCTAGTAATCCATATAGTACATATAGCATTTGATGACGTCGACTTACATAAGTAAAAGAAGAAAACAAAAATATCAGTTTGTTACAAAAAATTGAAACCTTATTCATGTCATGAAGTTTAAAATAAATCTGATGTGTTAGTGAGACCAGGTAGGTGGGCCCAACAGATATCAACAATAGGATGGCCGGAGGGGCTATCACTCAGGACCAACTGTTGATGACATTCATATCAGTGAACCCTCAGGATTTAAGTTAACCTGAATTAAGACTAGAACACTGACCACAAATATTAGGGAAGTTTTCATCATTCGATGGAAAAAAAGAATCAGATTCTGTTTCCCTTAGGCCAAGATAGCCATACACTAGAAATTAACATTATCACAACTGCACAATCAAAGATTAACTAGAAACTCATCATGATACAGTAAAGGGAGTTGTGTAAGAAAATTCTCATGCACTCAGAAGAGGGTTCAACTGTTTTTGGCATTAAAATTAAACCAACCAAGATGGTTTCATACTCACACATGATTCATTACTTCTCATTGTTGTTATTATTATTACATTTACAACACTACAAATATGACAATATGGATCCATAATTAAACTTTGCGCAACGATGGGTAAAAAAAGAAAAGAAATAACACAATTACAAAAACAAGACGAAAAAGGCTTACATTTTACAACTTTGAATGCTGAAAAAGAAATCAGCTGAAGGCCTTAACCAGATGTAAAAATATGATGATATCAACAACAGCTGTTGAAAAACTAAAAAGTTAGAATCAAAATCACTTCCATAATAAGGAAATCTCATTCTCCAGTTGATGTACTTCAAGCATTCACTTCACTGACCAAACAGATCCACAAACATGCAAGACATAATCAGGATTACGCTTACAATAATTTATCAATCACCAGTTACAGGCTAATATGAAAACCCATCACTAAACGGGTGTCATATTAAAAAGCTCCACTTTCTTTAAGAAGAAAATCACTGAACAATAATATCATGGGAGTAATACAGTGTGGACATCAAAAACAGAGGGGAATTATCTCATTCAGAGAGATCTGCTGGAAGTAAAATTCCTTCTTAAGTTCAACATTTGATTTTTTTTGGGCTGAGAGCTTGTCTCAATCTTACATGATGTTAAAGAGCCCACATTTAATGTTTTTCTCTCTTCACAGAAAGACAACATCTGAAATTCAGAAATGTGTCCAAAAAAAAAAACAGCCATGAAATTTTTGGAAATAGTCATATAAGATTAAAACTAAAACATTTATCCATCTTGCAAAACATACATTAAAAAAAATATTACCTTACATGAACTTAACAATGAAATCTCATTGACCATGTTCATAAAACAACTTTGTTTTTGCTGAAACGAAAATGAGAGAAAAATTTAAACTCAGCACTGATCACAAGAAACTGTTCCCTGGAAGCTTGGTGTCTCTTGAATCTAAGACTGCTCTCTCAACATCTCTTGTTTTATTTAAATAAAAAGCTGGAAAAAAAATTTATGAGCAAGTTATATCCATATGTTGTAAAAGATGATAAATATGAAATACTAACTGAAGATAGTTTACAAAGAAAGCATGCAACAGTGCTATAGAAATGCAAACAGAACCAATTTTATTCATGAAACAACTTTTTTCATGTCTCAACACAAAACATTGTAATTTTACTAATTTAATATATCAGATATTAACAAAAGATTTCTTTTGTATGTTTCATCAATCATGATATAACATAAAAATACTTTAATCTATTTACGGAAGAAAATGAGAGGCTCTACAGACTCTTTAGCTGATAGAAATGGTTTGAATAAACAATCACGATTGCTAATTCATACATTTTTCAAAGAAAAAAAAGCTAAATCATAATAAATAAAATTAGTGTTCAGAAGTTATAGGGGAGAGGTGCTGGGATCTGGATGACGTACCAAACAGTAGTGCTCTAATGTAACAATCTAACATGTTATGACAAAAAAGATTTAAATGGTGCATGTAATCTTTGATGTGAATATTGCAAAAGAGCTGCACTTATACTATACTAACATTGTAAAATCTCCCCAGAAAATAATTATATATAAAAAAAACAAAAACTGGTCGTCTTCTTAAAACATGACAAGTGTATTAGAAACAATCTGTGATCTTATTTTATGCAAAATAACAACAAAAAAAAAGGAACTGATTTCAAGTTCAGCCCTTGGCTGCAGGCTTTTAAGAGATGAGGACCATAGTAGACCTATCTTCCTCAAACTAAGCCAATAAGGTTAATGAAATCTGAGTAAAAACATTCTGTGAAATAAACGAGCATACCTGTAAGGATAGCCTTGATACTTTGAGCGAAACACAGAGAGTAACAGGCTGAAGAAAATGGTCACACATCCCAGCCCGACAAGAGACAGAACTGTGAGACAAAAATCAAACCAAATCTTACTCTGAAATTTCACAGAATCTACTTCAGAGTAAGAATTTCTACAGAAATAGCCTTCTTTCAGGTTAATACAAGTGGTGATAAGGATAATCCAGTGATTCTACAAAGATGCTATGGTGACATTTACGAACTTTCAATTCAAGCAGGCCATAAGGCATATGCGGATCATTCAGTGAAACATACAGCTTAGTCTATAATGTGCATGATCCACTGAATCAGACAACTATTTCTTTTCATCTCAAGAACTGTCTGAGAAAATTACTATCAACCATGTCTATTTCATAGGGTTCCTAAATTTTATAGCTTATTCAATAGTCTTGAGACCTAAAGAAAATTCACCTAAATGCAACAGGTTCATAGATGATAGTCAGCTTGTTAGTTTCTTATCTATTGAAAACCATGCAAATGTTTGAAAATCACAAAGTCCATGTCAATTAGGCATACTCCAATGTATCTCAGAAAGCCAATTGTTGATGAAAACAAGGAAAGTTCAATCCACTTTTAATTTTTTTAATGGAACATAACAAATTGACATGCTGGCTACTAGTTGTATGGTTTAGAATAGGAAACAAAAATAAAATAATTTCCCTTTGAACAATCAAAAGCCTTATTCACGAGCAACAGTGGAAACCAAGATCACTAAAATAATAAAATACAAATCCTCACTCCTTTTCTTGCCTGGATCCCCCTTCATGTTCTGGGCTTCATTGAGCATGATGAATCCCACCACAACGGAAGTATCTGAGCGCAGCTGTTAAAGATTTGTTGATCAAAATCAATAGCAGCAACAATGAATCAAATATCATAATCATAAAACCTCAAAGATTAAAAGTGAAATTATTCAAACGTAACAATATGATAAATTGAGGCTTTAAGGATCTCTATTCTCTTTGGTTTTGCGATACACTATTGCTTTATTTGTAATCAGAGGCTCAGTTATCTTCTTTGCGAGTAACATTGCCCCAATGGCATGGTATGGACCTGTTTTCTGTTATAGTTTCACTAACCCCAAAAATCACAAGATGTGTCAAACGTTCACTAGCATCCCAACATCATAGACACAAACAGGGTAGGCAAGACTGAAACAGTCTACATGAAATTAGCTTGAGATCCTTCACACTGTTTTCTTTCAATCATGTCCAACCCATATAAAATAGAAATTTTATATTTTTTCTAAAATACCTAAAGAATATGATGATGCAATGAAAGGATACTCAGCAACATGACAATATAAGTCTCCATGATGAACTGGCCTTGACTGCTGCCATGTATGTAGTGCTGGAACAAAAGGAGATCAAA
The DNA here is from genome assembly GCA_033675545.1 of Elysia crispata. NCBI lineage: Eukaryota > Metazoa > Mollusca > Gastropoda > Plakobranchidae > Elysia > Elysia crispata. Next base: position 83,455 of record JAWDGP010003877.1, on the reverse strand, counting down.
TCAAATTCCAAAACGTTCATTTCTCACATATTCTTAAATCATACTCCTTACACTCAATGAAATAGTGAGAGATCAAGAACACATCTGAGGTCCCCATTAATTTTTTGAAGTGGAAAATTTTACAGCATAACCTGCTCAAGAATATTTGATACAGTTCACATTGTATGATTTTAATATTTATGACTTCGAAAATGATAAAATATCTATATATTTGTTTCCTAAGTTTTGTTGCATAAAATTTCTGAAGTGTTTTAATGTTGATTGTACTTATTTGAAGGAATGTAAAATAAACAATGTGTCTGGAAATGAGCGCCGTATACAAATTTAAACTGTGTATTTACAATACACATTAAAACAATAATAAAGGAAACAGAGATATTCTAGAAAAGTATGGCAAAGAAGACAAAGAGATGGCCATATAAAGTGCAGGGACGAGAGCTAGACCTAAAACTTTTTACTACACTTTTTAAAAATCAGTCAATGTGAGTTGCGTAGGCAGGAGCATTCTCCTTTCTTCCCATCTTTATCTTTTCTTAAGACATTTGAAATAACAGTCTTAACATTTAGTGAGCTGAACATGGTAAATATCGTTTAAGTATAAAACTTTTCATTAGGCTCATCTAGATAGAGTTTTATAATTAATTGCTTTGGAATGAAAATCACCTTCTTTAATCATAGTCTCATGTCATGTATTGGCCGCTTTTGACAGTAAGATCACAATTTACTCAAGATCTGAATTCTAACTCTACTTTGGATTTTCCATCAATCTTAATAATCGACTAGATTCAGATAATGTATCTTGTCTCTCCCCCCCCCTTAAAAAAACCACAAAAAAAAATTGTCAAGACGTAATAACTATTATCAGATGAAGAAAAAAGGATGATCCTTCTTGGAAATAATGGCGAGGTGTGGTGTGAGGATCGAGAAAAGGAAGCTTCTCGGACAGATATACGATAAAGAAAACAACTTGATGGCACTAATATTTTGGATGGTTTCATATACAATTCAAATCTTGATATTGGAATTCAAAATATAAATAAGAATATAAAAAATACATGATATTGATATAACATATCACCCAATTTTATACCTTTGCAAAGATTGATACTTGATGACCGAAAAATATCGAATTATATTTTCACTTTTTCTTTTACTGTAAATTTTACAAATGTTCAACCTTACAGATGAAACTTTCCATGTGGCACAAGGACAGTATTTTTGGAGGATCACATGGCTGTTCAAGATATAAATTACATAAATTTACAGAAAATTCTCCTCCCTGAAAGTAAGATCTACCTGATCCTGGGCATTAAAAAAAATAAAAAAAAATGAGGAGAGACTTAATAGTGGATTAAAACCTTCTCACCATCTGCCCAGTGTTGGGGTTTCTATGCATGACAGGCGGGCCTCGTATATGGTTCCACATTTGACCTGAAGTCATCGCAAATATGACAGCCTCGCAAAAAGAAACGAAGACAAAAAAATGATTTCTAAGTTTTACATTCTAAAACACAATTATTTCTTACTTTAAAAGATTTACAGAAGCTATGATGAAAACAAAACTACTTACAAATATGTGTTACCAAACAAATTCACAAACAGAAAACTTTCTCTGACACCTTAATTCATATAAGACAAAAAGTTGACTTCCTTAAAAAAACAAACAAAAGGGAATCTAGGTAAGAGAAAGGAATGAATGATATAATTTTTTTAGCTATTGTTTTACCAATGAGATAATCCCCCAAGAAGTTTTGTTGTAGAGAAACTCAAGGTTGTTTCGCTTAAAGTAAAGAAGGCCTCCAACCATAGCAAACAGCAAGGCAAGGGCCACAGTTCCCGAGTAGTTGGGTGGACGGAACACCCGCACCTGGAAAGAAAATGGGAAGTTTTGATACAAGGATTATGGCAAGTTTATGTAAAAATCTATGTAAACTGATTGACAATCATATAAAAATCATGCATCTCTTGAAATCTCAATATTTGATAAAGGACATCTAATACTTTTTAGTAACAACTTTACACTATCTTAACAAAAATAAAAACCCTTTTCAAACGCAGAGTTTTCAATTTCCTCTTGTAATGGACAATTCTGCAGTTGTCATATATATATATGAAAACTTCATCTCTTCTTATACTACACACAACTGTGGAAGGATGATGCGTGTCTCAGGAGAAAATTGACGTATAAATATCCTTCTTGTTACACAACCATAATAATACTATCTAGCTATGCTTAGAAATTATTTATTTTAATTGATTTATTTTTATAATTTTGTATTTTGGATATTGTCATTTTACTCCAAGCTGTATCCTTTAATTTTGACGGAATCAAAAATTGTTAATTGTTTTTTGTGCAACCTACCACATTAGCATCTGACAAAGACTCAGACTTTGGATGAGAGACAGTGAGGCGAACTTACAATTATCTTGTTTTGAAAAGAGAGAATACAGGCAAAATCTTAGCTTGAAGAGAGAGAGAGAGAGAGAGAGAGGGGGACAAATAAAGACATCTTGTGTTGATGAGAGAGAATGTGTGCTAACTAGAAATAATTGTCCTGAAAAAAAAAAAAAGAGCGTGGGCTTGATAGATACATTTTGAGGATAGTGAATGTGGGACAACCTAATACATCTTGTCTTGAAGACAGAAAAAGTGGGCTTGCGGAAGACATTTTATTTTAATGACAGGGAGTGTGGGATTAACTATTGTCTTGAAGACAAAGAATGTGGTCTTGCTAAAGACATATTGCCCTGAAGAGAGGAAATGTGGGTTAACCTAAGACATCTTGTCTTGAAGCCAGAATGTGTTATAACCTAAGACATCTTGTCTTAAAGGGAGAGAACTATGGAAATGTGATTTATTACCTGAATGTCCGTTCTCTCACCAACCCACTTGGCCAGTTGCTCAGCAGCAAACCCAACTCTGTAGTTACAAAAAAGTGAAATGAATGGATATTTGTTATTCCAGATAATTGATGGCCTACCTCCATTTTGGGTTGGATATGTTGGCAAAAACTTTTCAGACCACAAACATCAAAATTGTCCAGAAAACTAACAACGATTTAATAAAAATAAATATTCACATTTTACAGACTTTAGAAGCCTTTTCCAATTGTGAATTTAGCTTTCTTGAGATCTGTTGCACAAAACTATTTCATTCTACATTTGTTAGACAGTTTTTTTTAACTTGATGACAAAGATGTCCATTATTTATAAATATATATTTTGAACATCGCACAAAACAAGAACAGTTGGGTCTTAAATCTGAGGGGTTTTTTTTTAGGTAAATATTAGAGCAATATAACTAAATGGTTTCCATCTCTGTCCAATTTTTTGCTCCATCTTGATTGTAAAAGTTTGTTTTAACACAGAGAAAAGTTAGGAAACCTTGTGATAATCCAATTTTAAATACAGAACCTTCAGATTAACATGCGGTTTGAATCACTTGTACAGTATTCACATCAAGCAGACCCTTGTCTTTCTTGACTCAAGGAAAAATATACCTTTTCAGAACCAAACAGAAGTTTACATGACTCACACAGTCATAAGTTGAATTTTGTTCAATTTGAGCGAACTGGTCATGGAATTTTTACCTGTTTATGTCCAACGTGTCTCCCTTCTTCGGTTTCCCCTTGGGTGGAAAATGCATGAAAACAGGTGCTGTATTCAGTTTCATCTGTTAAACAGAATGAAGAACCAATTTATGTAATTCATGTTCTTACATGCACTTTTCTAACAGCAATTGACAACCAGACTAAACAAAATACAAAAAAATCTCCAAAGTCCAAAAAAGAAAAAAAAATTGTAACCATGCAGCACTAAGAAAGATAAGAACAAACCAAAAACAAATGCACAATATATGCCTTTTCACAGTCATACTGCAATAATTAACTTTCAAATTGATCTACAAACTTACACTCTGAAAGATATCCACAGCTTCGTCGTAGTCAACCAGTGTAAAGAAGAGTCTATTTGAATACTGCTGCGAATAGCGCCAGGAATTGGCCAGGATCTGATACTCATCATTCGCCTGCCTAAGGACAGACAAGTGCAGTAATCTATCAGAAACAGATATGTACAGAGGAACTCAACACATCTTTCAAGACAGAGTAAAAAAGGAGTTGCAAAAGGAAAAATAAAAATCTTGAATGAATTCTTAACAGAATAACATAGTTCCTTACTTGCACACAGAGCACCCTCGCTGTGGCTGCAAAGCTGTAAGCATGACAATCACAGAGTAGTTTCTGGGTGGGGTCTTGACATATTGTCGAAACTTGTCTCCCTTGAGTCTTATGATGGATTTCTTGTTGTTCCATTCCATCAACTGGTGAACCTTATCACCAAGACTGTCCTGAACATAGCATTTGAGTGAAGGAAAAAAAAGGTTTATACACTCATTTTTACAATGTAATTGAAACAATGTAAAACACACAAACTTTTTAAAACATTAATGTTTCATTGAAACAATTTTTTTTCTTAAAAAAACAAACAAAAAAATTGTAGTAACTCTTAAGTTCTTTTTAATAGTAAAAGGTATTTAATAAGCATAGAATATAAGAACTACTTAATGAATTTTGTCCCTTTTGTTGGTCTGAGTGAACCTTCGTCTCGAGCCAAATGTCTTCAGAACAACATGGATAGTTTTTCATTACTGTTGATATAAGCATTCCAAAAAGTCATTCAAGTTTTAACTATCACACTAATAATACTGATTCCATGCTTCAACCATCCTGATCCAAAGCATTAATATGACACACACACTCAAAATATCCTATTTCATCTCTTTCTATTAGATGAATCTGAGTTCTATCATGAATGCTATACTTTTTTTAAGGGCCAAATGGGCTAAGTTTTTCCCTCGGTTAATGCAATGTCGATTGGGGGGAATCCTGTTCATAATTTTGTTGACCTTTTGGGAAACAATAGTGAAAACACACGAAGCATTCCAATGAAATTTAAGATTAAGTTAGAAACTTACCACCCCAGAATCTATTTACGCAGATCTAGTTAAAACACATATAATATGTGGGTTAGATCTAGATATATTCGTATAACTGTAAGTTTATATCATTATTTAGTGATATATTAGGAATCGGAGGTGGTGAAATGAGTTTACCATCAAACAGTATGCATAAAGTGATATAATTTATTCCCCCTGTGAGAATCTTTCTACTTAGACCTGATAGAGTATTAAAATACACTACATGGTACGCCCTATTTCCCTGCCACTCCCCTCTTCTATTCATAGAGCTGGTGGTTACCTGCAGCTTTCTATTTTCTTCTTTACTACAGAAGTAAATTTAACTTTATTTTTAAGCTAATTTTTTGAAAACTCTGGAATTGTGTCTCCATGCAAATTGCAATCAATTTTAATAACTTTCTCTTAAAATTTTACCTTACCAATCTTGCATTTAGATCTACGAGAAAACATTTAATTATAAATGGAAGTGTAATAACCAGCCCATCTGATATATATTTTTAACTTGATTTGGAAAGATTGGCCTTTTTTACCCCACACATTCTTTTTTTTTTTTTTTTTTTTTTATTTTATGTATAATTTTACCTGCAAATATCAAAACTATTATGATCAATTTTTGTGTGATTTAAATGTGTATGTAAGTCAATATGTGCTAAAAATTGTTTTCGGTGGTGAATCTATTTTGTTACAGTAGCAAGACATATATTAGAAATGAAGTAGAAATGTATAGATATAACATGCAAAATCTTGTGTTGTGAGATATTTAGAGTCAGTGTTAGCTCCTGCCAACCTAAGTATGATGATTGATTATTAATCAAGTTTCCCATAAACAAGGATATTACACACATTGAAGGTAAGAGTGCTTTGAGCCATGATATTTTTTTTGTGGTACATCTGCTGTCTTTCCAACTTATATATTAGAATCCCCATAAAAATACCTTCATTTAGATATAGAATACATCCTATTTAGAGCAAAATTAAAAATCTGCTAATAATAGATCTAAATCAAATCATGAAATTGTAAAGTCTGCTGACCATGAATGTGCAGACCTCCAAGTCAATTGGAATTGGTAGATTTATCATCAGCAGATACAAGCTTGATGATGTAATAGTTGAAGGAATTTGATATTCATACAAACTTACGTTGTAATAAATAAGTAATACTAAGTAAGAGCAATATTGTAAACTGAAGTGCAGATCTATTTAAATTGCCTAGATCTAAGTAATATATAAATAAATTTTAAACCCCTGCTTTGTTACTTTTTCTTCTTTAATTACTATAATTATTTTATATAACTGGTTTCAATATCAAGTATTATCGATAAGACCCAATGAGTCAGTGTGAAACTCTTTTGGGTGATAAAATAATAATTAAATATTATTAATACTAAATAATAGCAGAAATAAGAACAGCCAAATTAGAATGTTGCTCATTCAGAGAGTTAAAAAGAACAAACATTGATGTCTTTTGCTACAGAAGGAGAAAAAGCAGCATATTTTTTTCACAAAACGTATATACCAGTAATACTGCAGAAGTGCTGTCCCCTTTCTATGTTTACAGTGCGGCCATGGTGGACACAATTGACTGGCCAGATCTTCACTGCATATTAAAATGAAGGCACTGATCTAATCAAATTATTAGGCTATTATCGCTATACTGCAAAAATATAACGACAACTTCTTCTGTGGAGGCATTTCAGTACAAAATATTGAACTTGTTTTGGCTATTTTTAATAACAATCTAGCCATTTGTTTACACCCAACCAGGACTGCACTACTACGATATTACCATTATACCATTACAAAACACACAAATACACACCAAAAATTGAATTGTACAAAAATTTATAGTCTAGATCTTTCATCGGCAGTGCAGTTCGGTGAACGTACGCTCTAGATCAACTAATAGATGAAGCTTCCATCTTATTTCTGTTCCGAATTTTCAAACAAGGCAAGGATTCAAAACTTACCTCTTTCTTTTTAACTTGTGCACAAACATAAGAAATAAGTAAGATGCCGACAGCAGCCGTAAACAAACTGTAGGCCGCCATCTTGATATTCCAACGGAAGTCTATACGTGTGTGTTATGATGAAGATGGTTGGCTGACCGGTTCTTGGAGCGAGCCAACCAAGTTGTACAGCATGTCCAACCCTACTAAAGCGCTTATATTGCCCTACACGGTAGAAAAACTAAGTGGGGATATGACGTCGGGATGTACTGGATCAATGAATCTGATCCGAACCTCTAAGAACAAATGCAGTTTTTGTACACATTTTAATCAGTCGTTGAAGCATTGATAATAATGCTTCTCGGGTGTCTAAATCTATTAATATAAACTAACATTACCCCCCCCCCCCCCTGTTTATTTGATTTTTTAAAAGAAAACGTTTCAAAATTAACGTTGGCGATATCTCCACCGTAAGTGCCTATGCCTATACTTGTTTTGGGGTTTGTCCGCCCCCCCTCCCCCTTCTCTCTCATACCAATATATCCACACTTAAGGCATATAAAAATATAGATGATCTTCTATCACACACTCACACGGGCGGATACACCAAATTCTCACAATTCCCTTGTTTGCCCGATCACACACTAGCACGTCTTTTCAAGCGCACCGTTTCTACACGGATCTAAAATGTGCATCTTTTGTTTAAATGCGCCGGCGGAGCTAAACAAAAAAAGTCCTCATATATATATATATATATATATATATATATATATATATATATATATATTTACTACATATCATTAATATTATCATTTCTTCTCTGTGCCATTGTTTAACATCTTGTTATCGTAATTTCTATTTTTTTAAAGAAATTGATTTTAAAAAATGACCCCTATTATGAACATCGATATCATAGTTGATAAAATAAGTCACCAAATCTCATGTTCCGTACAATACAGCTAAATGTACTTTCTTTTTTTCACTATCCTAACTCTGTCTGTCACTTTTTCTCCTTCCCCCCACCTTTTTTCTTTTCTCCAATAATACATCTTTCATTCTTATTTTCTTTAACAAAATTTTTTATTTCTATATTCAACATTTCATTAATTTGTTTAATCTACCAGTACTTATTTCTTTTTAAATTTTCCACAGTACTTATTCAGCAAGTCATACATCTACGTTTCTTACAAATTCCTTTATAATTCGTATTTTTTTCTGTTTGGACGTTCATACGATTAATTTTCATTGTATATATATATGTGTGTGTGTGTGTGTATATATATATATATATATATATATATATATATATATATATATATATAGAGAGAGAGAGAGAGAGAGAGAGAGAGAGAGAGAGAGAAGAATGGATGACGTTCTCTGCGATCAAATGTGTTCTCTAACCATTATATACTTTCTAAAATAAATATTTCCTGGCTATTATTAAATTATTTACTTAGTATGAATTTTTTTTTCCCAAACTTGATCTAGAGATTTCCTTTGTTTTGTTTATTTAATCACTATTAGACTAGATTTTGTATTTGATAAAAGGAGTTGATGCTTTTCTTTTTCTATCTTTACTTCCATTCTCATTTGTTTCTCTTTATCCATCTGTCTCTCTTTCCACCACCTCTCTCTGTCTCTGTTGTACTTCATTCTCTTTTTCACAATTTTTCTTTCTTTCATTTCTTATCCATTTATTTTGTTTTACTTATAAAGTTATATATTATTACTATGTAAATACTTATTTAGTTAATTATTTAATTTTTTTCCAGAAAATTTTTATTTTTTTTTTCACTACATTATATTAAAACTGTTATTCGTGACCTTTTTGCGCATTTCACATATTTTTTTCTCCTGAGTGCCTATATATATATTTGCATTATTAATTTTTCTTGATATATCTCTTTGCATAGACGCCTTTAATTTATTTTCACCCTTTTAAAATTTATATTGAACATTTATATCCGAATACCCTTGTGCAGTTTCTCGTTCTTGTATTTTTGTCTGATGAAGACTTACGTGCTTTGCATTTTATAAATTTTGGAGCTGCGCTCACTTTTTTTTTTAATTGTGCTTCTCAACTATTCACAAAGCTTCACTGCAACATTCGATTTTAAATGACCCCGTAGTAATAGTAGTAGAAGTAGCAGTAGGAGTAATAGTAGAAGTAGTAGAAGTAATAGTAATAGCTGTAGGAGTAACAGTAGTAGTAGTAGTAGTAGTAGTAGTAGTAGTAGTAGTAGTAGTAGTAGTAGTAGTAGTAGTAGTAGTAGAGTAGTAGTAGCAGCAGTAAATGGGTAAGGGTAGTACGTGTAGTAGTGGCAGTAATAGTAGTAGAGGTAGTAGTATTAGTGGTGGTGGTGGTGGTGGTGGTAGGAGTACTAATAGCAATAGTTAATAGTAGGTATAGTTGTATTAGCACTATTACTAGCATGTTCAAAGGCTTATAACAAGAACAACTAAGATAACATTAGTAGGTAGAAACTCACATGGGAGCTAGATAACAGTGAGTCTTCAGAGAAGAAAGTTTTCCGGCTTTTAACTGTCATTTAAGGGAGCAAAGCACAGCAGGTGTCTTCATATCCTTTTTTTTTTGGGTACTATACTATTTTGCCAACTGGTCTCCTGATAATTAGAGCATTTTTAATCCTTACAAAGCAACCTCTCATTTCTCTTACTCCAGATCCAGTGGTAACTATTTTCTGCTATTTCAGCCACTAGCTTTAGACACTTTTGTTCTTTTGTTGCCACATATTGAGAGTTTAGTCAGGTTGTAGAACGATGGCTGTATGAACCACTGGCACCAACCCCAAAGGCATCACCACAACTTTGTAACCGGCATCTTCTAGCTTTTTATTCAGGTTCAGGTATTTCTCTTTTGTAGATGTGGGCCTCTTCTATCCAGTTTTCCTTTGGAATTCTTAGCTCCACCATGATCCATTGTTGTGTGGAACTTGAATGGATCAAATTATCAAAGCTTAATCCCGTTTCTTTAATTATACTAGGTTGACTATCCCATTCTGGGAGGGCTGCTGAAACATCCCAGTCATCACAACATCTATCAGCATTTTATCTAGTTTCTTGTCTGACTGATCTTCCATGCCATGACTTAGCACCTCCCTCTCTTGTATATATAAATGCATTGGTTTCAGGAAGGGTGGTCTGTTTATTATATTGGCAAGTTCCTAAAGGAGTCTGTTATGCCTCCATGTGCATCCCCCCTTTGAGAGTGTAATTTTGCAAGAGCTCAAGGCATGCTTTGCGGTCTGTCTGCCTTGGCATAGCGGACAAATGTGTCCCCTTTCTTTCCCCATCGTATCAGATTTGTGATGGAGGGCAGAAGATCGTACACTAAGAAAGCTGATCTGAAGTGGTGCGATGTGACAGATATCATTCCATGTGAGGAATTTCTGCAGATGAACTAAAACATAGACTAGTGAACAGACAGGCAGATAATTATACTGACTGGAACCACAACATACAGACATTATATGGGCACTTAAACATACATATATTTTTTAGAGAGTGCAAAATTCGAAGGGAAGAAATGACCATTTTTTGCAATTAGCTCAAACTCAAAAAGTGGCTTTTCATGGCATGCAGCAAAGTCTTGAGACTCTTGAGATTCTTCATATCCCAATCTCTAACATTGCATCAATCTACTATGATTTTTCACCCTTATTGATAAAAGGTACAAGAAACATCGACCTCTATGAGTTTGACTTGAGTGAACTGCAAAATGAAAGTCCTGATTAAATCATGAATGCGATTTTCTTTTCATACTTCTAAGTACACGTAAGCCAATGTTTTTAATGAACCAGGGAGCGTTTAAAGGAAGTGGAATGATATTCAGATGCACACAATAGTGATACAGAAACTGATAAACACATACAGAGTGTTTCTCGTGAGAAGACCTGTTTCTCCTGAAAAGACGAGTGTATTATGGCGGAGAGGAGAAGAGCTCTGCATGTCGGACCTCATGTGGAACTTTAGTCCACAGAAACAATGCACATTGGAGTGATATGGACACGTGACAAGATTATCCTTGTGAAAACATTCTTCAAGAGCTTTGTGAAGAGGCGGCAAAGAAAAATGATAAAAATTAATATGTAGGAGCAAACAGACTTAGTGGACTGAGTGACAGTGAGAAAATCAGTGGGCCTTAGGATGACATGTTGTGTGGGGCAGCCAAGCGAACTATGGTACAGAGAGAGAAAAATTGTTTTGTTATGCTTCTGGTATATTGCCTTTAAGTTAATAAACTAAATACATCAACTGACACTTGTTTTCCACAGCACCAAGATGAAAATTCTGTATCTTTTTTCAACAGTTGCCGATCTATCAAGTGCAAGCAGAAAAAAACAACCAAAACTGCCTCTCAACATAAATAAGAAATCAATAGATACCGGTAAAGAATAAGACGGATGTCATTTAATTTTTCAACTGATATTAAAATACACTGATAAATCATTCCTAAGAAAAGAAACATCTCAGCCCAACACTAAAGCAAATGTGCAGCGTTGCCACAAAAGGAGATGTTTTGCAGTAGAGAAATATTTGGGCAAATGCAATTTTGCTAAAAGAAAGCTTGAAATTTCCTCTTTTTATACTGTTATGCTCTAATTTCTAACATTCATATTGGGATTTCAAGCCTTTTTGAGGAAAATGTCATTTTCCCATGTTTCATCTGCTGTAAAACATCTCATTTTGTGGCGTCGTTATGCAAATATTAAATGTGATGACCAATGAAAATGCCAAACAATCAACTAAACTAAACGCATAATGCATGCATCATGAAGTTTTCCCTAAATTTTGATCAAATGATCACTAAGCATCAAATGCTATTGTTTTTGATGCTTTGATGAGAGACAGAGATAAGAAGTAGGTTCCAATGTGATATAAAGTTTATTTCTAGTTCACATTGGAAATGATTTAATTTAAAATCAAAGGTGATTTACTAACACAACAAAAGCTTCAATATTGAGTAACATCCAAACTAGTTACCTGATATTAAATACCTGTACATTTATAATAGCAAGCGTATTATTGCAAGGTTTGTTTACTTTCTCATCTTTTCTAAAAAAAAATTAGATCTCCGAGACATACAATTACATCATCAATGAACAAAGGAAAAAAAATAATTCATACTATACTAGCTACTAGCCACCGTTATGAAAATGAAAAAGAGAAACAACAAACAAAATCTGCCTTTCATTGTTATGTGTCTCACCACTTGACTAAAAGGAGAAACAAGTTGCCAAAGATTATCTTTCTGCATAAAAGATGCTTTTGTAAATGAAAAAAACCCTGAACATTTCCCTCTAGATAAAAATAGATTGTATCACAGTATAATTCTTATGTGTGCATAAATCAGAATATAAAACAAAGTATCACAGACTTTGGAAACATCTTTATCTCAAGTCAAAATAAAGATTGAGAAAAAAACAATAATTGAATAAAGTCAACAGAGCATCAAACCTGTTCATATCTCATATTTTCATTTGTACACAACAAATTCTTTTGGCATCTTGGTCCTATGAATATCTCAAATAATTGTTGTTTGTAAAACCAAATTTGATCTTTTTTTTCCAGTTATAAAACACATAAGTCACTGAGAATGTTAATAGTAGATCAGTTTTTCCTTTCAACTGAATTGTATTGAGCAGATTGCAACTTCAAACATGCAAAACAAAGAAGGATGTAAGGAACAGTTTAGCGTGTTTAAGAAAATTGTTCACTCCTCTCTCCAAGATGATCGGTTGTCGAAGGCCCTTGTGCAAAACTTGAGAAGCTGAGCTTGAAAACTCTGCATTATCACATCATTCTGAGGAAAAAAACGGACATGACACAAGATATAGGAAAATAGCATAGACTGCAAGAAAGTTATACAAGAGTTTTATTTAAATTTGTTCCATATTTCCCCCTACCGCCCCACCTGGCCTCCAATCATGTTTCAAAAAGTTTTAGGTGTACCCATCCTCTGAGCAATTAATTTATGCATCTCCGGGCATTGCTAACATTCTGTCCTCATTTTGAGACCGTGGTGCTCATCAGTAATTCATGATCATTTTGATTGAGAGACTGTGGACTTTACTTCCCATCTATAGTAAAAAAAAAAGTAAAAGCACTCCATTCTATGACACTATAACCAGAGAAAATTTGAAATGTTGAAAAATGAAGCATTTTTTCACCAAGGTGAAATCTCTTAAAAAATGTTTCAAAGTTCTGATGTTATAATCAAATGGGCAAAAATAATCTAATACCTCCAAAAACCAATCAGATTTCAGACAAGAATACAGGGGCAAAATACAAGGTTATAAATGTTTAAAAGAGGAAAAAAAACATAAATCCTGTTTAATTTTATGAAATAAATCATAAGCGTTTAAAGTACAAATAGTGTGTATACCTGCTTGCTCAAGAATTCCGTAATGAAGCTCTTAGACACATGTGGTTGAGGTTGAATACTCAAAACAGATAACCCTGCCAGACAACCAGGAAAAGTTTTACATGACCAGTTAGAATCCAACATAAAAGCCTACTTTTTATCTAACAATGTCCAAAATGTAAACTGTGATGTCAAAAGTTTGTCATATCTTATTTCCCTCCCCTAGTCATTGGTTGTGGAATCTTTCAATTCTATAAGATCTAGTTCACTCCCCATTCACAGTGCCTTTCAACAGAATCAAATGATCTGGAGAATGAAAAGAATGCATGCTCACCTAGGCGAGACACAAGACTTTCCTCATACAGGTATGCAGCCATGACAGCGTCTGTTTCCTGCACCTGGCCAGACAGACGAAGCTTAGCAAAACCTATAGCCAGGGACAATCTAGAAGAACAATATCAGAAACTAGTGAGTGCTTAAAGTTGTTCAGTGTATGTAGTAGATACGATTGTCAATATAAGTAGTCCCCTGTTTTATTTTGGTTAAGTTGGGAGTTAAAAGCATTATTGAACATGATTGTGGGAAACACTGAGGTATAAATGATTTCTGAAGTGAGGTTGAACTGCTTAGTAACAAAAGCTGTTGATGGCTGTAAATGAAAGCTTAATTGAACCTTGAGCGTCAAAAACACATAAATAAAAAAAAATAATCTAGGAGCAAAAAATTAAATAATAAATATAATAAAAATTATGTATATACAGCTAAAAAATTACAACAGAGAAATCTTTTAATGGTCTCAAAGAGAAAAGAAATAAAAAGACATTATTCTCGCAACAGAAGATAACATGTCGTAATAACACTTTGAGAGAAAACCTTAAAGTATGTAAACTTTAGCCCCTACAAGGTAGCGATTCCAGACACAGGAACATCTGAGCCTCCCAGACCAGAACTGCGGGCCAGCCTGACCGCGGTGTAATAACTTTGAAGAAGAGTTTCCGCAGCAGACGTCATAAGGGGCTCCTGCTGCCGCGCCATAGTTACATACTGAAATTACAATGTGCTGTAACTAGATTTTATATACCAGGTATTCCAGCTGAGGATGAAGAATCATTTTCTCAAGCCTCATAAGGGGAAGAAATCCCTTGAGTACATCTTGTATATCATATTCTCTAGTATTTCATTTATAACGAAAAAAAAAGAGTTTTAAAACTTGTCTTTGTGACATTTAGTCCATAAGGAATGATCTCAAAGTGAAAAGAAAAACTATAACAATTTTTAATTCACAGATTTATCTTCAACACAGAGTTTTGTATTTAAGGATGCAGTCTCAATCTATTGAATCATTTTTTGCCTAGTCTTTAATGATTAATAGAACTAAAACTTGAATTCTTTGGAAGTCTGTACATGCTAAACAAAATCGCATAAAGACTTGATCAAAACTGGGAATAGATCCATATATTTAAGAATTAAGGTGAAATTTTCAGAACAACAGACATATTTGGAATAAAAAATCTACTTAAATGTAAAACTCTTGAGACAAAAGTGGATTTAAATAAGGAATTAAGTCAATTTATCAAAGTCTAACACTAAGCCATAGAAACTTGACTAATCTTATTCTACTCATCCATACGGTGTCCATATCCTCGTATGGTACCTCCACTAGGTCTGTGTTGCTCATATCACCTGCACACCTGGATGTCAGACTGAGATAGCAGGTGTGGGTGTTAATTTCCTCATCTACAAACGAGTTTCCTCCGTCCAGGAAACAAATGTAACTGAAAGAACTTAAAAACATAAAAACAAACTTACAATAAGTTGAATACAGTTATTTAGTAAACCCCACCATTCTCCAAACTAAGTTGACCTAGGAAGTTTATAATTGTTTATGTCTCCTGAGTCTCACTCAGTCCTACACCAGATTTAAAGATTGTAGCCCTTGAGTTTACAGAGTGCAGTACTTGTGTTTAAAACGTATAGTACTTATGTTTAAAGCATGCAATACTTGTCTTTAAAGCGTATAGTACTTGTCTTTAAAGCGTGAAGTTCCCTGGTTCAAAGAGTGTAGTCCCTGAGTTTGAAACGTGTAGTACTTGTGTTTAAAGTGTGTAGTACTTGCGTTTAAAGCGTTTAGTACTTGTGTTTAAAGCGTGTAGCACTTATGTTTAAAGTGTGCAATACTTGTTTTTAAAGGGTGTAGTGCTTGTTCGCCGGTTTAAAGAGTATAGAATACAAGGATTTGCAGAACACAAAGAATACATTTATAATAATGCAATGCTTATGCACCTCTAAACTTGTCCATTAACATCTAGAAAAAAAAATTGCAGCTGGCCTCTACCTAGCTACCATTTTCAAAGCCTATATTTTTTTCCTTTACCGTAATGTCTTTGGTCTTTTCGTCAGCCAAGTCATGTCAGAGTTTGACTGTCATACACACATAGATTACACTACTTAGAAATAAAATAGATTTACTGAATGCCAGCGTAGAGCACTCAGTGTGATTCTAATTTCCATTTGCCATGGTGTTCTTTTGATCAGACACTCAAAATCTAATATATTTTAAGAACTGTCACTATTCTAGATAGCAGCAAAGGTATGTTCCTAGTTTTTAATTTTGATGTGGATTTGGAAATATAAATAAAGAATGATTCAAAGAAAAATGAACCCATTTAAAATATAACAATAATCATAAATAAAAAGACAGTCCACGTCGACACTCAAGCGAATTAGCTTTGTTTTTTTTTTTAAAGGGTAAAAGGAAAGTAACTGATCATTTTTTATAATTATAAAAACATGTGCTATACAATCCTCCCAAGCAGTGTGTGCATCAAACAGGATACTACTGTACGCTGCATTCGTCTCATCAAAGAATTGTACATAGATCTGAAGTTCAACTCACTCAAGAAAACTTTTGCTGAGATCTCCTGTGCTGCTCCCACACATAATATCATTCATAGCGCTTGTTAATTTTGACCCTAAGGTCAGAGGTGAAAAGGCTCCCCAAACATGGCACTGGAGACCCAAGGTTTGTTGCTGAGACAAACCACCTGTGTGCTTGGCTGTCAGATCAAAAAAAATCTTGCCACCTGATAGAACTGAGGAGAAGAAATTTACATCAAATGTCTCCCCAAAAGTTGAAACAGCCAGAAAATTGTTAAAAAATAAAGACCAACCAGGTAAGGTGCATGTTACATTTTTTTTGTACATGAAAGAAATCCAACATATAAAGCTACTGAAAATGTAGACATGGGCCTATGTTTATTAACTGTAAACCTTTCACTAAATGCTGATTCACCTAGGTGAAAGTTGAGTGAAGCAATGCTCTCGTAGCTTTAGTAACAAAAAAATCCACAGTAAGTTTAAAATCACCCTGGTTTGCCAAAGACAATAATAATAATAATAATAACAATAATAATAATGATACTACTACTACTACTACTACTACTACTACTACTATTGCTAATATAGATTATTTCTAGAACTCTCTCCATAAAAATTCAACCAGAGCGCTTTCACACTTTAAAATCTTATTCAAAAAGAACATGACCTTGAAAAATTATATTATGTAATCACAACAGCTTTTTACGCAAATAAGAACACTGTTTTACATTTAACTAAGGTAGGTGGTGGAATAAATGCTTCTTTTGAAGCTTTTTCAAAATTTCTTCTAAATTTGAGTCTCTCAATTGCTGTACAGGCTGTTCCAGATCTTCGGTACTGCAGCACTAAAAGATTTTTTTTATTCAAAAGTTTTCTTCCAAATGAAAAAAGGACCATGAAAGAAGGAACCATGATGGCAAGTAAGAGGAAACAAGATTTAACAAACGTCTAGGTGCAATGCTATTAAGACATTTATGATTGAGAATCGAAGTTTATATTTAACGTTTGATTTTACTGATAATAAGTTTAGATGTTTAACGAGAGGTGATTCTCAGTCTCCCATTCTTCTGTCTGTTATCATCCCACAAGCACATTTTTGACATTTTTTGTAACCCTCAAGACAAGAAGTTGAAAAACAAAACAAATAGGAAAGCAAAAATTTTTGTGTTGAAAATACTGTTAAGAATGGGAGCTCTTCTTCAATCAATGCCTGGCATTTTGTGCCTTCATTGTGCTGACTATCATGACTAGAATTTTCTGGACCAGATGTCAAGCTTACAATAATAACATGCAGTTTTATGTAATTTATCTTTTTGAAACATCAGAAAAGTAACCTACACTAATTGTTTCAAAGAGCCAGACCAGTATTTCAAGAAACATAAC
Source organism: Elysia crispata (assembly GCA_033675545.1). Classification (NCBI taxonomy): domain Eukaryota; kingdom Metazoa; phylum Mollusca; class Gastropoda; family Plakobranchidae; genus Elysia; species Elysia crispata. Next base: position 65,886 of record JAWDGP010003877.1, on the reverse strand, counting down.
AATGAAAAAATTATACTAGCTTGTAACTGCTCTCTGTTCTGTTTCTTCCACGGTCCCAAATCACCACAAAAGCAGACGCCGCCGGAACATAGAGGAAGAATTCCAGCTGCAGGAAATGTTTTGGGTGAAGTGAAAATAGTTGGTGAAGCAAAGAGAAAAAAGCCATAAATACTTTACTATTAGTAAATACATTGTTTACAAAATAAATTTGAATTTATAAAGTTAAAAAAAAATGCCAGTTACATTTATATTGTTAAAATGCATCTTTTGTGAAGAAATGTTTGTAAATTGATCACTCTATTTTAGAAAATTACAGTGCTACAATCATCTTCATGATGCCACTTTATGGCTGAAATGGTGAGGTTTTCTATTTGTTATGGTCTCCCTCCAAATTAGAAGGAAAAAAAATTAATACTCAGTTTGCTCACATAATCTCGCAACATCAATATCTGAAATGAAATGCTACAGTTAATATGAAGAAGACCATGGATAGCCACATAGAGCATAAAAAATAACTCAATATAAGAAGAAATTAAAAATAAGGACCTGTATATGAGTTACGGCAACAATGAAGATAAAGCAGCCCAGCAAAGAAACAAACTGGAGAAGATGTTCTGCACAAGATTGGATGAGGATAGACAAGAGGGATCCTCATGTTTTTGGTCTAAAAAAAATCACTGGATGGCTGATGGCTCGAAGGCCAGGGATTGGCACGGAAGCCCAAAACTAAACTCTCTCAATCAGCAATAAGGGAGGCTGCATCCATCAGTGGATCAAGGATACATTACCAAACAACAGAAACTCACAGTTTAAAAGGCCTTTGAGAAATAATTATATACATGGAAACAGAGACTCACATTTTCGTTACAAAATTTTTATTTTCATTACTCTAATAATTCTAAACAACATACAACCGGGATAAGTGCTGCAAAAACTGAAGAGACTGATAGCATTGAGTAATATATTATGAAAATAGTCAACCTTGCTTCTCTAGATGATCTATGTGTGAGATTTTTCACCTCAAAGAAAATAACCTACGAAAGGAACTATTGACCCTTTAAGCACTTCATTAACAACTTGGCAGCTGCTAATACTCCAATTAAGATAAGAATTCATCTGTGGCCACAATCATACCGTGTATAAAGTAAGGTGCCCAAGTGTAATGACTGTCACTGGTCACCTTCCCACACAGAGGAGTGCCCACCATGGCAGGAAAACTGCGTTGAGAGAACTTTAAGGCATAGTGGCACAAGGACATAACATGGCGAGTCTCATTGCCCACCACAAGAACATGCAACAGTTGCCTCTGGCAGAAAGAAACAATTCTTCATTAAAAATGAAGGAAAAAAAATACTTTTTTCGGTCACTGAGTGCAAAAAATATGGTGTGATGTAAACTTCCAAGTGTCATTAAGTCCATGACCAACATAACTACAACAGACTTGTTTTTACTCTAAATGAATTAATTCTCTTCTACAGTTGGAAGGGCAAAAGCAAGGCACATGATGTTATAAAAGTTATACACATTTCAACCTAATGTGCTATTTGAAATTAATAATGGTTTTATCTTGATAAACACCTATATGACAACTATTGAACTTTGAAACTGCTAATAAAGCGATGTCTATAAGCAGCACAATCTGAGGTCAACCCGTACATTTTCAAGGACTTTTTATGTCACCTCAGCAGCCAGAGGAAATTAAAAACATGTGATAAACACAATAACAACTGCAGGGCAGATAAAAAAAATTCGATCTAGAATTCAGGTAAAATAATAAAACTTTAAAGAAGAGCTTCACTCTTAAAAGTCAATAATTAACACAGGTGGAATTTGTCCATGATTCCTAATACGAATATTAAACTGAACCATTCATGAAAGTTGCTCTGACTTCAATGGTTGACTTTAACCACAATTCCTGTCACTTTTAACCCTCCAAGTGTTGACGGCTCATTATATCAGCCATTAGTACACTTCTATGGCATTACGGCAGATAAGATCGGCCGTTAAGTCAGCCACTTTTTGGCCGTTTCAGTGACAAAATTCACACTATTTCATAACTTCACCATCTTTTTCCTTCAAGAGGAAGAGTTCCATCGAAAACAAAGTGAAACTTTGCTGTTTGAACATTTGAAAGTGGATTTACACAGATTGTTTTATCTTTCTTAAATTACCCTGATGCCACAACCTTCATATATGACACTTGTAGGGTTAAATACATAGTCCCTAAGCATTGACTCTTATTAGTTCAAATTAAAAATAAAAATACCAGTATATGAATTTCAAAGAATCATGATGTTTATTAGGCTGGGCCTACTTAATTTATGACAAACCTTCATTGGTAATATAATAAGTAAATATAAAACTAATGAAAATTAATACCATGACCTTAGGTCTAATGAATGATAATCACAAATAGCTGTTTTTGAATGACTTTAATTTTAATTTCTAATTTTGTTCTTGCATATTATTTTTGTCTTAAACCAAATAATGTTTATTGCTAGAGATCAAGTTTACATTAGCTTAGAGTTGAGAACCAAACAATGAGGTTTAAACTACATTACCTTAGGGTTCAGAACCAAACTAATGAGCAGCAGAAGGCGGAGTTTGATCATTTCCCCACAAGGCACAATTTTATCTGTCAGGAGATGTATTATATACGATTTATTATCAAATCAACACCAAATATGGGAATTTCGACCACCATTATTACTAGAATAAAGAATTAACATTCAATTTTTTTCATTACACTTTTTTTTTCTGAACAAGTATCTTTTCATGCCACAAGCTTCTGAGAGTCTCAGGTGAGACAAAATCAATAAAAAAGTAAGAAAATATTACGAGTTGCATTCAGATCTGGTATTTTTATATATCTTGTCCTAATCATAAATGTTTGGCGGTAAAAAAATTAGAAAATAGAAATGTAACCGTACCTCCAAAACGATAAGCCATGTTTAATGGAAGGCTCCATGGAGAATATTTTGTAGCTGATGAAGATAGAATAAGAGAACTATGAAAATAATAAAAAAAACATTCCTCTAAAAAAACCTGATGAAACTCGAATCTATTACAGGCAGAAATACAGTGATAGGGCTTCTTTTTTCCACTGGTATTTCTTGGTCAAAATAAACTTTATCCTTCATTTTCCACGTTATCTTACATTCTGAGAGTCTAGAATGTTTACTAAGTAGTGACCACCTGCGCCAACATTCTTCATACATGTCTGACGTGAGAGAAATCTTCTATAATCTAATGAGCAGTGTTCACAGGAACTTTTACCTGCACAACCCAAAGCTCAAAGGGGAAAGATAGGACAAAGTTAGAGCACAGTGATTGATTTTCAAGCAGTGTTAAGATGGCAATGAAATAAAACTTAAAAGCATAAAATTATTTAAAAAAAAAAATTAAAAATGTGACGCAATAAGCTGTTCAATCTATTTACAGAGCTCTCATGAAATATAAATTATTGATACAAGATATAAAAGGCTAAATAGCTTACCTTCAGTTATAGTCTGGACTGAGCCAGGCAACTGGAACTTAGTTCCTACTCTGCGCTTTCTGAGCTAAAAAATAAATTCTTAATAAGAACAATATATTATTTCTATATTGGGAAAAAATATACATAAAAAAAATTATAATTAAACTGATCAACCTATAAAGTTTCCTTTTTTGAACAAATGAATTAGAGACAAACAATTTTGATGTATCATTGTTACAAATCTTAGAGGATGTTTCAGTCAAGTTTTTAAAACATAGAGCTATCAGAAATAAATTAAATTTTAGTTCAATATAAGAAAAATGAATAAAAAGAATTTCAAATTTACCAATGATATGTTGTTTGCCTGGAAAGAAAAAAAAAAGCTGACCATTATTTATTGCAATACAATTTTTTTTATTTATTATTCCTTTAAGTTATAATAAAAAGTTTCGCGATGAAGAAGAAAAATGCTAGTCTTCTTGTATCTATCATCAATATACAATAAATTCAATGATTTCTTTCATGTTCGACTTAAATAATTTTATTGGTGTTCATTATTTCCTGAAACAGTTTAGAACTATAATTAAGGTTATCAAGTTAAATTGTCATTTTGCAGTTTTCATTTTGTTCAGAACATTAAAAACTATGTAAGTCAAATGATTAGATTATATTAAAACATTAATTTTCTTACTTCTAATGTAACATCTATCATCTCCCCATTCATATCTGTCCGAGTGATTCCCACAACCTGACAGACATCTCCGAGCATAACAACATCCAGAAGTTCATCTGAAACCAGCTACCAATTTCAGTTTTAGCCAGCATGCATAGGTGTTGGAAGCATGTTCAAGTATAGAGAGGATGTTCATGTGTAGGAGACATGTCAAGTGTAGGGAGCATGTTCGGGTTTAGGTAACATATCCAGGTGTCACAAGCATTTTGAGGTGTTGAGAGCATAATCAGGTATCAATAAAAGATAGGAGATCAAAATTCAAGTACATCACATCATTCATTTTTGAAAATATTTTTTGAAAATATATTAACACGCCCTTTAAAGATGGAGCATGTATTAATTTTCTATCACTATTAATGAGCTAAGAGTAAACAACATTACCATTGATTGTTCAGCTCGGGATAGGCCTTATTACAACAACTGATGGACTCAGAAAAGATCCCATGAAATATGAATCACTTCAGAATTGGTTATTTCGTCGTTTCATGGATCAGCCAAGATGCAGAATAAATCAAATAAAAATTCTCTCCTATGTTTATACAAAAATCTGATAATTATATGGAGATTGTGCCTGCCCTCCTATAAAACCAAAGACAGAAGATCATAAGATGGAAACTGATCCCAGCAAAAGAGGACCAAAAAATAGAGATTTCATTCAGGGCCACCTTATTTTTAAGTAAATGCCAAGATTTATGATTTTATGAATAAAACATAACAAGCTCAGTAAAAGTTCTTTAGTTTAACAGCTACCTCTGACATATACTGGAATGGGCTGTACACGACCAGACTTGAAGACTTCATTTTGTGAAGGCCCAGTTAGGACTATGGGAAGAATTTCTACCAAGATTTTATCTGAGGGAGAAAAGAGAAAAAATGTTGCAGCATATAAATTAAAAACAAAAGTGTGTTGTAGTTTGAGGAATAAAGAACCAAATTCATATATTTCTATGAAAAGCCTTGCTTGTACAGTTCAAACAAAAGGACCTGCCATATTATGAAAAATCATAATTTTTTTTCAATGGGTCTTGATTAAACTGCTGAGAGTTTATGGGAAGTATTGGGAATTGATGTTACATGTAAGTGCTTATTTATTAAGTAGATTTAGTAATGGCAAGACAGCTCAAATTGATCAGCATCTCCTATAAATTGGTGAATTAGATTGGGGAGCATGAACCAAATGAAATAATGCTAGTTTGATCAGACAAAAGCCAGGGCTAACTCATATCCACGATCCATGCAAATTATATAGAGTTTCAGTCCAGCAGTTTAGAAGATATTTGTTAACTCAAGACACACAAAAAGTTAATTTCATAGATATGAATGCTTCATATATATATATATAAACATTAAAATAATCACAGAAAAGTAGCAAACCAAAAATACAAAGAATCAAACAAGAAAAAAGAACAAATCATTTCAAAAGGATGATTTAATGGATTTGTTTTCACCTGATAAGGTGCGTGATGAAGTAACTTCAACCAAAATATTCCCACAGAAACTGCACCTAAAGTCATTCCTGCAAAGCAGATAATGAGGATTACTGAAAACTGAGCCAAAGTAGGAAGAGAAAAAGCGGAAAGAAGAAAATACAAATGATGGACAGGTTGCTGCGTGAGAGCTAAACATAAGAAAAGATTTGGAATCAGGCAAAGGATGGTAGTGCAGTGTACTATTTAGTTGTAAGAATGATACTGAGGAGAAAAGTAAGTGTCTCAACTCTAACAGTGCCAACCACTAGTGTTGATAACATATTAATTTATAATATTGTATACCTTGACATTTCTGCTTAAAAATAGATGAAAGCAACCCTTTAGTTTTTCAACAAGCATTCCCCAAATATCCGCTAGTGACGGCCTGTCAGGCCAAGGGCAGTAAACTTGGGAGACAATAAACTCTGTGGTGCCAGCACAAGGTTGGCAAATGTGCTTGTGCGCCACCTGTGATTCTCAAGATTCAAAATTTTCACTAAATTTTCTAGAGCTATTTCTCTGATACTTCTTTTTCAAAAATTTTTTTTGTGCTTGGATTCATTTTTAAGTCAAGTTCTCACCAACATAATACTTTAACCACATACAAATAAGATTCTTTTTAATTTTACCAAAATGTCCACGTCGCTGCTCTTGTTTCAGAAAGAATATTTCCAAAATGGAACAATATTTTTAATCTAAATCTATTTTTCTTATTTAAAAGTATTATGTATGAATGCCCATAGAAACTTTCGACAAGTGTAAGTTTAGTGTGATATTTTTATGATTAAAATTAAGGGACATAATTTTTTGTCAGGAATTTATATATTTCACAAAGATCTAACATTTGAAAAAAGTAAAAGCTTACCTAGACTAACAAAATTAATGTGGCCTTATGATATCAAAATAATTCAAAATTTTTGGCTTATCACTTCTGATCATAATAGCTCTAACTCTGGAATTAAAACTTTGACAAAAGTATAACCTAAACTTATAATAAATATATAAAACTAAGCCTTTATCTTTTTAAAGTAACCAGACTGTGTTGCTTATAGATCGCAATTAAATAAATTTCTTTCAAGTGATTGTACTTGAACCAATACATAAAGAACCGCCACACCTCTTGGGTTATAAGGATATAGAGTCAAGATAGGAGACTGAGAATAAAAATTTTAACTGGCTATCTCTGTGAAAACTGTGTAATCTGAAACTTAAATCAAGGTATGTAAAGAACAATGAACTCACCACTATTGTCATTAATATGTGCTTTATTCAAATAAAACTGTGCAAGCTAGATCAAAACTCTTGAAACACTACATACAGCTTAAGTTCCAGGATCAATCAAGATGCAGGGGTGACCAAAGACGTTTCAGAAATGTAAAAAAATATAAGGCAGTCATCAACTAGATCTCTTGTAATACAATGAACTAAGAAAAACAATTATATTATAGACATACAAGATGTTTCACTTTATTAGCTTCTTTGGTAACTACACAAAACATAGGACGTCCGTTTCCTTTGTGTGTTCCGTTACACAAACAAAACAGAACTAATACACATTTAACCATTTCCTTTCGTATTACAAATTTCGCACCAATGTAGACTCTTGCAGAGTCAGAGCATGTTTACTAACTCAATCACCCCCTTTCCTACCTTTTCTCTCTCATTCTCACTGTCTCTTTCTCTCTCTCTCACTCACTCTCCCTCTCTCTCTTCCCCTCACTCTTCATCTCTCTCGAACTTCATGTGAACAATATCAATCATAATGAAAGCAATAATAGCAGTGATGATGACATAATAACAAATGACCTTAATAATGAAATTAATGATTATATCAAGATGACGGTTGGAAACAGCAACAGCAAAATAGATGGTGTTGGTGGTGAAGGTGGTATGTTGATGATCATGATAATGATTATTACGATGTTGATGGTTGGATGATGGCGGGAGGAGTGCAGACTTAATAGTGATCATAAAGATTCCCAAAAACATAGTTAATAGAAGTTGTAAAGTTTTCAATAACCATACTGGGAACAAAACTTAAGTTGGTGTTATTCTGTCAATTTTTAAAGTCCTTCTTGATAGGGTAGTTAGGGTGCAGAATGACATCAAGTGTCTGTTTCGTCAATTTCGGCATTGGGTAGAGTGGGTGTGTAATAGAGATATGGGGAATGTTGCTTGTTCCTTGACATCAATACCATTGAGTTCTAGGGTCTGGAGAGTGTATATTGAATGAGTTTATTTTGTCGTGAAATAAAGTCAGAGGATGAAGGGCTGTCAATGGCCACGGTCTTCAGGTGGTCTGTGCTGTGTCCCGGCATGTTAAATTGTCTGCCTATTGAAGAATCGTTGTCATGTCTGATGTCAGATCTGTGGTTGGTGAAACAGGTCTGGACTGGTGTGGATGTTTCTCCTATGTATTTATTTTTGGCATTTTGTGCAGGTTATGAGATATATGACATTGTGGAAGTGGCATGTCAGTGTGTGTAGAATTTTGTATGTTTTACTGGTCATTGAGGATGTGAAGGATGAAGTGGGTGTAGTGTGTTGGCATGTTTTGCATTGAAGGACCTTGCAAGGTCGGAAACCTGAGCTGATGTTTGTACTGTTCGTTTTGGAATGTACTAGGGTATCTCTAAGATTGCTGGGTCTTCTGTGGGCGGCAAGAGGTAGATTGGGGATAGCTTTTTTGCATCTATCAGAGGTGTGAAGGAATGGGAATTACTTTCTAAGTATTGTGTAAAACTGGATTAAATATGATGACGAAAGTGATTCTAACTGTTTGAGTGTTTGTATGGTTGAATCTTTGTGGAGCTGTTGTTCTGTCCATCTCTCTTGCTTTTCGGATGGCGGATGTTATATGCTTAAGGGGGAAGCCCCAAGCCCTCAGGTTTGTGGAGAGTTGGTTGAGCCTATCTGTGAGAGCCTCCTCTATCAAGCAGATCTGGACAAACCGAAGGCAAAGCTATAAGGTATGCTATGTTTAGTATGGAAGGGATGGCATGAGGACCAAATGGTGGGTTTGCAGTATAGGTCCGTCTGGAGTGTGCCTGCTTGCAGAGTTACTATGACATCAAGGAATATATATATATATATATATATATATATATATAGATATATAGAGAGAGAGAGAGAGAGAGAGAGAGAGAGAGAGAGAGAGAGAGAGAGAGAGAGAGAGAGAGAGAGAGAGAGAGAGAGGGAGAGGGAGAGAGAGAGAGAGAGAGAGAGAGAGAGAGAGAGAGAGAGAGAGAGAGAGAGAGAGAGAGAGAGAGAGAGAGAGAGAGAGAGAGAGAGAGAACGTTGGAAAAGGGGTGATTGAGTTAGTAAGCATGCTCTGGCTCTGCAGGAGTCTACATTGATGTAAAAATTTGTAGTACAAAAGGAAAGATTAAATGTGTATCAGTTCTGTTTTGTTTGTGTAACAGAACGCACAAATAAAACGTATGTCCTATGTTTTTTATTGTGACAGAAGAAGCTAATAAGTGAAACGTCTTGAATATCTAATATAATTGTTTTTCTTAGTTCATTGTATTACTTGAGATCTAGTTGGTTACTGCTTTATATTTTTTTACATGTTTTATTCAACATATTGTAAAGCTCTGGCAAAATTTCATCTTAAATCATTGTTCCAAAAGCTTCATTTGTCATCATTAAAATCTGTCACCCCTGTAATGAAGTACAATTCTGCGCTTCTTTCAATTTAAGAATTGAAACTTCCATAATTTTTTCCAACACTGAATATGTTTGGGACTTTCACATTACATGTTTTGTGTTAATACTGATGCAACCAGTGGGATTTGATGAATGTTTCACCGTTAAAAATTGTGCATCCAAAACAACTCAGCTCAAAATTGAAATCCCCATTCCACCCTGCAGTTGACCTCATGACCTGCTTAGGTTACGAGAAGTGGTTGGCAGGTGACTGTCAAACTAAAGAGCCACTGCTTAACCTTGTTGATGACAGATTTGTAGATAAACTTGTATGTTTTGAGGTCATACATTAGAAGACACTAATATGCTTTGTCAGGAACAGAAACTTATAGTTCTTGAGACCAAAATTGATGAAATACAAGCATGTCTGTAAATTAATTTTTTATGCACTAATATGTCTTAAAACCTGTACTGAAAAAAATAAAAACAACACTAAAAATAAAACATTTCTGAGAACTTCCAACATGCACATTTAAACTTTCTCTCAGACATCTGCATGTTGAAGTAAACAAAACAAGATCAACCCATTTTCAGCTGTTTTCATGACATTAATATCTCACCTGTATTAATGTAGTTAAATGAATATTCTACTCCTGCTCCTTTTTTCCCTCCGAAAAAATGTATAATTTCCATAAAGAAAATAAAGTAGCTGAGGTTAATAATACAAACCTAATTGTTTGATTCTCTGATGCTCCAGGGATATGCATTCGGATAAAATGATTGCTGTCACAGCCTTCACAGCTTGTCTCTGGACACACATACTTTGTGCTCTGGCTGTATATCACAAGTTTGAGAATTGTTAAGAAATTTAAAAGAGGAAAAGATTGAATACTCATAGAGCTCACTGTCATAATCACCAAATTTTAATTGAGTTAATTCATGAAGTTAAAGCCCAGAAAGTAGCAAACTTAATTTTTTTACTTTCTTTTCGCTTTCAAAAGAGTAGAATGCATGATATGATGGAAACCCAGAGCAAATAAGTTGCATGTTGCTAAAATCAAAATTAAAAGTGATGATGTAATTCTAGATCATAAAAATTTCTAATGTTTACTCAGTGATGAGGATCTGCATGAATATATCAGTATTCTCTGACAAAAATTTAAGTTCTTAGTTTTTTTTTTCTTTATACAATAAGTAAATTGGCTCATCTGCTTCCAAATGACTTTTTTGCAAATTAAAATTGTCCAGTTCCAGCTCTTTACGACTGGTTAAGAGACATATGCTTTACTGTTTGATGCCTGCTAACATTATGCAACAATGCTTTCAAACAGAAAAATTTAAAACACACCACAGAAGCATTTATTTTAGCAATGACATACCGAAGAAAAATTTGCTTATTATTTTTATAAACCTCACTTGCTGATTAAAGACAGCCTTCCCTGTGTCCTACTTTTTATGTTCCTCTAAATTTTAAAATAACTCTAGAACTTAGTGATGTATAAATTTATCACTAACACCTTTTCATTCAAAATTGAGAGCCAGCTATGAAGTTGCTTAAATTCCATTCAGGTCATTTCATTAGAAACGTCCTGTAAATGATGTGATGGTAAAAAAAATTATACCTGAAACACTAAATATCACAGAAAAGATGATTGAAATTATTCTTGCAAGATAATGATAAAAATATTCATATGAGACATACTGTTCATCTAAATTTTCAATCACGGAAATTCTTACGTATATTTTGCGCTTCCAGAGGTGCCAACAACTACACCTGTTACTGTCACAAACCCAGGGTAGTCAATAAACTTGTTCAAATTGGCTAAGGTAAAAATGCGCAAGCTAGTTGATGTGGACAAAGAAGAAAGGTATAATTCTATGGGTGTTATTTTCACCGGAACAAAACAAATTTTATACCCATTAAAATTTGACAACTTCTCATGATATAAGATTCACACAAAATGGATCATTTGAAACAAATTCCTCAATAGGCAGATTTATATTTAAAGTGAAAGCAAAATGTTATGGCAGACATAAGTAAGTACATTTCAATGTTTATATCAAGAAAAAGACATTGTGACAACTATCTGTTACAAGTTGTAAACCTCTGCAAAATAACCATTATTTATGGTGACAATTATCAGATTATTTCAATCTCAAGCTCCAACAGCTAAGATAAACAGAACAAATGAAGCCTTTTTTAGGCCCTCACATTCTGACTGTTACTTCATGAGAACTTTGCACACTTTATGGCCCTTAAGCTAAAAATAAGATATGCATTCAACTAAAATTTATGGATTGATGTCTCATGTTTAATCACAGGTATTACATTTGAAAACTCTAGTGTATTCAAATGATTTCCTAATTAATATGATTTTCTTTATTAAACTATATATTTTTGGCTATAAATTGTTTCTAGTATATGTGTCTAGAAAGAGAAGTATGCTTTCTTTTGTACATTTTTATTCTTTTCGCTTAAGTTTTCTTTTAATGTGAAGGTTACTACATGGCTCTTTCCTTGTCTAGTTTTCATTAGGGATAAGTCGATTTTTCTTTGCTGACAGTTCTGTAAACGAATCAAATGCAAAAGACAAGATTCTAAATCAAACAAAGAGTACCAAAAGAGCATCTTTCCCATGAATCCCTCCAATGTTTGTCTTTATATTACCACAACAAAGGTTCAGAATTTCATCAGTCTTTACCTTTCAATTATTTTTCATATCATCTTTTGTATATACTCTGCCTATCTTTGGAGTACTATAGTTAAACTGTTATAATAATGAAAAATGCTGTATTTTTTGCTATAAAAATCATCACCCAATAATTCATTACTTTGTACCACTTTTTGTTAATGAATGATTTTAAAACAACTTTGGACTGCGCCAAACCTAGTCCAGAGCTCTGTTTATTTACCTGTCACAACCACTGGGAAAGTTGACTATTCTCAGTCTGGCGCATATCTGTGTAGAGGTGACTTCTAGAGATAGTAGTTGGTGACTTACACAAAATTGAAATACAATCTGAAGAAAAGGGATAAAAAGCTTATTAGTTAAGCTACAACTTTTGTCCATAAGCAGCACATTTTTGTGGTTGACATACGCACAAAAAAGTCTACAAAATCAATATTCACATTCAGTTTTATCAATAAATATTCTTATGCAGTCATAATGATCACATGATGGTAGACCAAAAAACCAGAAAATCATTACTGAAGTCCAACAGTACAAGGCAAGAATAATCATCCACAGTAGTTAAATCTGCAATTTTTTGTCCAGAAGTTTTCCAGAGAGATAGAAGATGCTCACTTGGTGGTAGAGTGGATGGTCTTTACCTTTTCAAATTGAGACTATCTTACTTTGACATGAACAAAACTATAAAGTCTCAGTGCTGGGTACCACCTTTTATTTCACAGATGTTTAAGAATTTTTAAACTCTTTCCATTTGTCAATTATATTTATGTTTTTGAAGATCCCCAATCAATGAATGGGTTACATATTGTAATGCTTCATTTTAGTTATACCCGACAACTCTAATAAACATCTCTTTAACAGCAGAGACAGTTATCTGTACATGTACAGCTTTACTAAACATCTCTTTAACAGCTGAGATTGTTTCCTGTACATGTAAAGCTATACTAAACATCTCTTTCACAGCTGAGACTGTTATCTGTACATGTACAGCTGTACTAAACATCTCCTTAACAGCTGAGACTGTTTTCTGTACATGTACAGCTATAATAAACATCTCTTTCACAGCTGAGACTGTTTTCTGTACATGTACAGCTACACTAAACATTCTTTCACACCTGAGACTGTTACAGTAAAACTCTGGTATAACGAGAATGCCCAGACCAGATGCCTTCTCTCGTTATTCCACTTGTAAAGGGAAATAATAAAATATCCAATACCTTGATCTAAAATATACTGAGTTACATCCCCTGGTTCTGATAACACGATGCGTGACTCGGCCACGGCATCAATGGAGATCGACATTGGTGTTTTTTTTTTTTTATTTTCTTCTTTTTTGGGGGTTTCTTTTCTTTTTGCTTCAGATTTTATTTCTTTTTCGGGGGGGGGGGGGGGTCATTGTAATGCCTGTTTTAAACCGCCCACACCTTTCGTGTGCTTGGAATTAGACAGACTAGCAGAAGGCAGACGAAATGTCAATTGGTGGTAAAAAATGATGTTATCTTCTTTTGTTTGCGGCTGTTGGTGGCAATGTTTTGAATTTGTGATTCATAGCCATCCAGGCCATTAACAAGGGTCGAGCAATTCTCTTGTTGCAGTAGAAAGAGACGAAGTGTTTCCACTGCTTTTAAAGCACTTTTGGCTGAAACGGGTGGCAACGTCGGATCTTCTGTGTCATCTTCAGTTGGTTCAACTTCAACTGTTTTTTGGACTGCCGCAACAATCTGCTCTGTTGACATGTCCTCTCTTGTGTCTGGAACATCACTGTCAATGGCCAAGTAATCGTCGATGGTTTGTTCAACTGGAATTCTGTTTGTTACTTCAGTGAACAATTGTTCCATTTCAGAGCGCTCTGGGTCCTTGTTGATTGTCTCTGTGTATGTTGTCGTCGTCGCTGTAGCATTAACATCATTGAGGACGAATCCAGCGTGGCGGAAACAGTTTACAATTGTAGTAGGGGTCACTTCATCCCATGCTGCTGCTGCCATTGTTATTGCATCCAAAACAGTCATTTTGAGATGGGCTTTGTTGTCATCGTGAGTTTCAATTGATGCGATGAGTCTTTTCAAAACGCGTTTCCGATAGCGTGTTTTTAGGGCTTGAATGATCCCCTGATCACAGGGTTGCAAGACACTTGTTGTGTTTGGCGGCAAAAAAATCAGTTCCACTGCTCGCAGTCCTTGGATTGATGGGTGTGCAGGGCAATTGTTCACAATCATTGCTATTGATCTTCCTTGCATCAGCATCTTTCTGTCAAGTTTCTTCAGCCACTCCTCAAATATCTGTGATGTCATCCATGCCTTACGGTTTGCTTTCCACACTGCAGGCAAGGACTTGACATTCTTCATGCAACGAGATTTTTCAAATCCCCAGATTGTCAGCAATGGCAGCTTCTCCGTCCCATTCATGTTCGCTGCAACCATGAGCGTGATCTGGTCTTTGGGAATCTTGTCACCAGAACAGGTTTCCCCTTTCGTCGCCAGCGTGCGAGATGGAAGACATCGGTAGAATAACCCCGTCTCATCAGCATTAAAGATGTCTTTGGGATCGTAGTCTTTCAATATCCTCTGCAGATGAGTCTCCTTCCAACTATCAGTTGAAGTAGTACAGACAGAGGCTGATTCACCACACACGTTTTTGAAAACGATGCCATGGTGTAACTTGAACCTGTCAAGCCATCCTGTGCTCCCAGAAAAATTGGAATGCCCCGTTCTTTCCGCTATCTCCGTCGCCTTCTCCAGTAGAATAGGTCCTGAGAGTGGGACTTGCTTGCTTTGTGCTTGGTTGAACCAGACAACGAGTGCCTTGTCGACATCATCAAAATCTGCGAGTCTCAACTTCTTGCGGTCTTTGTCAAAGTGGCCACTGTCGTGAGCTTTCATGATCTTTCCTTTATCTTTCAAGATGGTGTAGAGAGTGCTTGATGGTAGATCAAAATCCCTGCAAATCTGTGCATTTGTCTTTGTTTTTCTTTTGACCGCCTCAATGATTGCTGCTTTTGTCTCCAGAGTAATGCGCTTTCTTTTAGATGCCATTTTTGAAGAAGTGAAGAGATTATCAGTCTTGGAATTGACTTCGTGGATTGAAGATGAGCGATCTAATCACTGTAACAATCAAACCTTGACTGACTGACAACTCTATCAGTGATCAGCTAGGCCTATACCATCGCACACCGCGTGCTATGTGGTGGTTGGGTGGGCTAGGCCATGTGCATACTGCGGGTGGTGGGGAAGGGTAGTAACAAAGAGAGGCATCCTACTGCGGCGTGCTTATTGGTTATTGTTTCTTAGGCTTAGCTTAGGCCTAGTGTGCAGAGAGTGAGAGCCGTGTGCCAGCCTCTCGCTTTCGACACAAGCAATGCGATGGGTGACGCAGTGAAGTAGCCTATTGGCCCGCAATCTTCTTCACAGTTGAGTGCGGCATGCGTAGTCTTTGTCATTTGCAACACAATGGCTGCGAAAAGGCCTTTAGGACTATGACTTTATTTGAACACGAGGGTCAGCGATCTCTCGTTATTACAGAGTTCACTATCCATTTGTTCTCGTTATTCCAGAATCGTAGTTACAAAGCTAAAGAAGGGAGAAAAACGGGGATTGAGAAAAAGTCTCGTTATTACCGAGTTCTCGTTGTTTCAATTGTAGTTATAAGTGGACTCCACTGTATCTGTACATGTACAGCTTTACTAAACATCATTTACCTCTTGGAATAAACTTGCACTCTCCAAAGGATTTGTCAAGATGCTCTCTCCCAAAACAGCTAAAAAATAGAAATAAGAATATAAAAAGGGAAATATTTGGTATTGGTACATCTGATCTTTAATCATTAAAGTCACATGCAGGTAATTGTACATTTTTGGTGCTAAATATAGAGAGGCCCAAAAATAGGCTAAATGCAAATCCTTGCAAAGCATTCATTCAAAACATTTGTTTGTAACATACAAAGAAACAATGACAAAAAAAAATCATTTATGAATTACCAAAGGAAATTGTGTTACCATCATGGTTGTAAACAGCTCCAAGATCAACAATCACGTTGAAATTGTAGACAAGACAACCCTGAAAAAATGCAAAAAAAAATTATATGTTTTTTTTTTTTTTTTCAAAGATAATAAATATAAAGATTTCAAAAGCTGTATGTTTCTCTTCTTACTATTTCCAAATTGTCTACCATCTAATTTTGGAAGAATGACAAGGATGGATTGTGAATCTTGATGAAATGCTTGATTTTGCTCATGCATGTGATTTCAATACTTGACATAAATTTTCTACCGCATTGAGCAGTGATAGGCATGTGAAGAGAAGGGGGGGAAAGGGAAAAGGGGCTCTCTATGCCCCAACAAGCTGCTCTACTGAAGTCCCCAATGGGTCAGTTCACTGAGGTTGCTTCTCAAGTCTGTCTCATGCCAGTCCAGAACCCTGATACTTGTGTATTTAGACTATTAGTATCATAATAAATGTCATGCCTATCATGGCGTGGATGGTGTAAAAATTAATTTCTCTTTTCTTTGAATTTTTTTGATTTGCATTAACCTCCTTAATATCAACTCACTTCCCTTTTATTCTGATTGGGGTTACTTTAGTGAAAAGAATTTTTGGGGTTTGTGTAAGAAATAGAAAAAATAAAATCTAGATTCAAATTTTAATTTAGAATAAGTTACAGCTGCCCTGAAGAACCAATACTGTTATCAAATATTGTTTCTTCTACCAATACTCAGATAGGCCTTTAAGTAAAAAAAAAAGTTTCATAAAATGTACAAATCAGAAGAAAATAAAATAGGAAAAAATACGATAATTATGTCTTTTGATGTTGTAAGAAGTGAATGACTGAGATAGGTAGTATATTCTAACTCAAACTAGATCTAGGGTGTCTTTCTCTATACAAAAATTTATATGATTTATACCAGAACCCTGATCATTTCTCACACTATCTTCAATAAAATACTAAAGAGTCTCGCAACTTACTATTATAGATGGAGTAACTACTTTTATGTTTTCAAACTATTTCTTTCTACACTTTTACATTAAGTTAATGTATTTTTTTATTCATCCTTTTTAAAACTTGTGCCACCTTAGAAATGATGTATGGCACATGTTGAAAATGTATGAGACTAACACTGTTATTCATTTCATAACCTCAAATTTTCATCATAACCAATAGAACCATCATATAATGATAATTATGGTTTATTCAGCAATAAATTCTACTCCTCTACCTTTAGATTAGATAACTCTTTAGCTCGATCTCTTATTGCGTGAAATTGACTGCTGTGATCAAGAAATGCTACTGCAGATTGGATCCGAGCCAGCCTCTCTGAGATGTAAGACATGTTAATACTTTCCCAACTCAATGTAACACCTGGCATTTTCAAATTAAAGAAAAAAAAAATAGGACCAGATTAAGATTTTTAAATCTTGTCCTTGGATTTTGCACTAAATATTAATCAAAGTATTTTGGATCCTGACGTCTAAAAAAAAGCATTTTCAATTTCACAAGTCTGAATAAAAATTAATTTTTTATTTTGCAATACAAGGGTATAAATTTTAGACCTATATTTAGATGAAAGAGCTAAATTTGATCAAATGCATGTTGTAATCATTATGTTTAAACTAAATTGATGACTTTTAAATCTGAACACTTAACGTAGTGTCGGGTTATTTCACAACCTTGGGACAGGCATGCAAGAGACAAGGTCTCTCTCTCTCCTCCTACGCATCTCAAGTTGATTACAAACAGAAATCCCTCCACGCTCAAATTTATCACTTTATTTTAGTTTACTGGTCTATTTCCTTTCGATTGTATTTTTAGTCTTGTTTTAATACAACAAGGAACAGGTAAATTCTCCACCAATGGAGGGTATTTTCGCCATATGATGAGATATAACTTAATATTATACGCTAAGACATTGCTGCTGTTATTTTTTTGCTTTTATTTTTTTTTTAAACATCTTTTTTTCTTGCTTCTATTTAATATACAATAATAAATGAACACGTGTGCATGTTAATAAAAAAAAATTGAAGCTACACTGTACTTTTGAAATCAGCATGACATAATTACAATCTAACGGTAATCGTTTGATGTTTATTAAAAGCTCAGTTTTATAATAAAAAAAACAAGACTAGTTTTCATAAAGGCTTTTTTTTTAAACCTTTGACATTGAATGGTACAAAAATCAATAACAAGTCATGTAGAAAAATAATGGCCAAATTAGCAGACAGGTGTAGCAAAATTACCCCCTTGTGCTGTGAAACAGTTTATTCAAAATTTACAATGAAATCATGTAAATAGTGGCAAAAAGCAAGACAAAGAGTAAAGCAATAACGTTAATGATGTAATTGTATTAACAAAGACCAACAAGGAAAAAAGTAACAGCTTCAAAGTAATAATGGATTTGTAGAATCAAAAAAGTATTGGAAGTAGCAGATGCGACAGGTAAGACTAAGAGAGTATGCAAGAGTGAGAAAGACGGAGACAGGCTTGAAATTAAGCAACTAGATTTAGGCACCATTGTTTAAATGATGCTGATTGGCTGATGAAATAAAATACACAGTATGTCTTCCCTTGTTTGATTTGACACTTGAACTCGTCTGTGAGCAGTGTTTTAAGATTAATTTGAAAAGAGAAGGGTGAAGTGGTAGCGATTTTACCCGCATGGCGGAATAATCCGACACTACGTTAATTAGAACCAGAATCTAGAAAATCTGGTCACAGCACAAAACGTCAAAAGGTAACAGGTGTTTTGATGATTATCACTGAAATTCGTTTAAGCAAAGAATATAACTATAAATTCAATATTTAAACTAAAAATTTTTTTCAATGCTTGACCTTAGATTAGGTCACAGATGTGTACATTCTAAATTTAGATGCATGAATAACGAAAAACAAATGACGGGGATGGGGGAAGGGGTTCAATCAAATTCATTAAGAGATTATCATTAAAAACATCTTAAAATTTATTTCACTCAAATAGTGTTGTAAAATAACTGATTGAAACAAAATGAAAGGTTTCTGGGCGTAAGACCTAGATCTATCCATAAAATTTAAGAATTTTCAACAATTTAAATAAATTTGAAAAATTAGTGAACAAAAGTTTTTTATAAAATATTGTACGATAAAGTAACTTGGACAACAGCAGTATAAAATGTCAAGAAAGATAACTCTAGAATTTTACTTTATTCACAATTTCAATCTCCTTTGCGACCCAAGGCTATAGGGTTCCATTTGCCTAGATTCAACTAGATCTAGATCTAGATCTAGATTCTAGATGTAGATCTTGCCAAGATTCAACTAAATTTAGGTCTAGATTCTAGATTTAAAGGAAAAAATAGATGAGGTTCTAATCTAGATTGTATTCTATTCGGATATCTAAACAGCTTGACTCTAGACACTTGATTGCAGTATAAATACGGCGCGCCATTGTTTACCTGAGACACGTGATCGCCGTAAATGTACGACCAGCCTTTTCTTAATCCGGCTTGCGCCATCGCCGTATATATACGACCTGTTATAGTGCACTCACTCAATGGAAATTTCCAGTTTTATGAATGGTTTACAATCTCTAACATCATTGGTCATGGTCCAGAAATAGTAACCAACGAAATTCCTTTTTAATTTATATCTCGCGGACGACGCAGTGAGAAGTTATCGCGTGATATAGCAGGTGGTCCCGTGTACTGTGTTGACGGGCTTGCTTGGAACCAGGCTAGGCCTGCTTGAACAGTGGGGGGTCCCTCTTTACTACCGTTAGTATGACTATGAGATGAGAGGGGGGGCTAGGCTAGCATCTTGAAATTTCTACTGGTGTGGTTGTTGAAGTATGTATGTGTTTTTTCTTACATCGACAGGGCCTTGTCTTGATGTATCAGTTTTATAGTCTCCTAAGTCTGTTGTGTCTTGGGTGGGGAACAGTTGTACCTTGGTTGTACAGGGGTACCTTGTATGAAAACCAGGCTTCTGGCTCTGGCCATGCTTGAGCACTGATGTTGTTGATAGTACATGTATTATGTAGGCCTGTAGTCACTGTCTGAATGTTTGAAGATTTGGATTCATGTGTGTGTGTGTGTGTGTTTGATAGGAATGAGTCATGAAACATGTTACTGTTAACTTTTGTGTCATAAGTGGATTGGTGCCATGAGCAGTATTGGTGCCATTAGAGCAATGTGTGCCTGGTACTCAGTCTGATTTAGACCTCACTACAGTGTTATCATCTCTCCTCTCACGTAAGCATACCAGAACCATTTCAATTCTCAACCACACTTCTCTCTCAGTCTTTCATAAAATAGTTCTTATTTGGGGAAAGTGATTGGAATTGATTTTAATTTTAAAGCCCAGCTCGTAAGCTTTAAGAAAATATATATGGGTTTACAGGTGCTACATTATTAGCAAACAAAAGAAACACACGTTTTCAAAGCCATGCAATCAAGGTGTAAAACTGCTGTGCCACGCTCAAGTTTTGTAAACACTAGGCCCCCTGACAACCTTACAATTAGTGACCTATTCCGCCTGACCTACATAGAGCTTTGGGGGTTAAGAAAGATGACAGAGACCAATTGATGCGCATCTGCTGGTAACTACATGCTTTGCCATGATTATTGAGACGAGCTTTACCTAGAAGTGTTGAAGAAGCCTTTTAAATTCAAAATTAAATTTAGAATCTGGATCTTATTGCAAAATAGAAATAACCTTAAAAATTGAACTTATCAATGTAATCCTTGGGAAAAATTATAGTGGCATAGTTTTTGTATTGAACAAGAATCAGGTTTAGAATCCCTATGGAAGTGCTAAGTCCTAATGCTTAATAACTTGCGTCATACATGCCTACGCTGCATCTTATGCCAAGTTAGTTCAGTGAATAGAACAATGATTTATAATATGAATCTAGATTGAAACCAGTGGCAGACAATGACGGGTGTGGATTTTCTTGTCATAAATAAATTTTATCTATGAGGAAATGATATCCGAGCCCCCACCTAAGCAAGTCTTGGAGCAATCTGTTCACAATTTCATTGATGCTCATCTTCGAGAATTGAAGGTTTGTAGACAAAATTGGAAATGGTTAAAATCTACTTATTTTTCTAACTATTTGTAATTTGAAATTTTTAGATGCCAGCACATCATAATTGTTTCTTTTAATTAACTGTAGTAAACCAAGAGCTGTTTCATGTTTTTTTTTCCTTGCATGATGATGCTATAACCTTTATTTAAATGTCATATTAATGTTGAATTTGAGGTCTGCTGATATCAACAACAAATCTTAGAAGATCTTTTGATGCTGAAAATTGTTGGACAACATCACAATGAAAGACAAAAATTAGACAGAACCCCCTTCCCCCAAAAAAAACAACAACACCCCCCCCCCACCCCCCAGAATTTACTCAGTGTATAGGGTGATGCAATTACCAGAGGTGAGGCTTTTATAATATAAATATTAGAAATTTTCAATGTACTATAATTATAATAATTTAGCAGTGCCAAATTCAAAACTTTAATTAATTTTGAATTTTAAGAGACATATTATTACATACATGTAAGGTTCTTTTATTCGGTGAATAGTGAGGGCTACTGTGCAGTCTTATTCACTTTCAATGCATCTCAGATTGTTTTAAGTTTCGGAAATGGCATGCAAGTGAGAATATTGGAATTTGTAAGTTAAATTAAAATTAAAGTGACAAGCTTAAAGAGCACATTCTTTTCTTGCTCTAACTTTATTTGCAACTGTGTGAGCTGCAGATGATAAAGTTATTATGTTCTCCATACTTACAAGGAGTTGAAGTTTCATGGTCCATTTCCCCACTATATTGTGAAAAAAAAAATGGAAATTCTGGTCTGGATGCTAGGATTTTGCATTGAGCTGACCGCTGCTTTTAATATGGTAATGGATTTAATGGATTCAGCAGATTAATTAGGATTTAAGAGACCTAAAATTTCTTTATTGTTTAACCAGGTTGCCTGCTATAGGAAAAAGTGGTTTCGGTACCAAAAATTCAAAAAAAAAATTCTTCCTTATGCTGTATTTTGCTGCAAGGCTTAAAAAATGGTATTGAAGAGAGAGAGAGAGAGAGAGAGAGAGAGAGAGAGAGAGAGAGAGAGAGAGAGAGAGAGAGAGAGAGAGAGAGAGAGAGAGAGAGAGAGAGAGAGAGAGAGAGAGAGATTTATTTACGGGGGGGGGGGGGCTTATACTTAGATAATGGTTGTTATTGATATTAGGAATTAATGTTTTTTTATTGCTCTTCTTATTTCCAGTGGACGTCCTATGGCCTAGCTGGATTGGGTATAATCATTGTGCTGAGACGCGTCAAATCTGTAAGGCAGATTGCAATTTTCAATGTCCTGTGACATTTTTTAGAATTTCAACATTTTAATGTCTTGATGATGTTGTTCACTTTTAAATCAAAACTCAGAGGAACAATCTTATCTCACCAAATCTGTACAAATTAAATTATCTTGATAAGTCTTAGAAATTGCAGTCTTTCTCTTGTAACATGATAATAATTATAAATAGTGATGAAATTGCATGGACCAGTTTTATTAAAGTTGCTATTCTTTGAAGCAAGTTTTTTTTGCCACTAAAGAAGTAGGAAGAAAATTCATGTTAGATTTTTTTTTTACAGACAACAAAGTTCAGTCATATGGCTGATATCCCAACACATTTTATTTCCAAGAACTATCGCTTGCAAGGACACGTGCGGAATATTTCTGATAACGGAGAGCTTTTGGTAGAGCATGTACCGATTCTTCAGTGGAACTTTCTGTCAAGCAAAGTGAAAGGTGTAAGTTTTATAACTGTGCTCTTTGAACTGATTCAAGATATATCCACTGAAGTGAGAAAATTATACAATGAAATTTATATTATGTGTTTTAATATTTGTGTTTTAATAATTCAAATTGATTTTTGTTAGGAGGTAGAGTTTTTTTTTAAAAGATGTTTTTATCTTTTCATAATTTCAAAATATTTCATGTCTCTGCACAGAAGTGTAGAGATCTCTGCCTAACACCATGGTGCTTCCGCAGCAGTGTGTTTCATGTGACCGTAGCCAATCTTCTCATACCCAGTAATGAGAAAATTTTGTGATTGTGCTCGATGTAAGACAAATCTAATACAGAAGCCAGCTTGTTACTAGAAGGTGACCACACTTAATGCCCTCTCTACAGCTTGGTAGCACATAAAAACCACTGCTGTAAATATTGAAGCTCAGAACATAAATATTGTGATATGCAATTCATGTCTGATGATGCAAACTTTTTATTATTATTTTATTACATTGATTTTTCCATGATTGATATATATATATATATATATATATATATATTATATTTGATTGTTATTCTAGCATTTTGTGACAGTGCTCGACAAAGGGAGCTTAATAATGATGATAACAAAATTGATTACCTAGTTTATATTATATATATGTGTTTATCTTGTGCAGGGGAATCTTTTGAAAGTGAATATCGCTGGTGTTTCCCTGACACCTGTGGCTGTCAAGTGGGTCACAGACAGGGTACTCCACAAAAATGTCTGGTTCAGGCTTCTGCAGGCAG
Source organism: Elysia crispata (assembly GCA_033675545.1). NCBI lineage: Eukaryota > Metazoa > Mollusca > Gastropoda > Plakobranchidae > Elysia > Elysia crispata. Next base: position 42,339 of record JAWDGP010003877.1, on the reverse strand, counting down.
GAGATGCTGTGCTGGATTGTGATGTTACACTTAAGAAAGTCAGTTTATCTCCCCTCTCCCCTTCCACCGATCTGTCTCACTGTTCTCTTATCCCTAATTTCTCTCTCCATGTTATTCTCTCTTTCTCACTTTTAATATTACTCCCTGCCTCCCTTTTTTCCTGTCTCTATTTTTTATATTCACTGTCTGTTTTGTTCCTCTCTCTCTATACCCAGGCACACAGCATTCTTGACCTCTCACTACCTTTCTGTCTTCTTTCACTCTTCTCTACTTTCCTTCTTTCTTCATGTCTTTTTTCCCTCTCCGACTCCTCGTCCACATGTGTTTCAATATTCTGTCTGCTGAGTCTGACCAAGTGAAGCTGAGTTCATGGCTCCAAACCCTTGCTGTAGTTCTTACATGACTGAAGCAGTAGATATATCAAAGGCATTTGCTGCAGTACTTGACATATAAAAGTTTGTCATGATAGAAATCTATACCTTCTTCAATTATCTCTGGTAATATTGCTGGTTCCTTCTATTTTTGTCTTTATCTCTTTCTTTTCTCTTACAGCTTTACATAAATCTTCTTTTTCATTTAAAATCAGCTTCACCCATATTCCTTGTAATTCCTTTATCTTCACTATTTCAATACTGATCTCCAGAGCTGGCTTCGTGGTCACTTCAGCATCAGTGAAGAGCTAGTGAAGCATGGTTTGTGTTCTGTGAGACATTACCACACTCCACCGTCATCTCAGGCTTATAACCAGCTACTTACACGCCTGCTAGCCCTGGAGCACAAGGCGCAGGGGAAGGGAAAGGGATTGTGGAAGGAGGAGGAGTACACAGGACCAAGCTGGTTTCCCAAAACCACACAATGGTTGAAGCACAGACTGAACAGCCTCTTCAGGAGAAAAAGAAAAGTGAAATGAGTGGGTGATATGTGACACAGTTTCTTTCCTCCCAAGATGTTTAATCATGTAAGAATGGGGATTTCACCCTTTGCTGTCTCAGAGTATTCACTTCAAAATACAAAAAAGTCACTCAGCATTTGCTCACAAGTAGAGAATCTTCAGACTGTTTTTCTTATTGCAATTTTTTTTGACATGTTATGTTTATTTGAAGTATCATGTGAAAGTGAAAAATACCTCAATTTGTGACTTCAAATAGATTTGGTATCAGTTATCATGCTAATTATCAAACTGTAAATCAATGACTGCATATCATATCCATTTATTATATATAAATATTGAGAACGAGCTGAGTGCAAGGTACATGTATGTTCTTTAGAGATTGCTGTTGCAGAAGGTAATGGCAAATATTTTAGCTTTTTTTTTTTTTATTTGCGAAGTAAATTGTAAATCTAGTGTGCTTTCTACAACCTACCTTTTTCCTTTTGTAGTTATGGTTAAAATTTTAACAAAAATAATTTAACAAGTCTTTAAATGTGCCAAATGTACTTTGCCCTTAAAGTACAATTTTTAAATAATAATTTTTTGCATACAATTGGTCTTCGAGAATGAGAAAAATCAACACATTTTCATATTTGTGTTTAAATCAGAGAACATTTAAGTAAATGACACTACTATGCAATGCTACCCGATTTCCTCTTAGAACTTAATCAATTTTGTAACTCGTTTTATTTTTGAAATTACAGATATATACAAGTAAAAATATGTTACCTATTTTTTTTGTAGTTTCTTATTGAATATAGACAATAAAGCTGCTAAAATTCACCCAATTTCCCAAAGCCTTTATTGCTATCCCTAGTTCTTAGGTTTTTTGAGTCTGGGTGTCAGTGGCAAACCTTTTTTCAACTGTCAGATTTTTCTTCAGTTATATTTTGTTTTGAATTTTTATAGGCATAGTTATATCCCCTTTTATCTTGAGTGTGTAGCATAGCAGCAAATGTATGTATCAAATGTGCCATTGTAAAACTTCTGAAATTTTTGCACCGCTATTCTATCTTACGCTACAGTCAGTTGTTTTGAGTGTGTAAATTTTGATCTAGAGCCAGTTTAGGTTTTACAACAAATTGAGCGGTACATTAATGGTTACCAAGAGCTTATGTCAACAATAGGCTTCCTAGTAGTTCATTTATATTTGTGTCAGAAAAAAATAAAAAAATACATCAGTGAGTCACTATTGAGAAGTTTCCTGTTTCTATGAAGTGTAAACAATTTCTAACTTGAGATTCTGAAAAAGAAGAAACAGAAATTGGACTCTTCATCAAACAATACTTGGAGAAACTTTTTAACTTGGACAGTAAATGAGACTGAACATGGATGCCAGAAACAATTTTTAAATAAATGTCAACTCTTTATGACTGTGTCATTTAAAGACATAAGTTCCTTGCTATAAAATAAACCCAACTGCACATATTATCATGGTGCTGGGAAGAGTGACATGACTCTGGTTTAAAAGAAGTAAAACTTGTATATCAACTGTAATTTCTTGGAGAATGAGAGAAAGAGTGACATGGTTAATGGTAAAACAAATAAAACATGTACATAAGCTCCAAACTGTGATTCTTTTCAGCTCTAAGTTTGAGATTTTTTTCCTCTACTCACAAATCTCTTCCTGTCTAGGTCTTCCCTGCAGCACCTTCCCTGAAACTGTTTTTTTTCCTTTTGTTTCTAAGTTTTGTTTTTCTAAATCTACTCAGAAGTAGGATAGCGTAAAAATTGGAGACATTTGTATTTTTTCTTTTCCTTCTGACTGTTTTGTGAAGCTCTTCCCTACATTTCTCAAGTATTCAATCTTCCTTTGTTTTTAATAATATAAATTTAAGTGTTAGGATGAATTTGGCAATATTGCATTCCATCTCTTTGAACATTTGGGTAGCAAACTATATTGCTTTGCTGTCACTCTTGTTTTATCTTTAGCAAAGTATTAATCAGTGTAAATGCTTTCGATTTCTGGTATTTTGATTACACCAAATTATTTGTGGCACAGCTTGAAACAGTGAAAATCCGTAATTATGATTATTATTATTGTTATAAAAAAGATAGCAGCTCAGAGGTAACATTTAATTTGCTTCTCTGTGAAAAGAATTTAAAATATACATGTATCTTGTTCCAGTGATGGGATTTCTCTGTATTTGTAAACATTCGCTCACTCTCCAACTAACCAACAAAGAGTTAACCTGTAACTGTTTCAACCATGCCATGTTTGCACATGTCCTTAGGCCACTCTTTACCTATACAAGATTTCTCACGATTCTCCCTCTTTCTCGTCCCTCCTCTTTCTCCTCTTCTTCCTCTTTCTTCTTCTTCTTCTTCTTCTTCTTCTTCTTCTTCTTCTTCTTCTTCTTCTTCTTCTTCTTCTTCTTCTTCTTCTTCTTCTTCTTCTTCTTCTTCTTCCCTTCTTGTTCCTCTTCATCTTATTTCTATTCATGTTATGACTATCATCATTATTATCACTGATTATAAAAATTACACAAGTAGTTTTATTTTCAAATCTCATTTAATCATTTGTTTATTTTATGGAATTCAAATTTATTGATATTATCAGCTAATCAATCATATTAACAATCAGCATTTATTAGAACTTATATAAGTTATAGAGGAACAAAAAATGAAAGAAAAAAAAAAGGAAAATAGCAACATCCAAGTTTTTGGCATTTCTTTAATGATTCAAAGTAAACGCACTGACACACACCCACAAACACAAAGGAACCACCGATCATATTTCCTCAAGCTCAATATACTGCTTGTGTAAGGACCAAATTCATAATTAGGTTGCTTTCTCTTGAATGAAACTTACATAGATCCATTTAAACATGGAATTGAAAACTTCCATTATAAATGAAAAAAAAGTTTCACACAGTTTACAACCGGCGTGACAAATCTCCGAGCATTCATCCCATTCCTCTCACTTTCTAGAATTGTATACCGGTACAACTGAAATAAATTGTTTTTAACAAATCTCTTTAAAAGTTAATTATAAAATTTATGAAAAAAAAGTTAAGTTAATAACATTGAAATCTTTAGAAAATCAGTCTCAGGGGTACTGAATAAAAAAAAATTCCGTACCCGTAAAATACAGCCATTCAAAAGTGACATCTATAATTATATGTTTCAAAGAAAAATTGTAATGTATACTTTAATAATGCTTATCAAACTTAACATAAATTAGACGAACAGTAAATACACGTAGTTCGAGCAAAATAAGAAAAATTTGTGTAAGCAAATATTGTCTGTTCTATTTTCCCCGACTTGCTTATTTATATGAGAAGGCAACCACGTCCATTCAAGTCGACCTACTGAAAGAAACCCGGGATATATTATACAGTAAATGTGACAGGACATCCAACAAGCAGCAACCGTGCCAGAGCATCCAACAAGCAACAGTTGTGACAGAACATCCAACAAGCACCTGTTGTTCAGAACATCCAACATCAATTGTTGTGTCAGAGCGTCCAACAAGCAACAATGTGTCAGAGCATCAAACAAGCAACAGTTGTGTCAGACTCAAGAGCTTCCAACAAGCAACAATGTGTCAGAGCATTTATCAAGCAACAGTTGTATCAGAGCACCCAACAAGCAACAGTTGTGTCAGAGCACCCAACAAGCAAAAGTTGTGTCAGAGCATCCAAAAAGCGAAAGTTGAGTCAGAGCATCCAACAAGCAACAGTTGTGTCAGAGCATCCAACAAGCAACAGTTGTGTCAGAGCATCCAACAAGCAACAGTTGTGTCAGAGCACCCAACAAGCAACAGTTGTGTCAGAGCATCCAACAAGCAACAGTTGTGTCAGAGCATCCAACAAGCAACAGTTGTGTCAGAGCATCCAACAAGCAACAGTTGTGTCAGAGCATCCAACAAGCAACAGTTGTGTCAGAGCATCCAACAAGCAACAGTTGTGTCAGAGCACCCAACAAGCAACAGTTGTGTCAGAGCATCCAACAAGCAACAGTTGTGTCAGAGCATCCAACAAGCAACAGTTGTGTCAGAGCATCCAACAAGCAACAGTTGTGTCAGAGCATCCAAAAAGCGAAAGTTTAGTCAGAGCATCCAACAAGCAACAGTTGTGCCAGAGCAACCAACAAGCAACAGTTGTGTCAGAGCATCCAACAAGCAACAGTTGTGACAGGGTATCCAACAAGCAATAAACATGCAACAATGTTGCGCGTTGCATATCCCAAGCTTTTTGTGGAGATGTGCAGAGTGCTCGCCAAGAAGTAAAACTAAAAGAGATGGGTAGACATATTTAGGAGAGGGACAAGATGGGTGGACACCGGTCAGAAGGTTCACGAGACAAGTGAACAAGACAGGTGTTCACTGGTCAGAAAGTTCACGAGACTAGTGAACAAGACAGGTGTTCACTGGTCAGAAGGTTCACGAGACTAGTGAACAAGACAGGTGTTCACTGGTCAGAAGGTTCACGAGACTAGTGAACAAGACAGGTGTTCACTGTTCAGAAGGTTCACGAGACTAGTGAACAAGACAGGTGTTCACTGGTCAGAAGGTTCACGAGACTAGTGAACAAGACATGTGTTCACTGGTCAGAAGGTTCACGAGACAAGTGAACAAGACAGGTGTTACTGGTCAGAAGGTTCACGAGACTAGTGAACAAGACAGGTGTTCACTGGTCAGAAGGTTCACGAGACAAATGAACAAGACAGGTGTTCACTGTTCAGAAGGTTCACAAGACAAGTGAACAAGACAGGTGTTCACTGGTCAGGAGGTTGCCGAGTAGAGCACTGGCAAGAGGGTGGACAAGGCGGGTGGGCAATGGTCAGGAGGAGGACAAGTCGGGCGGGCATTGTGACTAGTGGGCAATGGTCAGGAGGTGGACACTTGGGATGGACAAGATCGGTGGGCAAACAGAGCATTGGTCTCGAGGTCTACAAGATAGGCGGGCACTGGTCAGGAAATGGAGCAGCAGAGCAGAATTTGTCTTTCACCAAATCCATGTTAGTTTCTACCAATGTCGGCGGTGGCTTCCTATAAATTGTTTCGGGAACCGAAGAGAGATTGGAGAGTTTGATATACTCTAAAGGATATGGTAAAAAACCTGCATGGTACAACGTACAGAGCTTAAGATTGCCACCGGAAAACGAAATAAAAAACAAAACAAGCTTCAACAGCAGAAGTATTAACCCATTTGTTGTTTTAAAAACCTAGTAGCCAGAGACAAATTTAAATATTGACTACACACATGAATTAAAAAAGGATTAGGCATTTTTTTATTGATTAACCCAGGCCACACATGCAAAAATATACTTCAATAAAAACAAAACAAAACAACATAACAACAAAAACAAAAACAAAAAAAATTACGTTTTAAGCCAATGGATAAAGCTACAAAAAAGACATTTGAAGCATTAAAAGTATTTTTTTTTTTCACAATGATGATGATGCTGTTGGTGATCATATTAGATGATACGATGATGATGTTGGTGATCATATTAGATGATACGATGATGATGTTGGTGATCATCTTAGATGATACGATGATGATGTTGGTGATCATATTAGATGATACGATGATGATGTTGGTGATCATATTAGATGATACGATGGTGATGTTGGTGATCATATTAGATGATACGATGGTGATGTTGGTGATCATATTAGATGATACGATGGTGATGTTAGTGATCATATTAGATGATACGATGGTGTATCTTTGCATCTGTAAGATAGTAATGAAGATGATATCACAGTCTCTAAAGTTGATATAAATTGAACGTTCCTACGAAAAGGAAATGAAAGGATGAGTATGAAATTGAAAATGCATAACAGCATCATGTTTGCATGTAATTTATAAATTACAAAATGCAATCCACATATCGACATTATTCATTATAGTTACAACAGCAATAGCAACAGCAACGATAACAACAACCACAACAGCAACAACAACAACAATAATTGCTAATCCAAACCAAAGCTCCAACACATTTCGGAACACACTGACAGTGCCAGAGACACACAATCCCAATACCAACAAGCAGAGTTATACAAAAGTGCATCTTGTCCAGCTTTTCTGAGCAATATGCCTTGAGAGACGGTCATTGGGCTTGCACAAAACAAGTCTAATCAATTTGAGACAGTTGATAGAAAAACTCCAAAGAATAATTAAATAAAACAGATTTCTTTGATAACGGAGATAAAAGCTAAAGAAGCCAAGCAATTACTTGAGGTAATGAAAACTAATTCAGTTTCTATGGTGTTTCTCTGCAAACAGGAGGCGATATCGTGGGTCTTTGAATAAATGGATCACCCAAAAACTGCAATCTGCAATAACTTGATGTTGAAAAGAAAACTGAAATCTGTTTGATCACGAATAATTGGATCACGTCAGCTGAAATTCCTCGACTGTCAACAATCAAAACTCATAATTAACTGATCCAGGCCCACGCAGGCTTTATAACTCTCGTAAAAAGAAGAGTAGAATTAATTTGAAACTATTAGCTTTATTACAATTACAACGAGTATCCTTATGTTTTTCATTAAATGTCACAAGAGCGAATCCTCCAGCGAAAGGCTCGCCCAGTCTCCGATTAGATTCTCCAGGGGATATTGAAACTCTCCTACAGTGAGAAACATTTTTGTAACGCACAATACTAAGAATACAGCGCTTCCGCTAATTCTATGTCTTGGTTATCACATGACCAGCAACGAAATTCTTTAGTTTATGTAATGAACAGAACAAAAACAGCTAAAGCGGAACAGTTTTTTTTATGATTTTCCAACAGGGCAAAGGAGAGGTTACTACACTTTAATAAAACTCTGTAGAATAGAAAGATTCATAATTGTGAAAATTGATAATAATAATAATGATGATGGTGATGATGATGATAATAATAATAATAATAATAATATTAATAATAATAATAATAATAATAATAATAATAATAATAATAATAATAATAATAATAATAATAATAACAACAACAACAACAATAACAACAACAATAATAATAATAATAATAATAATAATAATAATAATAGTAGTAGTAGTAGTAGTAGTAGTAGTAGTAGTAGTAGTAGTAGTAGTAGTAGTAGTAGTAGTAGTAGTAGTAGTAGTAGTAGTAGTAGTAGTAGTAGTAGTAGTAGTAATAATAATAATAATAATAATAATAATAATAATAATAGGACTGATTCTGAATACATGATGTCACATCTAGGGTTTTTACCATCGCTCGACTGTATGTAGATCTTTGTTTCGTCAGCTTGCTGTTTGTCCAGAGATAATTTAATGATGGTCTTCGCCTCTTTGTATGACACAACAGATAGAATAACCAGGCTCGTTAGTGCTACAGATCTATTTGTGTCCAGGATTAATCGTTACCGCCATGGACTGTCTGGACTACACATTTTTTACGGTGCTAAATATCTCCCTCATTCGAGAGGGCTAATGGCATTTCTGAGGCCGCCGCTAGTATAAAGTTTGATTAATGTAAATCTCTGACAACCATACTTTCCTAGAAATTACCATAATAAAAAAGAAAAGAAAATTATTTCAATATTTAGATCTACATCGTTTGTTTCAATCTGCAAAGCTTTCAAATATTACATTACACACCTTTTTTTAAATATACAGAAAATACTCCCATATTTTTACAACGAAATGAAACCGTTTTAAAATATGTATTAAACTTTTATCATAAAGATTACTGGTTTTTAAAAATAAAATCTCAGCGCTGAGGAAGTTCATTCGAGGACACTTTTTCCTGTCAAGTTTACATACATAGAGATTGGAACTATCATGGGGGCAAAGGTCATAGCTCGCCGTCAGAACGAGACTGCTGGACTAGCCTCACTGTCTATCTGATTTGAACATTTTCAAGAACTCGAGAGATGAAAACAGAGCCAGAACTAGAGTTATGTCGAAGGTATGAAAAAGCAAAAACAAAAAATCTCCCCAAACATTGGTTTTTCTGTGTAAACAGTACGAACACCAATTACAGTATAACGATGATTTCAAACTGCTTGGAAGAAATCATTAATTTTCAGTTATTTCTAACGATGAAATAGAGCATTATATAAATCATTCAAAATGATTTTTTAAGAACAAGACCCTCCACAAATCAAATAATCTGGATGCTAAAAATAGGCATCAAAACAGTACCACAGCACAGTGAAGTTGAAGAATTGCATAACACAGGATAAGCAGCCAAGTTAAAGCTGATGCGTGTGTGTGTGTGTGTGGGGGGGGGGGAGACTAAACATTTCAAGATCCAGATATTTCTATATAACTATGTAGTACATCTTCCCTGCCTCCAACATTCAATTAATCACTCCAGAAATGTACTCACATCGGTATAGTCTTATGTAGTTACAAATGTCAGAATGTCCCTTTGACCTACAATAAGTTTATCATGTCTTTTCTCGCATTCAGACAAGGCCAGTAGCCTGAATCTGTTTTCAAGCTCTTCCACTTAAGTTAATCTCAACTCTCTTCTCACTAAAAAGGTAAAAAAGATGAGGCCCAAAATTCACACACCTAGACTGTGTTTCGAACCCGCCCCGACTTTATTGCGCTGCCCCCACACAAACATGCTATGGTTCATTAACAAATTGTGCAAGGGAAATAGAAAATAATGCAAATATTACACAAGTCGAAAAGTCTGTTTTTCATCTCGAGAAAGAAGCATTCCTGTGTGATCTGTTTTGTTGTTGACAGCAAGTTCTAATGACGACACGTCCCAGACAGATGTATTTTCAGATCCTGTCTACGTGAATCGATAATGTACATACACACACACACAAACAGACAAACAGACACAGAGTTTGAGGCCCTTACATATGAAACTAACAAAGTAATAAAACAGCCACTCTGCGGCGCATGACTGTGAAGAAAGAAAAGAAAAATCCATAGAATTAGAATATTAGAAGCTTTGGCGTAAAGATAAGGATTTTGCTGAGGTTAGTTTTATTCTTTGCAAACCTTGCCATCTGTTTATAGTTGATTTTATTTCTGTGACTATCTCAATTGCTCATTATGCGACCCTAAAGGTTTTAAAACTCATAACATCATTATGTCCTCTAAAGAAGGAAAAGAGCTATTTTCTTCACATTTGCATATTTCATACATAATTTTTTTTTAAACAACCCTAGGTCACACTATACACTGTATAGATGTAAACCCTACCTATGTTTATCACTTGTTCACACTGTACACTATATAGATGTATGCCCTACACATGTTAACCCCATGTCACACTATGCCTTAACCATGTTAACCTCATGTGAAACTGTACACTATATAAATGTATGCCTTACCCATGTAAACCCCATGTCACACTATGCCCAACCTATGATAACCCCATGTCACACTGTACACTATATAGATGTAGGCCTTACTCGTTTTAACCTCATGTCACAATATTCCCAACCCATGATAACCCCATGTCACACTGTACACTAGATAGATGTAGGCCCTATCCATGTTCACCCCATGTCACCCTATACATTATACAGATGTACGTGCTACCCATGTCAATCCCATGTCACACTGTACACTAGATAAATATATGCCCTACACATGTTCACCCTATGTCACCCTATACATTATACAGATGTACGCGCTACCCATGTCAATCCCATGTCACACTGTACACTAGATAAATATATGCCCTACACATGTTCACCCCATGTCACCCTATACATTATACAGATGTACGCGCTACCCATGTCAATCCCATGTCACACTGTACACTAGATAAATATATGCCCTACACATGTTCACCCCATGTCACCCTATACATTATACAGATGTACGCGCTACCCATGTCAATCCCATGTCACACTGTGCATTAGATAGATGTCTGCCCTACCTATCGATGTGGAAGGCACCAAGGTGAGTAGAAGTCAGCATCTTTGGGCTAGGTTTGCCGGTATTTTTCATTCACTGTGGAATGAAACAAAAATAAGAAAGAAACAGATAACAAAAACTGGCTGTGGATAACTGACAGAATTTTCTTTATAAGGCAACTTATACTGCTGATAGAAACTTCTTTTTAATGCTAGCGACGACAATGATTTTTTGTTAATACTGATAACATAGATAAATAGTTTTGGCCATAAGCAAATTTTTTTACTGTGTTTATCTCTTTTGCTCTTTCCTGTCTTCTCACTCTATTTATCTTTTTTTTTTTTTTAATTGCCTTTCTTGTTTGTTTACACAATCGTAGTATATATATATATATATATATATATATTATCAATTTATCCGTTTCGTCCTATCTATTTTATTCTCAATCTACCACTGTTTTCCCCCACTCTTTTTTTTACCAGTTCATCTACTCTATATCTTCATCACTCTCTTCTTTATCATTCAATGGTGGGAGGAAACATAAAAATTTTATGTTGAAGACAGAATCCCCCCCCCCCCTTTCCTTCCCCACCAAATCTAGAAAAAATATGTAGCTATTCCGATTATTGATAACTATGTTTTTCTTTCTGGTCCACACACGAGGCTACGAAATTATAGGAACAGGAACAGCAACAATCGTGTGACACTCCAGACTGCAACAGCAACAGGAGAAACAGCAGAGGTTAACAAAATTTAACCTTACCTTCATAAAAGGCCAACATCAACAGCGGAAGTTAACAAAATTTAAAATCACCTTCTTAGAAGGCTAATTACAACAGCGGAGGTGAACAAAAATTAACTTTACCTCCATAAAAGACTAATTACAACAGCGGAGGTAAAAAAAATAATCCTACCTCCATAAAAGACTAATTACAACAGCGGAGGTTAAAAAAAAAATAATCCTACCTTAATAAAAGGCTAATTACAACAGCGGAGGTAAACAAAAGTTAACCTTACCTTCATAAAAGGCTAATTTCTTGATCCCACAGTCGGACTGAGGAAGAGATTTTGAGAATGAATCATTATTTGCGCAGCGATAACATGAGCACTGAATCGTCTCAAATAACACCTATTGAATAGAAGTCTTCACTAGGGTATCTACAAAATAAATATTATAAATAAATGCTAAGAAGTTTTCATGTGTAGGGTCAACCATCGTCCACCTCATTTTCACCAATATTTATCATCAGAACATCACTACCACCACCGTCACCACAATCATCGTCATTTTTATTATCATCATCACCACTCTCAGTTTCATTATCATCACAACCATCATTATTGTGACCATCATATCGACCGCAACACCATCATATCGTGATCATTATTAATCCTCATCATCATCCTCCTCCTCCTCATTATCATCATCATTAATATGATCATCGTCATCCTCCTCTTCATCATCATCATCATCATTAATATGATCATCGTCATCCTCCTCTTCATCATCATCATCATCATTAATATGATCATCGTCATCCTCCTCTTCATCATCATCATCATCATTAATATGATCATCATCATCCTCCTCCTCTTCATCATCATCATCATCATCATCATCATCATCATCATCATCATCATCATCCTTCTCCTCTTCATCATCATCTCCCTTCTCATTATCATCATCATGATCATCATCATCCTCCTCCTCTTCTTCATCATCATCCTCCTCCTCCTCCTCATCATCCTCCTACTCCTCCTCCTCATCATCATCATCCTCCTACTCATTAACATCATTATCATCCTCTTCTTCATTATCATCATCCTCCTCGTTATCATAATCATCATAATCATCATCCTCATCATCATCCTCCTCCTCATTATCATTATCATTATCATCATCATTATCATCATCATCATCATCATCCTCATTATCATTATCATTATCATCATCATCATCCTCCTACTCATTATCATCATTTTCATCCTCCTCCTCATTATCATCATCGTCCTCATTATCATTATCATCCTTCTCATTATCATTATCATCATCATTATCACCATCCTCATTATCATTATCATTATCATCATCATCCTCCTCATTATCATTATCATCATCATCATCCTCCTCCTCATTATCATTATCATCATCATCATCATCATCCTCCTCATTATCATTATCATTATCATCATCATTATCATCATCATCATCATCATCCTCATTATCATTATCATCATCATCATCATCCTCATCATCATCATCCTCCTCATTATCATTATCATCATCATCATCATCATCATCATCATCATCATCATTATCATCATCCTCCTCATTATCATCATCCTCCTCATTATCATCATCATCATCCTCCTCATTATCATCGTCATCATCCTCATCATCATCATCATCCTCATCATCATCCTCCTCCTCCTCCTCATCATCATCATCCTCCTCCTCATTATCATTATCATTATCATCATCATCATCATCATCATCATCATCATCCTCATCATCATCATCATCCTCATCATCATCATCATCCTCATCATCATCCTCATCATCATCATCATCATCCTCATCATCATCATCATCATCATCATCCTCATCATCATCATCATCATCATCCTCATCATCATCATCATCCTCATCATCATCATCATCATCATCATCCTCCTCCTCCTCCTCCTCATCATCATCATCCTCCTCCTCCTCCTCCTCATCATCATCATCCTCATTATCATTATCATCATCATCATCATCCTCCTCCTCATCATTATCATCATCATCATCATCATCATCATCATCATCATCATCATCATCATCCTCCTCCTCATCATCATCCTCATCATCATCATCATCATCCTCATCATCATCATCAGAAGTTGAATTTATAACGTAAAGATTTATCCCCAAAGTCAACGTCGTGTAGTTCATTCTTATCACACTGATTTATTCTAGAACTGTCGCAAGAAATCCTCAGTAATTCACAAGTTTCTCATCCCAAGGCAACTCTATACAGTCATGAAAATAAACATCAACTCTCGGAATGAAACAGTCTTGAAGCTATTATCACATAGGCAACTGGCAATTAACACAAGCCGGGGGTTTCTCTCATTTCTTATTGATTCCTTAGTGATGATGAGGTGTTGTTGTTGTTGTTGTTGATGATGATGATAATGATGATACTGTTTAAATGAACTCAGACTACACCAACACAACAAGCAACATTCGACCCAGCCATCTTACCATCCTCTATATGCACAGAGAAAACCAAAATCTTTCTATCTCCTCAGTCTTTTCAGTGCTGAACAAAGAGTTACAATCAAACCAGTTAAACGCAAAAACCGCATCGGTATGATCAAATCTTCACGCCAAGCCATTCTGTATTTTCTCTTTCTTTCTTTATTTCTCCCTTGTATTTTGTAAACACTAATATTAATCTCTCTAAGACTTTCCTGTGTGTATAGCTGGTTAACTACCCTGTCTAGGTGACAATGACCAAACTGCTCGACCGCTTGGAAGTGTTGGGTTAGAGAGTTTTAAGCTCTAAGCTTCTCTTCGTGTAACATTATGCTGTGTCCATCGTTAACATTTTTTTATAGAGTACGAATCTCGACAGAAACACTCCGTTTGCTACAATTGTCATCAATCAATGTGAGGATGATATAAAAATTTAACAAATATTATGACTTTTTCATCCATCATTAAAAATATTCATGTTGCGGTTTGGAGTTAGACAAACCATGAGAAATATACATTTTCCTTTTTTTTATTTGTTAGATTTCTCATCATCGCACCATTCATAGGCAATCTTTTATCATAGTGTTTATACCGGGGGCCCCCCATCAACACATGAACCCATTCCAAAAGCATTAGATCCTCCTTCCATACCTCATCAACAGATGCTCAACAAATTATTTTTTTTTTTGCGCAGAATAAAATTCCGGGGAAGATGAGTCGTGTTGCGATTCATGATTTATTTACACTCGGAAGTTAGACTTTAAAGGTAATTAAGTGTCTTGGTAAAACTCTAGAGGAGGTAAGAATAGACTTCTGGGTAGGTAATGACTTGGATGAAGGTTCATGTTGGTGATGGTGATGATGGTGATGATGGTGATGATGATGATGAGAATGGTGATAATGATGATAATGATGATGATGATGATGATGATGATGATAATGGTGATGATGATGATGAGGATAATGGGGATGGTGATGATGTTAGTGTCGAACAGCCATTATCGTGTAGCTTAAAAATGGGCCGCTATGACGTCCCGCAGGGCAGTGCACAACCAAACACTTTTTCGGGGATTCAAGGCATTCTGGTATGGCTTGACAACGATCTTCAAACAGGGGCTGCGATCGAGTTCACAACAACCTGTCACTTTGTTGGAAGTCGTAGATTCTCTCCATCAATCAGAAGCATTTCGGAGATCTTCAAACAGGGGCTGCGATAGAGTTCACAACAACCTGTTACTTTGTTGGAAGTCGTAGATTCTCTCCATCAACCAGAAGCATTTCGGAGATCTTCAAACAAGGGCTGCGATAGAGTTCACAACAACCTGTCACTTTGTTGGAAGTCGTAGATTCTCTCCATCAACCAGAAGCATTTCGGAGATCTCCGCAGAAGGAAAGAATTTTGTCGTAAATGTTTTTTCGATCTTGTACACATTTTGTTTTTACCGTTTTTAGCTCAAATGTCACACCAATACGTATTATTGCAGACGCTATCGCTTCATACGCTAGAAAAAACTTAAAGCTCATGACTTCCAACTGGTAGCATAACTCGTTGGGAAATTGCATTCTCTATAGATTTCGAAAGAAATAATTAACTGTATCCTATATTAACTTCCTGTGTCGAGCATCGGAAAGTTGTGGATATCGACCTCGAATAAAACAAAACGGAGGGAAAAATTGGAGCCATTCAGCCCCACTCCGCGTTGTTAAACAGGAGCTCAGTGAAGCGAGTGATACAACCCATTACGGTTAGTGAGCGAGTTACAGCTCTCTGAGAGAGAATGAGCGCGCTTTCACCAGATAAAGATCATTCTCTCAGAAATAATAAGTGTAATGTGTGGACGTGTAAACTTGGTCTGTCGTGTGCTGAGTTTGAGAATGGGTAATGGAAGCCAGTCGGTTCGGATAAAGCGCTTACCTTCATGAACTGTAAGTCTGTTCACTTTGCTGTAAGCATCAGGAGAGATAACCAATATTCATGAACACCATCACGTGACTATTTTCTGTAACTCTCTCCACTTACCTCTGCACAACTAAATATCACGGGTTATGTCCAATATTCATGAACACCATCACGTGACTGTCTCTGTTACTCTCTCCACTGATCTCTACACAACTAAATATCACGGGTTATGTCCAATATTCATGAACACCATCACGTGACTGTCTCTGTTACTCTCTCCACTGACCTGTAGCCCAGCTAAGTATCAGAAAAGATATTTTCTCATCTTCTCTTTTCCCCTCTCACCTTCTACACCCCCCCCCTAGAAACACACACACATACACATAACTTCCTTTATATTCAGTTTAAGGTATAAAAACAACAATTAATTTCTGTATGAGTTTTCACGCCAATTGCCGTGAAAGAATTATAACAGAAATCGATCAAATTTTATCAGAAGACAATAATCGATTCTGGCACCCTTTCTTACAGTTTGACAGGACCCAGAATCGAATACTGGAAGTTTTTAATGGTATTGTTTTTTAGGGAGACTATTATAACCAAGGACGCTCTAAGTGTCTGCTTGTGTCTGTTTTGTTCAACTTGTTCTTACCACACAACTGGAGGAGAATCAAGAGTCTAAGCCCTTGAACTCGATAAGGGCGGTGTTTTATTACTTTACAAATCAGATATAACCTATTTAGTCTTGAAATTGCGTGACATCTTTTTTGTTAAAGTTTTGATATAGGAGGAAAAAAAGATGAGCTCGTGATCATCACTGTTTAAGGTGGGCTGGGCTGACGAAGTCCACCAATCAACCAATCAATCCACATCGATACAACTCGGACATGTGCAGTAGAGCAAGGTTGAAAGAAACAAAACCGCTGGTTCTAAAAGCTTTTGTACCTGAATCTTTCGCTCTTCTCTTTCATAGGAACGGCAGTGAGGAAAACTTCAGATACTTCACCAGGAAAATGTTCCTTCATCGCGAGCTTGTTGAAGAGGCTGTATTGCTAGATCCTAGACCATTGATGATTTCATATATAGATTTTCTTCACTTTCGCACCTCTTCAAGTAGTCAGAGAAAGCCATTGAAATCTATGGAGTGGGTGCGGAGAGCCCTTATGTTTTGCTACAACAAAAAGAACAATTATCAGTCACTGCTCGCCCATTGCAATGACGCGCTTACAGGAAGAAAAAACCTATGAAATTAAAATAAAAGGGAAGTTATTGTTAACCATCATTATCTACACTCACCAATACTATTGATTGCTTAACTTCAGCCACAGCTAGAGACAAAGCTTACAGCTGACCCGCAGTAGGTTGGAATAGTCAGCTCGATGAAAACTTAAAAACATGCCGTAAGGAAGTAGACACACACACACACACACACATATATATAGATATATATATATATATATGCAAAGAGTAAATAAATGTTACAAGAGAAAGGGCAAATCACACAGTGCGCCCTGCCCTGTTATACTATGAGTTGTGTCCACGCGGCTGTGGTCACACTTAGCACTACTGTGAAGTCAATCACCATGGTATCTAGACGTCTCAAGCAGAATGTTCAGTTGTTTAATGCTGGACAACTGATTAGGGTGGACACCGGTCGCGGGGATTGAATCAATTACATTCTTTCCAAAAGATTTACACAGTGAAAAAATTCAAGCCTTTTCCCTCTTCAAGCTCAAACATATTAAAATAACGGTAGTTTTTGTTTTCTAGAACTTGTCGTTTCGGAAATTGACTTGTGTAAAAAAAAATCTAATTAGTTGCCATAATTGGATTGGCAATAAAAGTTTTAGTCGCTGTTTAAAATATGACAACCAGAATTTTAGTCGCCATTTAAAGAGTAGCAATGAGAATTTTCATCACCACTCAAAAAGTAGCAATAAGAGTTAAGTCGCCATCTAAAGAGTAGCAATAAAAGAGCTTGGTCGCCATCTAAAGAGTAGCAATAAAAGAGCTTGGTCGCCATCTAAAGAGTAGCAATAAAAGAGCTTGGTCGCCATCTAAAGAGTAGCAATAAAAGAGCTTGGTCGCCATCTAAAGAGTAGCAATAAAAGAGCTTGGTCGCCATCTAAAGAGTAGCAATAAAAGAGCTTGGTCGCCATCTAAAGAGTAGCAATACAAGAGCTTAGTCGCCATCTAAAGAGTAGCAATAAGAGAGCTTAGTCGCCACGTAAAGAGTAGCAATAAGAGAGCTTAGTTGCTGCCTAAAGAGTAACAATAAAAGAGCTTAGTCGCCATCTGAAGAGTAGCAATAAGAGAGCTTAGTCGCCATCTGAAGAATAGCAATAAGAGAACTTAGTCGCCATCTAAAGAGTAACAATAAAAGAGCTTAGTCGCCATCTAAAGAGTAACAATAAAAGAGCTTAGTTGCCACCTAAAGAGTAGCAATAAGAGAGCTTAGTCGCCATCTGAAGAATAGCAATAAGAGAGCTTAGTTGCCACCTAAAGAGTAACAATAAAAGAGCTTAGTCGCCATCTGAAGAGTAGCAATAAGAGAGCTTAGTCGCTATCTGAAGAGTAGCAATGAGAATTTTAGTCGTCACCTAAAGAGTAACAAAAAGAGCTTAGTCGCCACCATCGAAAGAGCAGCAATGAAAATTTCTGTCGTCACCTAAAAGTGACAACCAGAGATTTAGTCGCCACCTAAATAATGGCAATAAAAGGTTTAGTTACCATTCAATGAGCCGCCATCTAAAGATTGGCAAAAGGAGTTTTCGTAGTCAATTAAAGAAAGGTAACATCGATTTTAGTCGCCATCGCAAGAGTGGTAATAAGAGTTTCAGTCGCCAATTAAAGATAAGAAACTATGGTTTTAGTCGCCATCGCAAAAGTGGTAATAAGAGTTTCAGTCGCCAATTAAAGATAAGTAACAATGGTTTTAGTCGCCATCAAAAGAGTGGTAATAAGAGTTTCAGTCGCCAATTAAAGATAAGTAACAATGGTTTTAGTCGCCATCAAAAGAGTGGTAATAAGAGTTTCAGTCGCCAATTAAAGATAAGTAACAATGGTTTTAGTCGCCATCAAAAGAGTGGTAATAAGAGTTTCAGTCGCCAATTAAAGATAGGTAACAATGGTTTTAGTCGCCATCGCAAAAGTGGTAATAAGAGTTTCAGTCGCCATGTAAAGATAGATAAAATGGTTTTTGTCGCCATCGCAAGAGTGGTAATAAGAGTTTCAGTCGCCAATTAAAGATAGGTAACAATGGTTTTAGTCGTCATCGCAAGAGTGGCAATAAGAGTTTCAGTCGCCATGTAAAGAAAGACATCAAAAGAGAAGCGAAGATAATTCTCTTGCAGTTCTGCTCACTAATGTATTTACGTGGTCGGAGAGGTCCAAGCTCTCTACCTAAACAACTGAGATCGGTGCAATATTACATTTTTATGACAAACACGAGGCACAGAGAATGGCATTAGATGAAAGCGGGAACTCAGCAACAGTCTCCCTCCCTCTCTCTCTCTCTCTCTCTCTCTCTCTCTCTCTCTCTCTCTCTCTCTCTCTCTCTCTTCTTACAGCACTTAATGGTCGATTGGAAATGAATACTGGGTGATTAACACGAATATATTTTTTGTATGGCAATGTTGATTTATCCAATATTTCTGTCTGGATAATATTGCTTTTCTCGCTACTCCTTTTAGCAGGATGAACGTTTTACGTAATTAACCAGCCCTCAAGAGCACTAATTGCATTATACAAGAGTGATCAATTTATGTGAGGGATCAAATAGCGGAAGCCGTTTATTTAGACAGAGCCACAGAGTTTAGACAACTGATCGGCTGGTTCAGACACGCTTGCGGAGACACGGGTGTGTTGGTTTCTTCACTGGGCTGCGGTTTCATCTTCTGAGAGGATCACAACATTTGCTGCCATCCTGTTACACACATGCTAGTTCTAGGTGGGGACAGATTAAAACCCTTGATTGTCCCTGAGCGAGAGGCACATGAACAGAGGCACATGACACGTGACAACTGCTAGACTATATTACTACAAGAACAATATTTACATTTATTGGTTGTCTTTTCTTTATACTAGCTTCGGTTGAAGGTTTCAAAGCAAATGTTTGAGATACTTTCAAAGTGACATCGTGAACAGAGTTGTCCACTGGCTACTAGGTCGTAGTTTCGATTCTAGCAAAGCTTTAGACTCTACCGTTGTTTACACATAGCTCTGAAACTGACGTAATGAGCATCGGAATCTCCCATTCAATCAGAGACGCGTCATAAAACTTGGCTCCAAATTGTTAAGTTTGGAAGATAAGAGACCAGCACAGTCAGGAATATCCTCCCTGTGAAGTGGGCTTGGAAAGTTTGAGCAAATAAAGTTTTGATTCTATAGGAACCTTTAGTATCTATCCGCTGGGCCTGTGGATTGGTCTATGGGTTCCCTCCCTGATATATCTTATCCACAGAAAGATAAAAATACTGAGGAGCCCAGATGATGAGACTGGACCCATATCATCCCACGATAAACGGCGTGGATCGGCGAAGACAAGCCACCGCAAATCTTACTGTTACACTATCTACCTTGCTTGCACTTATCATTTTATCTGTTTTCGACTTATCTTGTTTCATAGAAGGACAAAAAATCGTTCATTCCTGTTTTCCTCTGGCTGCACGGCCAGTTTAATATTTTCTTCATACTAGACCAATTTAACAGGAGTTTGGTTAGATTCTCCCACGCCCCCCCCCCCCCAATTCCCCATACCTCCTCTCTTTCCCTTCAAGCTTTCTCACTCTCTATCTCTCTTTCTCTATTTCCATCTCTTTATCTATTTTTCTATATCCCTTTATCTGGCTCAGCTTCATATATATATGTATAAAGAAGCCACATAGATCCATCTTGAACAGAAGGAATGCTATGTGCGAGTTACTGAACGCCTGGAGATGGCCCCAACTATCAGGGGACACAAGCCATTATTTATGCGTCACTTGGTCTCCGGTATCTTGTTTGCTCTCGTTAGGTGGTCCCAGATTTCAAAGCGTTCCACGTATATGAAGGCCTCTCTATTGAGAGCCAGGGCCTGGTTGACGAGTGTTCCGTGCACGCCTTTCTACAAATAACTAAAAAGTTCCAGTCGGCATACAAACCTTTCTTCCGTGACACAAATTGGTGAATGGTTTGAACATTAGCTCAGCATTTAGTCATCAGAAAAACAGGTTAGTTAGATAAAATCATGCAAAACTTTACTCTAAGCAAAAAATTCAATTAATTAAAAAAAAAACTATTCTGGCACAAGAATTGTGAAAGCTGGTAGTTTGTAGTGAGCTTGAATTCTAATTTCCTTATACTTTCCATAGAAAATAAACGCTTTATAACTTTAGAAAACGGTATAGCTACACAGATTCCAAACCAGTTTTCAAGATGTATATATATATATATATATCTATCTATATCTATCTATATCTATATATCTATATATATATATATATATATATATATATATATATATATATATATATATATATATAAGCGGGTATTACTCGGTACCTGTAAACCACTATGAAAAGGGAGCACCAGTCAAATTTTTGGTGTCAAGTTTCCAGATGTGGTTTTGACAAATAACCACTCAGTTTCTAGATCTGGTGTGGACAAATGATCACCCAATTTTAGATGTAATTCGGATAAATGCCCACCCAGTTTTTAGATGTGATTTGGATAAATGACCACCTAGGTTTTAGATGTAATTCGGACAAATGACCACCCAGTTCCTAGATGTGGTTTGGACAAATGACCATCCAGCTTCTGAATGTGGTTTGGGCAAATGACCACCCAGTTTCTTGATGCAGTTCGACAAATGACCACCCAGTTTACAGATGCGGTTTCGACAAATGACCACCCAGTTTTTAGATGCGGTTTTGACTAATGACCACCCAGTTTATAGATGCGGTTTCGACAAATGACCACCCAGTTTTTAGATGCGGTTTTGACTAATGACCACCCAGTTTCTAGTGATTTGGATAAAGACCACCAAGATTCTACCTGTGGTTTTGGCGAATGACCACCCAGATTCTAGATGTGGTTTGGACCAATGATCACCCAGTTTGCAGGTCTCGGTACCAACCAGGTTGTTTATCGTGGCACAATGAAAATCGAGGCAAGAGACAGCCAGTGCAATTAGATTATGAAGCAAAAACTCGATTCTGAGATGTTAAAAAAATCGATTTATTGCTCGGACTTGACATCGAACACTCCAAGTGTTCTACAGAGAGACCCAGTCGGCCAGTCTGTAATACTGTTAGAATCGTTACTACGTATATCTAGTTAAATCTAGTTATTTTGAAAACCACCATTCTTTTCACTGTTCTAGAGATTACTCCGAGAGTTTCTTGGAACACCTGGTTCTCTCGACCCGTTTCAGACTGCTTCTCTGATCTTGCCCCAACCATATCGCTGTTCAGGGACTGCTGATTGATCACGAGACAAGCGTTGTTGAACGTCAGGACTTGACACGATGCATAAAACGATTCTCTCCACCATAATTATCTCAGGAAAATCTGTTGGTTTTTTAATATCTCTATAAGTGTTTTCAAACCTCTGAGGCATTTAAGTGACTTTGTCCGAAAATCTGTTGTATCTCCCTCTCAAATGTTTAATAAAGAGCAAGAAACAAGGTTCACTCTGTGGGATCTACCGGAATCACGGGCACCTGTTGGTTTTATCTGCTGCGAGGAGTTGTCTTACAGCGCTGGCCAGCATGCTAAGGTTCCTTTAGTAGGTTGGGAAAGTACGATATCACTTTGTGATGGAAAGGCTATATCAGACAACCAAACAGGATGCAAGCTCATACTCTCCTAATTGCCTAACAGAATCTGGACTTCCGTTGATCGTGTTTGAAGTTTGCTCCAGGTACTTGAACCATTTTGTGTTTATCGAGTCCGTCTTCAAACAATGACCTTAAAAACATAGACAGCCGAGCTTCAGGTAACAACTAGAGAATTGTGATCCGATACCTTGATCTACCTCCAGATCTATAAAACAAGAAGATAAAACAAAACAAAAACATTTCCCTCTCACGAGTAGAGTCATTGATTAAAGATTGTTCATCTCCCCATCTTTATCCTACACATATCTTTCAAGGGAAAGATATGTGTAGGATAGCAAGACCGGCGCGTGGTTCTCTTTAGTTGAAGCTCTAAACAAACATTTCTACAACATAGCAACCGAAGCCTACGAAGATATGCATCTCTAAATCACGAGACATACAGAGCTCTGTTAAACCAAGCACAGTTGGAAAAAAAACCTGTTATTGCAAATGTTTCCACTAATATGAACAAAAAGTCCTTCTCTTAGAAGCTTTAAAAACAACTGGTCTAAAATTTTGAAATTGGCCTAAGTTATTAACATGTTAAACTTTTCTGAATAAAATAACAGAAATTTCTATCACGGAAGAAAAAGTTACCAAATGATAGCTGGTAAAATGACCCGGGTAAGTGGTTTTCTTAATGTCATATGTAAACTCTTTAAAGTGACAGTTTCAGATTTTACGAGTAAAGATCCACATTTACTGATTTTCATGTATTTATATTTTAGACGTGGAAGAAGAAAGGGAAAACATTTATTTCAAAATGTATTTTCGGATTTCGCCGCACACCCAAGCCACAAAGACTGTCTGGCTGAAGGACAACATGCATGACTGGGGGAGCAGGGCTGAATCCACGACATGAAGAGAAATAGAGTTGAACAGATTTTTATATTTATTGACAATAAAAAACTTTCCCACTCACATGCATAATACAATGTAGTACCATCATTGTCTGTACTAGTTAGAATCTTTATGGAGTACAGGACCATTATCAGCCATGAACAAGAGAGAGGGAGAGAGATAGAGAGAGAGAGAGAGAGAGAGAGAGAGAGAGAGAGAGAGAGAGAGAGAGAGAGATACACACACATACAGAGACAGACACAAAGAGAGAGAGAGTCAGAGAGAGAGAGAGACAGAGAGAGATACACACATACAGAGACAGAGACAAAGAGAGAGAGTCAGAGAGAGAGACAGAGAGACAGAGAGAGAGACAGAGAGTAGTGCGAGAGAGAGACAGAGCGAGTTTTTACCGTATAAAACCATCTAATCTTATTGCTACCATCCTCTAACCTCTGAACGCCGGACCTAACTCTAGCACCTCCCAGTACCACAGGCTTTAGCAACACAAATTCATGTGCAGAGGTCTCAGGGATTTTTATTGATTCATTACAGGGAAACATCAGAAAACTGGCAACCTTAGTTCGGATCTTATCCCTCCCCATGGCCTCATTTCCGTGAAACATATCAGCCATCACCTCCACCTCCCTCCCGCCTAATTCACCAGGAATAGTTCATGAACGCCACTTCGGAAGACAGAGCAAAAATCTGAGGAGAAATGTGTGGGGTACTCTTCAGATTAATAATATACAAGCAATGAAGAGAAATGTGTGGGGTATTCTTCAGATCAAGAATGTACAAACAATGAAGAGAAATGTGTGGGGTATTCTTCAGATCAACAATGTACAAACAATGAAGAGAAATGTGTGGGGCATTCTTGAGATTAATAATATACAAGAAAAGAAGAGAAATGTGTGGGATATTCTTCAGATTAACAATGTACACGTACTGAAGAGAAATGTGTGGGGTATTCTTCAGATTAACAATATACAAGCAATGAAGAGAAATGTGTGTGGTATTCTTGAGATTAATAATATATAAGAAAAGAAGAGAAATGTGTGGGGTATTCTTCAGATTAATACTATCAAAAGTGTATCTTGCTTGAAGGTCGGAGATCCCTGTGGAAAACTGGATTACATTCAAGCAATTAGAGACATATCGCTGCGATCAGGAGGTCATGCTGGCCTTCTTAGGGACTTGGAGAAGGGGTGACCCAACACACACACACACACATTAACACACATACTCACACACAAGAGAATTATTATGATTCATGAGTTTTGTGAACCGCAGAGGATGCATGCAATGAAATGATTAAGACTGATTCAAAACGTTTTCTTTTCAAGACAATTCAGACAATTTATCAGACCGGCTTAATGTTATTGCCTGCTTTACACGGATTCTGCTGTCAGGATAAAACTCATTTCGCATATCTAGACATTTTCTCATCAACTTTTCTCTTTGGTTGTAGCCGTGTTCCCTTTTTCTTTCAGCTTGAGTTAGAAACATAGACCTAGACAGCAGGCAGTGCTGGTGAAGTTAAGTAACCCATACATATAACAAGACTTTTCTCATTCATTGTTAAAAATATTCCCAATTGACTAAGCCTTGTTTGTATATACCAAATTTTTTGTAATTATAAAGAATTAGAGTGATCATTCTATGTCCTCAGTGTTTTGCTAGGGTAAACGATATGAGATGAAGCCAAGTCTGTTTTTATCCTGAATAAATAGAAAGCATTCGGATTCATCATGGAAAACTGTGACCTTTATTTAACCTTTGGGGTTAGGGACCCTTGATGGCACGTCGAGAAAGGTCACGTGAGTCCACAGCCTTCATAAAGCAACCAATCAATAAACACCAGAGAGACACATCAAACAGGAACAGCTTCAGGTTTACACACTGAAGTTATTCGGCCGGTTAATCATTTATTCTCACTTGAGATCAAAGAACTTTCACAAGGCAAAACAGAGAGAACGTGAAAGTTGAGCCGAGTCGGATCTCTGCACAGCTAGGTTTGGAAAAGAGCTCCATGACTAGTAGGATGTAGCTTATATGTGACGTTTGTGTGTCACTGCTGTGAGAGTATCGGATTGAGAGCCAATGGACGTAATAGAATGATTTATACATGATTTAAATATAATTAACTCCATAACTAACGGTTTGTATTTAATCTGTTCTCCAGTTATTCAGCACCATGTCGTTATTCAGAGCCCAAGGTGGGGATGGGTAAGTTTCGCCGCCCTACCGTCCCGGCTTCGCCGAGCCTGGTGTAAGTTTGAGGGGAGCGCACAAACAGTTTATACTGTCGTGGCTCAAACATTCATCTAATTCTTGAAAAAAAAAAAGAAACTCTCATCCTCTTTGCACTATCTGTCACTCACACATTCCTCCAATCTTGGTCAAAGAAACTCATTCTTCTCTACTATCTGTCACTCACACAGTTCTCCAATCCTAGGTCAAAGAAACTCATTCTCTCTCTACCATCTGTCACTCACACATTCCTCCAATCCTAGGTCAAAGAAACTCATTCTTTCTCTACTATCTGTCACTCACACATTTCTCCAATCTTGGTCAAAGAAACTGATTCTTTCTCTACTATCTGTCACTCTCACATTCCTCCAATCCTAGGTCAAAGAAACTCATTCTTTCTCTACTATCTGTTACTCACACATTTCTCCAATCATTGGTCAAAGAAACTCATTCTTTCTCTACCATCTGTCACTCACACATTCCTCCAATCCTTGGTCAAAGAAGCTGATTCTCTCTCTACTATCTGTCACTCGCACATTTCTCCTATCCCTGTTCAAATAAACTCATTCTTTCTCTACCATCTGTCACTCACCAGATCCCGCGGTTGAATGTTGGTCCGGATTGTTCGCCGATTCACAGGCATCGGCGGCCGGAAGTTGTTCTCCATCAGTAATGGCGGCGCGTCAGTCTCGTCTGCTTTGTGCAACTGCCGCAGGAGGTTGAGCTGGTAGCAAGCATAGGATCAAAGTCGATGTGTGAACGGAGCTACATGTCAGTGTGTTAACGGAGCTGTGTGTCAATATTTTAACTGAGCTGTCAGTGTGTTAACAGAGCTGCGTGTCAATGTATCAACGGAGCTGCTAGTCAGTGTGTTAATGAAGCTGTGTGTCAGTGTCTTAAGGGAGCTGTGTGTTAGCGTGTTAAGGGAGCCCTGTGTCAGTGTGTTAAGGGAACTTGTGTCAGTGTGTTAACGGAGCTGTGTGTCAGTGTGTTAAGGGAACTTATGTCAGTGTGTTAACGGAGCTGTGTGTCAGTGCGTTAAGGGAACTTGTATCAGTGTGTGTTAACGGAGATGTGTGTCAGTGTGTTAAGGGAACTTATGTCAGTGTGTTAACCGAGCTGTGTGTCAGTGCGTTAAGGGAACTTGTATCAGTGTGTTAAAGGAGCTGTGTGTCAGTGTGTTAAGGGAACTTGTGTCAGTGTGTTAAGGGAACTTGTGTCAGCGTGTTAAGGAAACTTGTACCAGTGTGTTAACGGAGCTGTGTGATACTCAGAGAACAGCATCACAAAATAAAAGAATGAAGAAAAAAGGAAAATCCATGTTCTCTATTTGTGGAAGTTTCGATCCATAAATATGTAAACAGAACTCTCCCATGGCTTCTTTAGTCTGGGAATTGTTCAACTAAGCAAGTATCACAGACAAACAGCAAGAAAAGGAACTTTAGCTCGATCAACGACGTGAAATGCCGCCATACAGTAGGGGCAAAAGATTCGAGTGAATTGGTTACAAAACAATCCCCTGTGACACACTATGCACCATGTCTCCAGTGTTCAGAGTTTGACTGTATGATTACATGACCCTCAAGAACATCATCATGTAAAGCACACTGACTGTATAATAGAATAATATCCACTACCATTACCTGCTCTTGTGTTATATGCATCGGCCTGTTGAACACAACCCACGTGACCGATTCCCAACAACTGGGCTGGGTCAGCGACCCCTCATACGTCATGTAATCTGGAGTTTCCGGTAGGAGGCGGTCTATAGACAGCTCTGGGAAGGGTGTGCTAGAGTCTTGTGGATATATTGGGGGAGGGGGGATTCGCAGGATTTAATGCCGCATGCAGAACAAGTTTGTCTTGTGATAACAATACAACACCACACTACACTTAACTTAATAAACCACAGGAGGCCTTCAAGTCCAAGGTTGAAAAGATCGACCTCAACTCCGGTTTGCAAACCATTTGATAAAAAGATCAATCTTGACTCCGGTTTGCAAACCATTTGATAAAAAGATCGACCTTAACTCCGGTTTGCAAACCATTTGATAAAAAGATCGACCTTAACTCCGGTTTGCAAACCATTTGATAAAAAGATCGACCTTAACTCCAGTTTGCAAACCATTTGATAAAATGATCGACCTTAACTCCGGTTTGCAAACCATTTGATAAAAAGATTGACCTTAACTCCGGTTTGCAAACCATTTGATAAAAAGATGGATCTTAACCCCGGTTTGCAAACTATTTGATAAAAAGATCGACCTTAACTTTGGTTTGCAAACCATTTGATAAAAGATCGACCTTAACTCCGGTTTGCAAACCATTTGATAAAAAGATCGACCTTAACTCTGGTTTGCAAACCATTTGATAAAAAGATCGACCTTAACTCTGGTTTGCAAACCATTTGATAAAAAGATCGACCTTAACTCCGGTTTGCAAACCATTTGATAAAAAGATCGACCTTAACTCTGGTTTGAAAACCATTTGATAATAAGATCGACTTTAACTACGGTTCGCAAACCATATGATAATGAGAGTAACCTTTACACAATTAATTTTGTCAAATTATCCTAATGCTTCATATTTATATTGCCCTAAATAATTTGTGAATCAAACTGACCTTTACGTGGGATTTTCTTGATCTCCTTAATCAGAAGATTAAGCACTTCATTATTAGCATCGCCAAGCTGAAACACAAAATATAGTCTAAAAAATAACTAAAATTTGTTTTTATTTTCTTTCTACAATTGTTTAGGGGCGAATATTTACCTTGGTTTATAACGTCCGTAATTAAAATAACAGTGCAAACAATCATGGCTGTAAAACAAATTATGTAAATAGTCTTTGCTAATGCATATTTATAAAAATATTAGAGTAAATATTGATTTTTATTAGTCAGTCTCTGTCAAACAATTGAAGTAAACAATAATCTTTGCTTGTGAATATATGTCAAACAATTTGATCTTTGCTTGTGAACATTCAGCAAACTGCTCTTGGTTGACTTTGACCTTGAGATCAGATCTTCCGATGACAAGATCTGTGTTCAATAACTTGGCTTCCTTTTAGTAAATTCATGTTGAGCAATAAATCCTGAAGATACTCTATAAAAAAATTCATCTCAGTTCTGTCCCGAGTTCTAGATATTCTTAGACCTCGATGAAGGTTTTCTTTTCTATAAAAATCATGTATAGAGTGCCGTGAAAGATGGGGAAAAGTGGTGAGAGAGAGAGAGAGAGAGAGAGAGAGAGAGAGAGAGAGAGAGAGAGAGTGAGTGAGAAACAGAGAGAGAGAGAGAGAGAGAGAGAGAGAGAGAGTGAGTGAGAAACAGAGAGAGAGAGAGAGAGAGAGAGAGAGAGAGAGAGAGAGAGAGAGAGAGAGAGAGAGAGAGAGAGAGAGAGAGAGAGAGAGAGAGAGAGAGAGAGAGAGAGAGAGAGAGAGAGAGATGCTTATTTAACTTACTGTTCCAAACAGCGCTATAGCAGCGATGCCATGGGCAGACAACCTCGCCGTCTTGTAGTTGTCATAGAGCTCCCTGTTAAACCCGTAGATCTGGAGCTGGTAGTAGAAACAATAGAGATTTCGAGCGGCTTTAGATTCAGTTTACGGCCACTACTGCTCTGTTAAGTCGAGAATCCTAAACTGAGGTGATAATGACGAGAACCTACCTCCCTCACCTGCCGCTCTGGGCAATAATACTAGCGCCTCATAACAACAACAACTGACGATCTCTCTCTTTTACGGCTGCTTCTTTTGCTCTTATTAAAAACCAGTTTCGAAATATAATGTGCTAATTATCCTGGGCATTGTCACTTCCTCTGTTACTGCTATATCTAAAATTCTCTGTTTTCTACATAATATGTATAAAAATTGTTCGTATCAAAACTAGAGCTTAATGTATAGCGTAAACAATCTAGGGTTTCGCATTAGAAGTGAAGTTTGAGAAGTTTGAAGATGAGATATGTGACAACAACAACAACAACAACAACAACAACAACAACAACAACAACAACAACAACAACAACAACGACGACGACGACGATAATAATAATAATAACAATAATAATAATAATAATAATAATAATAATAATAATAATAATAATAATAATAATAATAATAATAATAATAGTAATGATAATGATAATAGTAATAATAATCATAATAATATCAGTTATAATGATAATAGCAATAATAATAATAATATAATCATAATAACAGCAGTAATAGTATCCATAACAATAGTTATAGTAGTAGTAGTAGTAGCAGTAGCAGTAGTAGTAGTAGTAGTAGTAGTAGTAGTAGTAGTAGTAGTAGTAGTAGTAGTAGTAGTAGTAGTAGTAGTAGTAGTCGTAGTAGTAGTAGTAGTGGTAGTAGTAGTAGTAGTAGTAGTAGTAGTAGTAGTAGTAGTAGTAGTAGTAGTAGTAGTAGTAGTAGTAGTAGTAGTAGTAGTAGTAGCAGCAGTAATAATAATGATAATAATAGTAATAATAATAACAAATACAGATGATTATTTATCAAAAAAGAAAAAAAAATTACCTTAGCTGAGGACGCTTTTAGACTTTAAAATCTCATTCCCTAAGAACATGACATTGACAACCTTACACGCTTGCTTACTGCTTACTGCTTACTTCTAATGGAAATGATCGACCTTGAACTTTGTGCTCCGAACCTTTATGGTCTCCGCTGCCGAAGTGAAACTTTATGTGATGGACTCTGGGCCGCAAAAAAAGAAAACGCCATAACAATCATGAAAAAAAAAACATTAGTGCTTTAGAGCTTACTATATACATAAAAACAAAGTAAAGCAAAACAAACTAACACAGTTATTATTAGTTTGTGTGTATTTTTAGAATGTAAAACTGCTTGTGATAGACGATAATACTGTCTACTTGTAGCTTTTAGAACCTGTGAAATATGACAATGACTGTAGCTCTAGGATGTAAGATGGGCATTTCCGAAATGAAATATTCATAATGCTTGCCATTAGCTGTAGGACGTAAGATAGGCATATCCGAAATGAGATATGATGCTTGCCATAATCTATAAGATGTAAGATAGGCATTTATGATATATTCACGATGCTTGCCATTAGCTGTAGGACGTAAGATAGGCATATCCGAAATGAGATATTTATGATGCTTGCCATTAGCTGTAGGAACTAAGATAGGCATATCCGAAATGAGATATTCATGATGCTTGCCATTAGCTGTAGGATGTAAGATAGGCATTTTCGAAATGAGATATTCATGATGCTTGTTATTAGCTGTAGGACGTAAGACAGGCATTTCCGAAATGAGATATTCATGATGCTTGCCATAAGCTATGAGATGTAAGATAGACATTAAAGATATATTCATAATGCTTGCCATAAGCTATAAGATGTAAGATAGGCATAAATGATATATCAATGATGCTTGCCATTAGCTGTAGGATGTAAGATAGGCATTTCCGAAATGAGATATTCATGATGCTTGCCATTAGCTGTAGGGTGTAAGATAGGCATTTCCGAAATGAGATATTCATGATGCTTGCCATTAGCTGTAGGGTGTAAGATAGGCATTTCCGAAATGAGATATTCATGATGCTTGCCATTAGCTGTAGGGTGTAAGATAGGCATTTCCGAAATGAGATATTCATGATGCTTGCCATAAGCTATGAGATGTAAGATAGACATTAAAGATGTATTCATAATGCTTGCCATAAGCTATGAGATGTAAGATAGGCATTTTCGAAATGAGATATTCATGATGCTTGTTATTAGCTGTAGGACGTAAGACAGGCATTTCCGAAATGAGATATTCATGATGCTTGCCATTAGCTGTAGGGTGTAAGATAGGCATTTCCGAAATGAGATATTCATGATGCGTGCCATTAGCTGTAGGATGTAAGATAGGCATTTCCGAAATGAGATATTTATGATGCTTGCCATTAGCTGTAGGGTGTAAGATATAACCTGAGAGACAAGATGATGATCTCTACCTAGAATTGAAGAATGTAAGATATGACTTTCTGAGACAGATGATGATGATTATATTTGCCTGTAGTTGTAGAATGTAGAATGGAACAACTGACAGATGATGATGATTTTTACCTGTAGCTGTAGGACAGTGGACCACCTGTAAACTCAAAAGGACTGTCCTTTGATTGGTTGATGTAGACAGTGATGTCATGACCGTTGTTCACGATGTAGCTGTTAACCTGATGAGAAGGTGAGAGGAGAAGGAAACAAGACTGTTTCAAACTATCAGTTCACTCTCACACAAATCAAATCTTTTGGGAAAAAAGATTAGTTTTTCACCAGCTTATCGTCTTTGTAAACCCAGAGACTTGTTAACTTTTATCATCTTTCTTAGTCTAGGGAAATTTTAGTTCACGCTTTTCGTCTATGTAAACCCAGAGACTTGTTAGCTCTTATCATCTTTCTTAGTCTAGGGACTTGTTAGTTACGCTCCTCGTCTTTGTAAATCCAGAGACTTGTTAGCTCTGATCATAGGGACTTGTTAGTTTAC
>JAWDGP010003877.1:0-7500 GCA_033675545.1 Elysia crispata | reverse complement strand
GCGAGAGGTGAACAACCAAAGCTTGGTGTTCAGCTGTGATCAAACCCAGTTCTTCACGAGCTCTCAACACTACAGCTTGGCGAGACCCAACTCTTGCTTGACTTTCATCGTGTACTCTAAATAAATTACTGAAACCGCCTTCCATGACACACAATGGTCGAGTGTTTCCTTGTCTGCTCTTTCTTCGCGTTTATTGGATGTTACCTTCCTTCCTTTGTGTCTTAGTTTCTTCTCTTTGTCACTCTTCTCTCTCTGTCTATGTCTCTTCTTTTCATTCTTTCTATCTTTGTCTCTTTCTCTCCTCTTTTAATAATATCACAATATTTTTCATCTAACGGTTTCTTTATCTAGGCGTCAAGGTTTACAGATTCTGCTTATGACAGATCTACATCGATATATTTCATCCAATTTATTTTCACAAAATGTTGCTTTTCACTCATCAAAAATTTTTTTTTTATTGAATTTCCCAAATTGCACAATGGAACCAAATAAGTCAACTCACCATTGATGCCGTCATAAGACCACCACTGCGACCATTTGTTGCCGCTAACACCTGAAGAGAAAAAAAATAAAGCTTGTCATTAATCAAAACATGCAATACAAACAATGAAATGAAAGTCCTATTATAAAATGGCAAAAGAAGTTAGTAAAGTCCATATGTGTCTTTAGAGCATATCTTTAAATGATGCGTTGGGTAAATTTTCTAAGGTTTTTAAGTTCATCTCAGTACAAAATTGCACATTTTGGTTATCACACCATCGTGGATCAAATGAACTCTACAGCATGAATTCACACTATGGATATTACTTCTCCATGGATCAAATAAACTATACAGCATGCGTTCACACTTTGGGTATTAAATCTCCATGGATCAAATAAACTCTACAGCATTATTTCACATTTTGGGTAATAAATCTCCATGGATCAAATAAACTCTACAGCATGAGTTCACACTTCGAGTATTACTTCTCCGTAGATCAAATAAACTCTACAGCATGAGTTCACACTTCGAATATTACTTCGGCATGGCTCAAATGAGTTCTACAGCATGAGTTCACACTTTGGGTATTACATGTGGAAACCGATTACATACTTTAGATATTCACATGAGTGCATGTTTTCGCGGGAGAAATCTCAAACTATCACGAAATGCGTTTGTTGTAAAAACAGGGGAACAGAGATTAGAATATAGAGTGAAAATCGTAGATCTCGATAAACTAACTCAAAGAAACTGTAAGCAGGTAATGGGTACTACATAGAGAAATTTGGACAAGATCAATGACATCACGTCATAAGGATGTGTCTTCGTGACAATTGATTTTTTTTTCAGTAAACCAATAACAACACGGTACCAGGTTGTGTCTTTATGACAATTGATTTTTTTTAAGTAAACCAATGACATCACGTCACTAGATTGCATCTTCTTGACAATTGAAGTAAACGAAAGACATCGCGTCATTTGATTGTGCCTTCTTGCCAATTAACTTATGGGTTAGGGTTAGGGATAGGGTCAGGGTTAGGGTTAGGGTTAATTAACTTATTTTAAGTAAAACAATGACATCACGTCATGACGTTGTGCATATGTCTTCTAGCCAATTGATTTATTTGGAGGTGGAAAAACACTCAGCAGTGGGCAGAGTGAAGGGAATCTCGAGGTGAGATCTACTGGCTCGCGCAACTCGATCACGTGACACCATAGATGATAACATTATCATAATTTATTATGAGCTTTCATTACGATCAAAGGGTCTGTAATTGTATTATTTCATGATTTTTTTCCGAAATCGCCATATTAATACATTTTAACCGCCAGTGTCTGTTCGCTTCTGGGACCCGCTCCCTTGAGAAATCTCGCTCAGCATCTCAGCATGGAGACCCCCCAAGTGCCAGATATATTTCTGGCGAGTTAATGTTCCTAGATACTAACAACCATATTATTCTTGTTGGGAGTCATATTCAGAGTTATCTCTCTTACTTTAGCCTCCAGGTTTGAAGCGAAACTTTGGGCGGCCGTGCTCTGAGTTCTGCTACCACGCGACCTCGGGCGATGACCAATGTTGATACACAAGATAGAACCTGGTGACCAGTACCTGTAACAGAGAGACTGAAGAGAGGCTAATGGCTGCTCCATCCTCGAACATCAACTTAGACGAAATTGATAGAAGGAAAACTGTCATGGCCGCCAATATCTCTCCTCTACACTTCTAGAGGTGAGTGGAGGAGACCCCTGAAAACAATGAGCGGCACATGGAGACGATCTAGAAGGTTCCATGAAGGCAGCTATAAACCAGCAGTAATGTGTCCCATCAGAGACAGATTCCAGGACAGCAGTCTACCAGGTCCCACACCGGCACCGCAGCGGCTGAGCTTGGCTGGCGCGACCGGGCGTGAAATGATATTGGCTCGTCTTTCACCATTCGTGTATAATCTTCCCAACATCTCTCTCTCTCTCTCTCTCTCTCTCTCTCTCTCTCTCTCTCTCTCTCTCTCTCTCTCTCTCTCTCTCTCTCTCTCTCTCTCTCTCTCTCTCTCTCTCTCTCTCTCTCTGTTTCTGTCTCTATCTGTCTGTCAGTCTGTCTGTCTGTCTGTCTCTCTCTCTCTCTCTCTCTCCCTCCCTCCCCCCCCCCTCTCTCTCTCTCTCTCTCTCTCTCTTTCTGTCTATATCCATCTTTTCACAACAACTATTTTAATCAGTCTTCAAAGACGGATGTCTAGAAAAAAAAGTACTGACCCCACACAAATTAAATTTTTTTTTAATATAAGCTCATGTTCAAACCAGTAAGTTGCTCTAATTATTGAAAGGCCTCCTTTATGTATCTTGTCATAGAAACCATATTTGCAAACTAACCAATTTCATTACTCTGACACTTTCGATAAAAAAATGTTTATTGAACTGCCTCTCCCTCCCACCTCGCTGCTCTCTCTTTCTTCCTCCCTACTCTCTCTCTCTCTATCTCTCTCTCTCCCCCTCCCCAGCGTCCCTCCCTCCCTCTGTTTGTCTCTGTCTCCCTCCCCGTATCTAGGATTACTTGTGTCGACATTAATTATTCTCCTGGTGTTATTTTTAATCGTGGAAACAAACACACACACATCCATTCTCTCTCTCTCTCTCTCTCTCTCTCTCTCTCTCTCTCTATCTATCTATTTGCGCTTCTTCCCTCTGCCTCTCTCTCTCTCTCTTCGCTTCTCCCCCTCTGCCTCTCTCTCTATCTGCGCTTCTTCCTTCTGCCTCTCTCTCTGTCTTCGCTTCTTCCCATCTGCCTCTCTCTCTCTCTCTCTCTCTCTCTCTCTCTCTCTCTCTCTCTCTCTCTCTCTCTCTCTCTCTCTCTCTCTCTCTCTCTCTAAAATCCGCTTCTTTCTCATACCGACTGCGCCTACCACAACTCCCTATTTTCTATTTTAAATATCTCTTGCTTTCTATCTCTCTCTTTATCTCTTTCTATCTCTCTCTCTTAGCCTAACTATAAAAGTTCGTAATTCGCTGAGAACACTCTCTCAAAGACTGCAAAGCTTATTAAACATTATTAAACATTTTCGGATGTTTAAACTTCAATAAAAATCATCATAATCTTAATGTAGAGAAGTTTGTCTCATCGAGATGGATGAATTACGTGTGTAGATAGGCATAAATTGATGACGCTTATCTATGGACTGGTTCTCAAGGAGCGAGCCATGACGTCACACGACACGGTCACATCGTTAGCCTGAAGTAAACCGATAGACCTTCTGCGACGCCATGAAAACAATAAGAACGAACTTAAGAAACGGTAAATATAAGAAAAAAAACTTTTTCGCATCAACTGATCCCTGGGACAGAGCTTGGAGAACACGGACTAGACAGTAAGGATAGAACTAACCGTTGGACACACGATACATCACATACACCATACATCACTGGAAGTACAGAGGGAAACATTTTGACGGGCCCTATTTGTTAGTGGTTTTTTTCCGCTCTGCTAACAAAACCCCATCGAGTATCACGACCAGATCCACCATGTATAAATCTTACAAAAAAAAATTACAAACATGAAATCATCTGGATTGAGGGTCCCACGGTTAAGCCGAGTACCTGGTTTCAGAGCTCAACCCGCAGAAACCGATTCTATCTTGCAGTATGTAACCAGAGGATAAATGAGTCGCTAAGTGAAATGTGCAACCAGTACCGATTCACAAACTTCTGAACATGAGAAGAAGAGAGGAGAGGAAACTAAACTAGTTATTTTTTTGTGATTTCATTTTTAAAAAAAACAAAACAAAACAAAAAACAATAGACAGGAGAAAACACAAACAAAAATTTCACACTGAGGAGTTATCAGATACACGACTTACGTTCGTCTTACATTAAACTTACCAGTACAATCAGCTTACATTCACTTTATGTTCAACTTGCGTTCATTTCACTTTCAACTTAAGCTCAACTTACGGCCATTATTACTTTCAACCCATACTTATCTTACGTTCAACTTAACCACAACAGATATTGGTGAGGAGATGTTTCATTTCTAGAGGAAATCTACCAAATATTTTGACTGTTCTACTGGAACCCACTTTGCAGAGTACTTGTTGAACTCTCCGTGAAAATTGGATGCTGAGGGCGAGTCTTGAGCTCACACTTGTAAAACTAGAAAGTTAACAAAGATTTTTCTCGAAAGACGAGGCCAGACCAAGAGAAGGTAACCCATGCAGCAGATAGTCTTTAGCTATTATATTTTAATCTGCATCATTCAGATGATCAGTAATCAGTCCACACATCGCAACTTTGCCGCTAGAACTTCTGGCCCTGAGTTTGAATATATCTACGTAGATGACCTGAATCGACATCCTAGATAAACCTGAGAACTGAATCTGTACGAGTCTTTTTTCTCCAGTCCAAAAGCCACCGGTAAACGCGCAGACAGCAGAAAATTGTGCTTAAGTTTATGAGATGATGGGAAGTGACGTCATAAGCCTGCAATAAGCTGGTAATGGAAGATCGCCCTAATTCTCCTCTCGAAGAAAATAAGAGATGCTGGAAAGATAACCCTCCTGCTCTCTCCTGCCTGTTTGTTTCTCTCTCTTTCTTCGTCTCTCTGTCTCTGCCTTGTCTGTCTGTCTGTCTGTCTGTCTCTGCTCTCTCTCTCTCTCTCTCTCTCTCTCTCTCTCTCTCTCTCTCTCTCTCTCGCGTCTCTTCCAAATCTACGCAGTAATCATTAAGCTGGCACCGCCTATACTTTTTTTTAGAATTTTTATTCCAATCCTATATTTATATACCTTTTCGCTTCTCCACACCGTCCTTGAAAATGAGGATGGAGTATCTGTATCAATTGTCGATAGATCCCAGCAACTGTGGCTCAAGTTCTAGGCTTGCATACTACCTGAAACCAGCACACCGAACTAGCTTTGTGTATGGTATACATCAGCTGTGGGTGTAATGGCTGTAAATCTTCTCTTTATATCTAGATCAGTGGAGAACTGTAGATCTATACGCAGAACTCTGGTCATTGGTTATAATGGAGACGTAGATCTCCATCTTGAGCTAATTATGGTACATGATTTGTGCATGTCGTGCTCATATTATATTTACATACATATCTATAATTATATATGATCGTGACCTGCCACCTAAATATTAAAGCATTGATACCCTTTTGCTTTTGCATTTCGCACCGTCTCCTACAAAATAAAACCAAACCAAAACAAAAGATACCGAGGTACATCAAGATATTTGAGAGCTGGAGGTTAATGGGGAAAATTCACTCCATGCCAGGGAAGCTAACTTATGAAGTTGGGACTCCACTCGAGTGAGTTGTGAAAACAATGAGTGCGGGAAATTCTCGATGGTGCTATTTGTAGTCGCTGCTTGATCTACTAATGTGATGATAAATGGTTATTCGGAATTAAAGACATGCGCCCTCAGTATCATGTAGAATAAATATGTGATAAGGAGCCGTTTAAAAATCGTAAAAGAGTCAATCATGCATCTTTGAACAGATACACACAGATATGAGGAGCCGCGATGGTTGATAGAAAACTTGTGTTTCTTTATCACCGTTCAAAGTTATATTATTAAATACGATAAGTGTATGAAGAGAAAGGGAGATTGATTAAAGAGTCGGTGGGTGGATTGAGATTTTAATAGATAAGCACACGTGTCAATAGAAAAGTGTTGTTTGATATAGCCTAAACGCCCAATACAGTGCTTTCAGGCCTCATCGCAAATCAAATTTAAGCCCCCGTCAGGCAGTGCGGTACTGAGAAGATGAAACCCTGAACACCAAGCATAAGCATGCATGACCTCACCAGTACGACCAGTGTTCATAGATACACCAGGTATTAGCGTGCACGACCTTAACATCATCCAGTGTTGGTAGATACACCGAGTGTGCATGCATGCCCTCATCATCACGTCCAGTGTTGGTAGATACACCAAGTATTAGCATGCACGACCTCATCATCACGTCCAGTGTTGGTAGATACACCAAGTATTAGCATGCACGACCTCACCATCACGTCCAGTGTTGGTAGATACACCAAGCATTAGCATGCACGACCTCATCATCACGTCCAGTGTTGGTAGATACACCAAGTATTAGCATGCACGACCTCATCATCACGTCCAGTGTTGGTAGATACACCAAGCATTAGCATGCACGACCTCATCATCACGTCCAGTGTTGGTAGATACACCAAGTATTAGCATGCACGACCTCATCATCACGTCCAGTGTTGGTAGATACACCAAGCATTAGCATGCACGACCTCACCATCACGTCCAGTGTTGGTAGATACACCAAGCATTAACATGCACGACCTCGCCATCACGTCGAGTGTTGATGGATACACCAAGTATTAGCATGCATGCCCTCATCATCACGTCCAGTGTTGGTAGATACACCAAGCATTAGCATGCACGACCTCACCATCACGTCCAGTGTTGGTAGATACACCAAGTATTAGCATGCACGACCTCACCATCACGTCCAGTGTTGGTAGATACACCAAGCATTATCATGCACTACCTCACCATCACGTCCAGTGTTGGTAGATACACCAAGCATTAGCATGCACGACCTCACCATCACGTCCAGTGTTGGTAGATACACCAAGCATTAGCATGCACGACCTCACCATCACGTCCAGTGTTGGTAGATACACCAAGTATTAGCATGCATGACCTCACCATCACGTCCAGTGTTGGTAGATACACCAAGTATTAGCATGCATGACCTCACCATCACGTCCAGTGTTGGTAGATACACCAAGCATTAGCATGCACTACCTCAACATCACGTCCAGTGTTGGTAGATACACCAAGTATTGCATGCATGCCCTCATCATCACGTCCAGTGTTGGTAGATACACCGAGTATTAGCATGCATGACCTCACCATCACGTCCAGTGTTGGTAGATACACCAAGTATTAGCATGCATGACCTCACCATCACGTCCAGTGATGGTAGATACACCAAGTATTAGCATGCATGACCTCACCATCACGTCCAGTGTTGGTAGATACACCAA
>JAWDGP010003875.1:0-11285 GCA_033675545.1 Elysia crispata | reverse complement strand
TCCTGCTTCATGACTTCATAGTACCACGGCATGTGCTTGTATTTTGGTTTCAGAGCCCAGTAGTCTGTATAGGCAAGCTTGGGCTGGATGCCCATAGAAATTAGCACTGCAAAATATGTCAGGATCTCTTGATTTGTAATATCTTATAGACTGAGCGTCTCAAAGCCGGAGTGTTGAGAGCTATCTTGTGTTGCGCATAGCTGTTGGTGTTTGTTATTAGATCATCTACAATTTCCTGAGTGTACATAGTAAACAAAATGATCTAGGGTCGAGCTATTCTTGTCAAGTGGGGCCTGCACACCTCTACCTTTTGTAGGATTGAAAATCATCTGACCTGCCTAAACTTGTAAACAACTGTCTGTGGCCACAGGTCTAGGCCTATGCGATGTAGTACTCCTGCCTCTAGATCCAGTTTGCCTACCTTTACCTCTGGAATTATTTGTAAATTACTTCATTCAATTCCTCAAGATACTCAAGGGTAGAAGTTGAGAACATGGCAAGTCTTGAATCTGCCTGTTGATCCTTCTTTTGGCTAATTTTAATGGGTGTTACTCAGGATATCAAAATATTCATTTCTCGATCTCCAATTCATTAACATGTGAACAATATTTCAGAGCATGTGATCCTTCTTCTAAACTGATTAATCTATTTTAACAGAAAAAAGGAAAGAAGAAAAATTGCATCCTCCAACTACTGCAAATGCTTTTTGTCTAGGTTTAAAATCCCAACTTTGATATTTTAGAAATTGTAAATGTAGACATAAAAATGAGCAAATTTTGCATTTGAGTCTTAAAATCTATTGAAATATGTTAAGACTGGTCTTTAAAAGTCACTAATAAATAACAGATTAAATTTAAGGGAAAAAATATAGTTTACATTTCATGACCACCTCAATGTTTTATGATGCTCCGCACTGTGCACCTATCTTGAACCAGTGTCTTCTTTGAAAGTGGAACCGTGTTTGCTCCTACCTTCCTTTCTTTCATCTTCCACTACCTAACCTCCACTGTGTCCATGTCAGCATACTTAATGAGCTTCAAGTTCTTCTTTGGATCACATTGGCTACAACTGCCATAAAGGCAGTTATGCTTGTAATATCGCATTCCAGTTTTGCACATGACTTTCTTCAAAAGGTCATCCCAGTTCTTAGCAGGCGCTGGTTTAATGGCAGCATTGACAGCATACATTCTACTAATATTAGTTATGTCATAGTGGAGTTTGTGTTGTGGATTGACTAACAGTGCTGCAGTTTCGGTTATGTGTTGATATGATTCTTTCCTTGGTCGCAGTGTGAGCAGGTGTTGGTGATGTGAACTCACTGACTACAGAAGTCTGGTCAATGTTATCGCTATGTCTAATGCTTGTGGCTGAGCTATCAATGTCTATTGTTGTGCTGTCAGTCAAATCATTGTCAGATAGTGCAGTGTTTATGAGGGCGCCATCAATGTCTAGTGTTGTGTCGTGTGCTGAATTATCATCTGTTGGTGTAGTTTCTGTGGTTGGTTTCTCCAGGTCTAGATCTAGTGTTATGTTGTCTGTTAACTCCTCATTTGCTGGTGTAGCTCGTCTGTTTTTTGTCTGTTTAAATTGCAGATTCTCCAAACTTGTATTATAAAATTGAACACACAGGACACGCTCACTTTCACTCACGTTCATATCACATTCAACCCACATTTTTTTCTGCCTTGGCCGCAATCATCTGAGCATTTTCTAACGTTTCTTCACTACTCCGTTTTTTTTTTTTATTTCCAATTTTTTTTTTACATTTGTAATAAAAAAATTTAGATTGAAAACCATTTTCTCTTTGGACATAGACATTAATAATCATCAGAATGTCAGATGTAAAGTCACCACATAAAAGTTTTTTCCTGTTTTCCGCCTTCTCCGCCTTGGTCAAAACACGATTGCCACACAATCTATACAATTCGTTAAGTTTTTGTCTATGGCTCTCTGTAGAATGCTGCTCCATTTTTAAAGTTTTTTAAAACAATGAAAATAATTATGAGTTTTATACTAACAGTTTTTTTTCTCTGTTGAACAAGATAACTTTAAGCTTTTAGTTATCTTTAAATATATGTTGAATCGTCAGAATATTATTTTTATTTTTGTATAACTGTACGTGGTAGGAATCTTTTCAGGCTACACACTGAATGATGAGTCTCGGTTATTCTGAAAATATTCACAGACTGAAAGTCCTGCAAAAAACTAGTCTTGTATTTCAACACTTATGGATTGTTTTGTTCATACATAAGAGATTTCACTTTGGTGTAAGGAATTCAGTCAAAAGCACCTTTATTTGCTATGATTCAAAAGTTTTTAACATCCTCGCCCCTCATTTGAAACATTTGAAGTTTGTTCACAGTTTTTAAAATTCTCATCAAGCTGAGTGGGCCGTATATTTCAGAAGGTCCACAAGCTTTTTCTATCCTGCTATGCATATTGTCAATTTCTTGAATTGAGCTATGTCCTGGCTCACAGAATTTTTGCTGAATCGACTCCACTTCTTGGTGTTGTGTCAAAAAGTATTTGAGAGCTGTTGAAAAAACACGATTTTGGTTTTGAGGAACACACGAATCACTCCACAAAATGATATGTTTTAAACGTGGATCCTCAGAATGGTCATCAGCAATGGCATTAAGAATCTTAATGACAGCACTGGCAATGTCATTTGAACCTCTCCCACTTAGTCCTTCATGCCAAATTGCACCATATCCCTTCTTACTGATGGAGCAGTGTGCCGTCATATTGAATGTATTGAGTTTCCTCTTGTAGAAAAATGTCCCTACATTAGCTCTCGGTAAGGCAAACACATTTTCTAAATCAAAACAAACAACAAAAGCGTTCTCATTTTCTCTGTCTCTATTTTTCTCTGCTCTTGTCTCCTCTTTTCCCTTCTCATGTGCATCATACAGTGAAATTTGCTCTTTTGTAGGGAAATTGCTGTATTGTTTCTCCTCGCACTTATCACACCTGTCTGATTTGGGGAAATGGAAAGCAATATTAAATTCAGTGTTAAAGATTTCACAATACAAATGAAGCTTTCCTGGCACTGAACCATCCTCTACACATTTTTCAACATACTTTCTATAAAGACTAGTGACATTAAGTCCGTACTGTGAAATATATTCTTTGTTGGTGTCCGCACGGCAATAATGAGATTCAATTCTTGGAATAGATTTAATGTGTGTTCGTATGCTTTCTTTGACAGCTTCATCAACGGCATTATTGATACTTTTGCCCCATGCAAGATGAGCTGGTGTTCCTCCGCTTTGTTTGAATGCATGGTGATTGCTAATCCTCTTTGGCCGATATCAAGAGTACTGAAGTAGAATTCTTTGCACATACACACATTGTTTCCGTCACAAGGCAAAACATGTTTTAGGCTATTTTTTTTACGACTTATTTCCTTGTTCGCCCACTTTCTCTTGGGATTTTCCACAATCGTTGTCCTCGCATAAAAATGGCGTTTTTCATTATCATCCAAAGACCAAAATTCAGTGAATATAGTTTTCCTGTCATTGTCAGTAATCTTTACTGAACATTGGAATCTGCATTTTGAACAGTCCTTGGTGTCTTTGATTTCTTTGGCCTTTTGAAATATTCCTCTAGAATCTATATATTCTTGACCACTTTGTCTTAGTTTCTCACGAACTGTCCTCTTCCAGGTACTAGGGTCTCTCTGTCTTTTTCGCGTAAGTATCTTATTGGTTCGTTTGTGACTTCATTTTTTTTCCCTCTGGGTAGAAGAAATTAAGAATTATTCTTTAATTCATTCCCGACCAAAAATTAAACACATTTTTACACACCCACTACAGATAAAGTAGGCAATCAAATTCGTTATCCTTTCTGAACAAAGCTCTAAGAATGGTATGTTTCAAAAGATATTTTGCACTTTGAGAAACTGATGGTAGTGCCAGGTAAATTAGAGGAGTTCTTATTATTGACCCGTTCCTATTATAAAACTGAAATGCCTAGAGGTGGATAGCAATGATGAAAAGAGGTGCCACAGACCCTTGATCATATGTGGGTGTTGGAACTATCACCCTACATCTTTCTGGTTGCCGGTACAATATTAAAGCTGACTACAAGAGAAATGAGAATGCTGGGGTTGTGGTCCATTTAGAAATTAAACCAGCATGGGTTGTGGAAAGAAAGTTTGAAGTGGCTGGTTTCCATGAGCAGTTTGAACTGGAGTTGGTTATTTGTAGAGCGTCAGAGCTGTCTGATCAATTGCACCTCATCCATTAAAGTTTCAATTAATACATTTGCAAATGGATCATACAAAAATAAATTCAGCAAGGAAAAAGTGCTGGAATATTATCTTGAAAGATTCACACTGGTCAGAGGACATAGAACCAGTTCTTTCTCACCCCAAGATACAGTAGCCTCCTGTTTAACGCACGGTCCTCGGGAGGCTTCAATTGCGTGCGTTTAGGAGATGTATGTTTTATAAAAAGTAATGAAAAAATTCCGGTTACTTCCCTTATGGTACTGCAAAATGCAAGGTTATTTCCCTTGATGGTACACACATTTGGCGTGAACGGGACGTCATTAAACCTTCGAGTTCAGCTAGGTTTTGGGTTCTTTTATTTTGTTTTTGTTTGTTTTTTATTCGTTGTTTTTATTAAACAACATTGAAATAAACAAATTCGTAAGAGGGAACAACATTGACAATTGAAGTTTCATGAGCAAAATGTCTACTGGAAAAAAAAAAATAAATAAATGCTGATGGTCGAGAAAAACTATTTTAAAAGTAAATTTAAACAATTAAGTTTCATTTAAATCAACCTTGTGACTGCGTTTAGTCCAATCAAATAACAAATTCTATTGCAGGCATGTCACTTATTACTTGGCATAGACGAAAAAAAGAACAAAACAAAAACAAAAAACGTAACTTTTAATGATTACATTAACAGTCAATGGCGGGGGCTATACAAAGCATAGGGAAAAGAATTACTTTCTTTTTTTTTTTTTGAAGAATATGGGTGATAGATGTTCG
The DNA here is from genome assembly GCA_033675545.1 of Elysia crispata. Lineage (NCBI taxonomy): Eukaryota > Metazoa > Mollusca > Gastropoda > Plakobranchidae > Elysia > Elysia crispata. Next base: position 6,286 of record JAWDGP010003875.1, on the reverse strand, counting down.
GACTGTTTTCGTGGACACGTGAGCTTGAATGTTTTTAGTTATGGTTTCAGAACGAGTGCCTGATATCAATCCATTAAATTCCATGAAGCAACGAATGTTGTTGAGGCTTTGCATAAGTACTTAAGAGGAAGGCATTGTTACGCTGACCAGGTCATCATCCTCCTCAACATCTTGTGATTGTTGCTGTGAAGCTTCCATCTTTCTGTGTTTGACAGACTCGACAATTGCTTTGTCATCAAGTTCGCCAGTGACGGGCTCTTGATTGTCCAAGTCAATAAACTCGTTGAAAAGTTCATCGCTCATGTTCACAGGTGTAGAGAAGTGGTCCGTGTCATCTGGTGGTGCATCAGCTTGTGCTTCGCTCCCAGTCTCAGTCACAGTGCTGACGCTGGCAAATCCAGCTTTACGAAAGCAGTTGGTAATTGTTGTTGCCGTAACGTTGGCCCAAGCAGCAAACATCAAATAGATGGCTCTAAGCGTTGTGATGTTTCGGGCAATGTCCGTGGCCGATTTTGAATCATCTGCATCAAGTTCTGAGATGATCAGTCTGTTAAGTGCTGTTCTGTAGTGGCACTTAAAGATTCTAATGATTCCTTGATCGCAAGGTTTGAAGTGTGGCCGTTGTGCTGGGCGGGAAAAATTCGAGCCTGACTGCTATCACTAGTATCAGGCCTTCACCTGCTGGATGGGCAGTGCAGTTATCCACCAGTTATAGCACTGAGCGTTCTTGTAGCCGAAGGGTGCGATCCCATGGCGGCAGGTACTCAGTGAAAATCTGCGAGGTCACCCATGCATTCGCAGAACGGCGATAAAAAACGGTGAGCTTGAAGTGGTTGCTTGGGAACCCGCGCGGCTGCTTGCTTTTTCCAATGACCAGAAGTTTTCTTTTGTCTGATCCAGACATGTTCGTGCAAACCAGTACGGTCAGGCGATCTTTTTGTTTTTTACCTCCAGAAAGTTCAACCCCTTTGTAGGTTTAGCCTCCATCTGGGAACCCTTTAAAGAAAAGACCGGTCTCATCTGCGTTGTAGATGTCTTCTGGTGAATACTGTGAAAGTAACGCCGGTAACTTCTCGGCTAGGTAATGTTCCGCTGCTCTTAAATCTGTGGACTGTTTCTCTCCATGTTCACGCTTGAAAGATAAGCCATTGCGATGCTTAAATCTGTTCCTCCATCCCTCTGTAGGATGGAGTTCGAGTCCCATCTGAGAGGCAAGTTATGTGGCCTTTTCTTTGAGGAGAGGGACATTGATCCGGGCGTGTTGCTCGTTTTTTTGTTCGAGCCAAATCTTCAACGCGTTTTCCACGTCTTGTTCCTTGACATCCCTTTCCTTTTTCTTGACAGGTTCATACACTCTTCTAATTCTCCGTCTTTCTTTATTTGCTCTTGGTTCTTCCAGTCTTGACACAACGGATTGTGAAACTCCGTTGGTCCTTGCTGTTGCAGCAAAATTCACAGTCCCGCTGCTTTCCAATTCATTTACAATCTTAAGTCTTGTTTCCAACCTTAATGTCTTGTGAGTAGACATTATGTATCGTATCGATAATTTACCCGTGTGCCTTTTATTTTTGGTTTTCGGTGACCCGGTTGGTTAGTTGATTAGTGGGTGATTATTATTTCCGTTCACTCTTCGTTAAGGTTATTAAAAAAAAAAAAAAATTCTTTCATGGTTAGGATAGGGGTCCTATCTAGTGGGTTAGGTTGTGGAGTTGTCTCCTCGTCTTCAAGATTTGACTCCGCCACGGTGGTAAGTTGTATTAGTGTGCTACTCTGGTTCTGTTTCTATTGCCCTCTGCTCCAATGAGTCACGAGGGAGGCACTCCACACATTCCCAGCCCAGAATGGGCCGACCATGCCACCTTCCCTACCTAATATGTCTCCGCCCTATGGTGGCTGATTAGTGATGTTATGTTAGACCTTAGGCTAGTCTACGGCCGTGGAGGGCTATGTGGGGTGGGTCATTGGGTCTATCGGGGTTAGGTGTTAGTTTCTACTCCTATTCTGTCGGAGATCTTTTACGTCCTAAAAATAACCGGTCGTCTATTCCTACCTGTTACCTATCGCGGGACGAGGGGAGAGAGAGCATGACATACAACAAAGGATTACAAAAATTTTTTTTTTTAAAGGTTATTAAGAGCAAATTCCAAGCAAAACCGATGGTAATCTTTCTTTTCTATTTCTCTTTGTTTTCCTGGGGAGTAAATTGCAGAGTAGAGGTTAGTCGGGTTGTGGGGTTGGGATTGGTCCTCTGTCTTCTGCTCGTACTCCTGTGGAAAGAAAGGAGTACTGTGTTATCCTGGTTCTTATTCCTTCTTTTATCTTATTACTTACTCTATGCTTCTGAGAGAATAAAATTACAACAAGTAGATACTATAATGACAACGAAAAAAACATAACACTCATACACTAGCTCTTCTCAATGGTTGGTAGTATTTTATTGGTATGGGTTACAATGTTGCTTGATTATCGGTTGCATCACAAACAAGCACGGTGGCTGGCACCAAGGACAACTTAACCCAACATTCTTTTCTCCGGAAATGGAAAGTAAATTTTATTGTTCATTCCAACATTGGTTACACTTCCTTCTTTTTCCACAATTTTTTGTACTTATTACTTAGCTAGAATAAACAAAACAAGACTTTCCTTCGTCGAAGACTATTAGTGTTTTATTGGGTGGTTCAGTTAACATGTATTACATTTGTTCCTTATTCTTGTTTGTATACATCTGCCGGATTATTTTGGAGAGAGGCTGGGTCTACTCCCAATTTGCGCTCCATCTTTGAATGTTGATCGAGCAGATAGTTTTCAGGTTGGTATAAGCATACTGTGCATTGTGGTGCAGTTGCTTGAGGGTTAGTTCCCATACTAACCGTCTGTATTTGTGTACTAATTCTATTACCTTTGGTGTCTCTTTTCCAAAGTTTTGGAAGATGTTTATTAGTAGGATTTTTAATATGTCCCACTCTGCTATTGTTGACATTTCCTTGATCTTCCTTTGTAGCTCTAACCTCGCGCTTTTCCATATCTTACACAACCCATACATGTGAGCTTCTGTCTGTTGATCCCTGCAGAATGGACATCTCGCTCCTGTATGTATTGGGGTTGTGTTGTACAACAGTCTAAAGGTGATTTCCTTGGTCCTGTTTGATAGACTATGATTGTGTAGGTTCTTAAAAGCCTCCTCTACGTCTACTATTCTATACCTATACATTAGTTTCATTTTTTCGTAGAGTGGCTTCTCTGGCTTGGGTAGTATGGCCAGGTACGGTTTCGTGTTTCTTATCTGCTCTGGATGTTTGCTGATTGCCTTTCTCAGGTCTTGGTGGAAAGGGCTGTTGATTGTCTTAACGCCGTGAGGGTTCTCATTGTTTCGTGGAGTGAATCTGACTAGATCTAATCCTAAAAAATACTCCACTAGTGGGAACCTATCCTTATTGTCTATCGCCTCTGTTATGTGTTTTATCCTCATTGCTTGTGCTTTTACTTCTATATCTTGGAGCTTTATTCCTCCCTCCTCATAATCCATTGTCAATTCTATATTGCTTATCCTCTTGTTGTTTTCCTGTTGAGGAAGGGCCAAACTATTTTCCTGTATTCTCTGAAAAATTCTGGAGGAGGTCTGAATATATTTAGTTGATATAGTACCTGAGGAACTATCTTGCTATTTACTATTCTTGCTCTTCCGAATATTGTTGTTTGCTTGTTTTCATATGCTTTTACTTGGTTCTCACATTTCACCAGTAGGTCATCCCACGATTTGATAGTGGTTTGCTCTTTCTGGTTTGTGAAATGAAACCCGTATATCTTCATTTCTTTTACTGCTTTTAGCTTTAGCGGAGGGGATTGCCTGTTGTTGTCCGGTCCTATGTCCATGATGCTTGTCTTGGCAATGTTGATTTTGTTGCCACTCGCTTCTCCAAAATCCTCAAACTTTCTTATAATTTTGATGATGGAGCTGTCTTTTGTTGTTAGCATCATGGTATCATCTGCAAAGGCCTTGCCTTTCTGTTCTCCTCCTCCCGGTATTTTTTTTAATTCCTTCTATTTCCTTGTCTTGTCTGATGCTTTCTAACAGAGGTTCTAAAATGAGGGTGTACAGTAATGGTGACAAACTGCATCCTTGCCTCACTGATCTCGATAAAGTGAACTCCTCACTTATTTCTTAATTTACTATTACCTGGCTACAGGGTTTATCGTATAAGATTGGAATGCAATCCCTGACGTACTTGCCTATGTTACTCATTTCTAAGACTTTATATAGAAAAGAGTGCGACACTCTGTCAAAGGCCTTCTCCTGATCTAAACTTAAAATTCTAGCCGGTACTCCCTTAACGTTGCAATATGTGATAATCTCTCTGATGTTATGGAGATGGTTTTGTATTTTGCGCCCCTTCACTGCGCACTGCTGATCTTCATGTGCCAGTTTGTGCATTACTGGCTGTATCCTACTTGTTAATATCTTGCTTATTATTTTATAGTCTGCATTTAACAATGAGACTGGCCTATACTTGCTTACTTCCGTCCTATTGTTTGGATCTTTTGGAAGTAGCATTATGTATGACAGCTTCATCTCTTGTGGAAGTCTGCCTCTCTCTACTGCTTGGTCCGCAACTTTTTTCAGTATGGGGACCAGCTGGCCCTGAAAAGTTTGATAGAATTCGTTGGTTAGTCCATCAGGACCTGGTGACTTATTTTTGTTTAGGTTCTTTATTGTTGTGGCTATTTCGTTTTTTGTGAAGGGAATTTCCATCTTTTCCTTTTCTTCTTCCTCTATCTTCTTAACATACTTTAGATAGTCCTCTTGTTTCCTCTCCGTTTGTAGCCCTTCCTCCGTGTATAATTCCTTGTAGAATTCTTGGAATGCCTGTTTGATTTCCTCCGGGTTGGTGGTTACTTCCCCGTCTTTCTTTTTAATTTCTTTTATGTTTCTGTTCTTATGTACGTTTTGTTCCCTGGCTTGGTTGGGATGTCTTCTTGTTCCATGTCCACCTTACATCTGATTGCTGCTCCTCTGTACCTCTCTTCTTCCATGTCGTCCAGTTCTTTTTGTAACATGGTTCTTCTTTCTTTTTCTCACTCTGTTGTTTCCAGCAGAGTTAGTATTTCCTTCGTTCTTCCTCTCTTCCTCTTGCTTTCCCTTATGGCCAATTCTTGGCTCACTCTCTTAATCAGATGCTTGGTGCTCATCCAAATTTCCACTGCTCGCTCAGGGCATTTATCTACCTCTTCCCTACATATATTTACTAATCTATTTATGGCTTCTTTATCTTCAGCTCTTATCAGTTGGTTATTGTTTAGTTTCCAATATGCCGACTTCCTCTTCTTTCCATCATCTCTAATACTACCGCTAGGTGGTCTGAATGCTTATGCACCTCCGTGTGGTGTATTTTGAAGGTGCTATAAGATTCGTGAATGTAGAACCGATCTAGATTCCTTAGCGTGTGTATCCTGTTATCTCGAAGCCTGAAAGTGTGAAGCATATTGGAACTTTTTAATGACTCTGCGGTATTTTGCAGCTTGAAACTCTGGATAGTTTCAAGTAGGGAGCGAGACTCTACGGTATTATCTCTATGATCTATGTTGAAATCTCCTCCCCAAATCATTTTTTGGTTCTGGTGGAAGTTTTCTAATTTCTTATGCAGTTTTTCAATGAATTCTCTTTGCTCTTTTTTGTTGCATGGAGCATATGTGTTAACTAGAGTCATTTCCTGTGACCCGTCCCTACTCTTAATTATTGTTATGGTACACCTTCCTTCGTTGTCCTGGTTGGTGCCCGTGATTTCGTAGTTGTCACTAAACTGTAATGTGCAGACTCCTCTGCTGTTACTCTTGCCTGCACTATGTGTTCCTTTTGTTATGCCTACTTCTTCTAATAATTCTACAAATCTCCTCTCGCTGTCTATATATGTTTCTTGCAGGAACATGAAATCTAATCTTAGCTTCGCTGCTAAGTTTGCCAGGAACCTCTCCTTTCCAGTAACGCCCCTAATGTTTAAACTTACTATCCTGAGCTCCATTGTTGTACTATAGATTTTGTTGGGTTGGTCTCTCTACTTGGTGGGGGAATTATTTGCTGTGTTGTCCCTGGTTCTAGATCTAGATCTAGAACTTCTTCTTGTTTTGGATTCTTTTTTGGTCTCCACTTCTGGGCTTTCTCCTGCCTTTCTTTTCCCTGGCCCGTCCGTGTACAATCCGGCTAAGCTCGGATCCTTTTTCCCTTGAGCCTTCCTCTTGACTGCTTCTAACTCCTCCAGAATTATAGAAGCTGTGATGGTTTTTTTAGGGC
>JAWDGP010003874.1:932500-964891 GCA_033675545.1 Elysia crispata | reverse complement strand
CCCTATTTAATTATTCAATATTGATTCACCATCTTTGTGGCAGTTGGCTATTCCATGTTATGTTCCCAACACATATCACCCACGCATTATTATCAATTCGGCAATAAGGGTTTATGTTTCTATTACTGTAAAATGGAGTTCAATATTTCTTTTGTATAAAAATGACGGATCTTAAACTCTGTGCAAATTGCAATGAATTGAAATTACTTGATGAATACCATAAACACATACGAAAACCTATTAAAAACAAGACATTTATCAAAAACAACAAAGACAGATAAAAAAAAAGAGTGTTATCTGAGTTTATTCAGAGAAATCCAAATTATAAAAATATAAAAAGAAATCATTATAATACACATTGTTTTCTAAAATAATTAAAAAGACACATACCAGTCTTTTAAAAATAACGTCAGTGAAACTTATGTATATAACATAAACGAATATGACATTTTCATTAAAAGAGATAATACATATAAGGGCATTGCCTGTTAAATGAACTTTAATTTGTTTGACTTTCAGCTCACATTGCATTACAATAAAAGACAATTAATACTTCACATAAAATTTTTTCAAAAACATTAATTAGGTTTTTACTCCAGTCAAGATAGTTTCCATGTTCTCTTTAAATGCGTTATCCAGAGAAATAGTAACTGGATGATAAGAAAGCTTTGAGGATTCAAACAAGGTCCCACGTTTTACTTCTGAAAAGGAATCACAAAAAAGAAAGATTAATATGGGGGGTGAAACCTTAGCCAAATAAAGACTAGGAAAAAAGACGAGGCAACAAACGTTTGTGTCTTTTGTTAATCCAAAACTAGGTCGACCGTTTCCACAAGAACCACCACCTTGACATTTACAATGTAAAAAAACACGTCCTCTCTATGTTTTGAGAACGATGTTGTTTTGACTGTGAAGGAGTTGCTCTAGATAGCTATTAACAAATGTCATCGTAACAGTGTGCTGATTAACCAGCCGATCGGGTGAGCAATATTCAACTGAAAAGGCTTGTATTATATTTATAGGCGTCTCGACTAAAATCGACAATGTATGCTGAAACTTGAGTTTCTTTAGAAATGGTTATAAGTTTTGTAACATTTAAAACTAGAGGCTTATATAAAAAAATATTTAAAACAAAAATAACTTAAATTTTAATATATATATATATATATATATATATATATATATATATATATATATTGTCATTGTATGCTCATGCTGTCTCTCTCTCTCTCTCTCTCTCTCTCTCTCTCTCTCTCTCTCTCTCTCTCTCTCTCCCCCCCCTTTCTCTCTATTTCTCTTTCTCGTTCTAACCCTCTTTGAAATTTGAAGTAAAAATAAAGCCAGAAAATACATCGCTACATGGCGACTTACATAAAGATAGCACTGTACAAAGTTTTTTAACTAAAAATATAGGAAGAGAAGTTCACAAATATATTCTTTCATATAATGCTATTTTTATCACTGTCAGTCAATCCCACAAGTGCCTCGAATTAACCTGGATTAGAAATATTGTTACTACCCCGAGGTCCTCCTTTCAAAAATCGGCTAGTTGCACCCTTGGGTCCACATATCCCTCACATAAAAGCCTCAAGAGTTGGGAGAAAAAGAAAAAAAAGGTTTGACTCTGGTTAGCCAGCTCTAATAAGAGTTTAGAGCTAATGTCTTAATATGAAGTGAAAAACAGAAATGAAGATTTAATATGGGAAAAAATGATATCGGACAAGGGAAAAGGAGAAAATCCTCATAGTCTAAGCCCAGAATAAGACAGAACGACAAAAATGGGAGAGAAAAGAAAGAGTGAGAATGGAGGCGAGGTTTAGACAATTACATCATACAGTGTTGAGCTGAAGATCATATTCTTATAGCTCAATATTAAAATGGCTTCACTGAAGAGCAAAAAAAGAATGGCTACAGCAAGCAGTGTAAAAATTAAATGTATGTTTATAAAAAGTGCAAATCTTAGAATGCTTTAAGATTAACTCAAATTTATAATATTTGCTCAAATTAGAGGTAAAAAAGCATGACTTATATTGGGCGGCAGCTCAGAGCCAACTCTGAGAAAGAGGAATGAGGGTATCTTTCCCTCTGCTAGTCTGTGAGAGGTCCATGGGCAAGACCAATTAAAAATAAAACATGAAATGATATGAGACAGCAACAATGTGAGTTGATGGGTAAATCAGCTCATTAAAAAAAAAAAAATAAATAAAGTGCGGTGTCTGACAAGGATGTGTGCTTGCTCCAGACCTTTTCTCTCTCTACAGTGAAATGATTTGAGAAGCATAGAAGGATACCGAGGAATTAAAATAGGAGGGCACAAAGTAAGCAACATGAGATACGCTGATGACGCTGTATTAATTGCAGAAAATAAAGAAGACTTGCCACAATTATTAGACATCACTGAAGAAGAAAGCAGAAGGAAAGGATATGGATTAAAGAGCAAAAATACAGAAGTAATAGTCGTCAATCGAAACAATGAGTGTGCACAGATCAATTCTTTAGTAGCCAAAGATAATTCGTTCAGGAATCAATGCAAATACTTGGGCACTTGAATGTGAAGAGATGGACACAACAACTGTGAAATCGCATCAAAAAAGGCACTGGAGTGTTTTACTGAACAATGCGTTTAAATGCGTTATCCAGAGAAATAGTAACTGGATGATAAGAAAGCTTTGAGGATTCAAACAAGGTCCCACGTTTTACTTCTGAAAAGGAATCACAAAAAAGAAAGATTAATATGGGGGGTGAAACCTTAGCCAAATAAAGACTAGGAAAAAAAGACGAGGCAACAAACGTTTGTGTCTTTTGTTAATCCAAAACTAGGTCGACCGTTTCCACAAGAACCACCACCTTGACATTTACAATGTAAAAAAACACGTCCTCTCTATGTTTTGAGAACGATGTTGTTTTGACTGTGAAGGAGTTGCTCTAGATAGCTATTAACAAATGTCATCGTAACAGTGTGCTGATTAACCAGCCGATCGGGTGAGCAATATTCAACTGAAAAGGCTTGTATTATATTTATAGGCGTCTCGACTAAAATCGACAATGTATGCTGAAACTTGAGTTTCTTTAGAAATGGTTATAAGTTTTGTAACATTTAAAACTAGAGGCTTATATAAAAAAATATTTAAAACAAAAATAACTTAAATTTTAATATATATATATATATATATATATATATATATATATATATAGTGAGTGTGTTGTCGAGGTGGCGCTCTCTCTCTCTCTCTCTCTCTCTCTCTCTCTCTCTCTCTCTCTCTCTCTCTCTCTCTCTCTCTCCCCCCTTTCTCTCTATTTCTCTTTCTCGTTCTAACCCTCTTTGAAATTTGAAGTAAAAATAAAGCCAGAAAATACATCGCTACATGGCGACTTACATAAAGATAGCACTGTACAAAGTTTTTTAACTAAAAATATAGGAAGAGAAGTTCACAAATATATTCTTTCATATAATGCTATTTTTATCACTGTCAGTCAATCCCACAAGTGCCTCGAATTAACCTGGATTAGAAATATTGTTACTACCCCGAGGTCCTCCTTTCAAAAATCGGCTAGTTGCACCCTTGGGTCCACATATCCCTCACATAAAAGCCTCAAGAGTTGGGAGAAAAAGAAAAAAAGGTTTGACTCTGGTTAGCCAGCTCTAATAAGAGTTTAGAGCTAATGTCTTAATATGAAGTGAAAAACAGAAATGAAGATTTAATATGGGAAAAAATGATATCGGACAAGGGAAAAGGAGAAAATCCTCATAGTCTAAGCCCAGAATAAGACAGAACGACAAAAATGGGAGAGAAAAGAAAGAGTGAGAATGGAGGCGAGGTTTAGACAATTACATCATACAGTGTTGAGCTGAAGATCATATTCTTATAGCTCAATATTAAAATGGCTTCACTGAAGAGCAAAAAAAGAATGGCTACAGCAAGCAGTGTAAAAATTAAATGTATGTTTATAAAAAGTGCAAATCTTAGAATGCTTTAAGATTAACTCAAATTTATAATATTTGCTCAAATTAGAGGTAAAAAAGCATGACTTATATTGGGCGGCAGCTCAGAGCCAACTCTGAGAAAGAGGAATGAGGGTATCTTTCCCTCTGCTAGTCTGTGAGAGGTCCATGGGCAAGACCAATTAAAAATAAAACATGAAATGATATGAGACAGCAACAATGTGAGTTGATGGGTAAATCAGCTCATTAAAAAAAAAAAATAAATAAAGTGCGGTGTCTGACAAGGATGTGTGCTTGCTCCAGACCTTTTCTCTCTCTACAGTGAAATGATTTGAGAAGCATAGAAGGATACCGAGGAATTAAAATAGGAGGGCACAAAGTAAGCAACATGAGATACGCTGATGACGCTGTATTAATTGCAGAAAATAAAGAAGACTTGCCACAATTATTAGACATCACTGAAGAAGAAAGCAGAAGGAAAGGATATGGATTAAAGAGCAAAAATACAGAAGTAATAGTCGTCAATCGAAACAATGAGTGTGCACAGATCAATTCTTTAGTAGCCAAAGATAATTCGTTCAGGAATCAATGCAAATACTTGGGCACTTGAATGTGAAGAGATGGACACAACAACTGTGAAATCGCATCAAAAAAGGCACTGGAGTGTTTTACTGAACCCATCCTTATGTATGGATGTTAGGCTTGGACAATTTAAAAAACAACTACAAAATTAACTGGAGGAAACAGAAATGTGGTTCCTAAAGAGAATGCTATGAATCTTATTTATGGACTTCAAAGAAATCAAACTAAAGTGTGGTACCAGGAGCTGGCATATATATGCTCATAAATACCATATTTAATCTACAGGCAGTATTTTTTGGCCATGTGATGAGAAAAAGAAACTGAAACATCTTTGAGAACTGGGTTGATTTTAAAGGAAAAGGCAACAGGGGAAAGAAGCGAGAGAAGATGTAGCATGGATGAAAAAAGTGGCTAAATGTAAAATGAGTGACAGATGCACTAACACAACAGCATCAAGGGATAGAGATGCGCAAAAGGTCATGATTGCCTAATCTAAAGAGCAGGGAACCTAATTCATTGATATACCGGATATTTTCCATGAATCATCTAAGGATTTGTGTCTAGCTACAAAAAAAAAAAAAAAAAAGATGTATCTAATAAACGTAGTTGTAAGCAATATAAACATATATTGTCTATGTTGTTTGAACGTAGATGAATACCACATATGTTGAGCGCTGTTCTACATAAAATTATGTATAGACAACCACTGCCATGAGTACAGCAAAGATTGCAAATATAACATCTCACTCCAGTTCTATAACATTTTCAAAGCTGGAAAGTTCAAAGGACTCAAATGACACATAGTGAAAAAAAAACATAATACGAAGGAATGTATTCACAGACAACACCTTGCAGACATGAAATTTGCTTGAAAAGAAAGACATGAATATTAGAAGGTAAACATGTAAGTCTCACTTGTACATAAGGTGTAAGCTGACTACCTTTGATTGGTCTACAAACGTAGCCCAAAATTTGTCTTGACCTGCAAAGATTTAAAGAAGGAACAAATGATTTTTCCCTCTCTTTATTTTTTGAGAAAATCCAAAAAAAAAAAAATGATTTTTGTGAAAGATGAAGTTTGTTTTAAGCTGAGAGGATAAGAAAAGAGATGACATGAAAGATTGAAAAACCTGTCTGTCCTACTGGAGAAAACGAAGAAAAACACACACAAAAAAAATAATAATAATGCAATGATATCACAAAGCTGCTTGAATATATATATATATATATATATATATATATATATATATTCTCTCTCTCTCTCTCTCTCTCTCTCTCTCTCTCTCTCTCTCTCTCTCTCTCGTTCTAATGCTCTTTGAAATTTGAAGTAAAAAAAAAACAGAAAATACATCACTACATGGCGACTTACATAAAGAAACATGTAAGTAAATAAAGATAATACTGTACTCACAGACAACACTTTGCAGACATGAAATTTGGTTGAAAAGAAAGACATGAATTTAAGAAGGTAAACATGTTAGTCTCACTTGTACATGGGGTGTTAGCTGACTACCTTTGATTGATCTACAAACGTAGCCCAAAATTTGTCTTGACCTTCAAAGACTTAAAGCAAGAAGAAATGATTTTTTCCCTCTCTTAATGTTTTGAGAAAATCCAAAAGAAAAATGATTTTTGTGAAAGATGAAGTTTGTTTTAAGCTGAGAGGATAAGAAAAGAGATGACATGAAAGATTTAAAAACCTGTCTGTCCTACTGAAGAAAACGAAGAAAAACACACACACACAAAAAATAATAATAATAATGCCTTGATGTCACAAGGCTGCTTGAATTGAACCAACAGAAGGTCTCAGCACTTTTTCTATGACATCAAAAGCAGTGATCACATGAATTTATAGTAGTTTAAAATTCTTGAGAAAAGAAGATCAACTTACACATCAAGGGCAAAACTAGGTGTTGCGTCACTCTTCAAAACTCAGTAGATGGTAAGGATTCTCTTTCAAAAGCACATTGTCTCAAGTTGCTTAGTCTGTGGCTGCTGATCTTCTCAAAATGAAGAAGAGGTTGAAGATCTCTGTCAGATTATCACTGAAGATGTTGAGAGGAACATATAATTATGAATAGAAAGGAACGAGTTACACAGAGAAGGGATAGGGAAGAAAAGAAGGGGATATATATATATATACATATACAGAGAGAGAGAGAGAGAGAGAGAGAGAGAGAGAGAGAGAGAGAGAATTATATACTTTTGTAATAGTTTTAAAGTGGCTTTATAAACTGAGGATTTTCTTTTCTAATGCTGAAACTGGTTTTAATGAAGCAAGTTTTTCTCGGTGTAATGACAAGTTATAAATTTGTATATTAGAAGAGAGAGAGATAGGAGAGAGAGAGAGAGAGAGAGAGAGAGAGAGAGAGAGAGAGAGAGAATTTATATACTTTTGTAATAGTTTTAAAGTGGCTTTATAAACTGAGGATTTTCTTTTCTAATGCTGAAGCTGGTTTTAATGAAGCAAGTTTTTCTCGTTGTAATGACAAGTTATAAATTTGTATATTAGAAGAGAGAGAGAGAGAGAGAGAGAGAGAGAGAGAGAGAGAGAGAGTAGATATGGTATCCTGACAAAAAAAAACGAAACACCTAGCTGTACTCACTATTATCATATGAAGAAATAAGAATGATCTTTCGTTGGAAATAACGGTGAGCAGCTGTGGGTGTAAAGATAGAGAGAAGAAATTTTTTTTATATACATGAATGATAAAATAAACACCAATATCATGGTTAGTTTGAAGTACAATACAAATCTCAATATTGGAATTGAAATGTATAAAAATTTATATTAATAATAATGGAAAAATATCGTACTCAGCGTAGAATTATATTTTTACCATTTCTTTTGCACGTCCAACCTTCAACAAAAGTTTGTCTGTCCAAGGACAGAATTTGTGGGGGATCACATGAATGTATAATGTATACAGAATTCCCTAAATTTACGGACAATTCTCTTTCCTGTACAGTGGAACCCATGTTTAACACCTTGAATAGCGAAAACCATTGCTATAACGACAGAGCTAAATAACACCTTTTTTTCCTATATTCAATTTATTTCTGCAAAATTGACACTGCTTCCCAACCTATAAAAACTGGAAAGAAAGCACCAAAACTTTTAATAGAAAAAAATCCTTAGCATTTTGCCCTGCCTGCATTGTAACAGTACAAGCGAACAAGCAATGCAGGCTTTCCTGTCTTTTCTCCACAGTCCACATGTATATGAAAATATGTATTTATTTCCATAAGAGGCAGAATAGAAAAAAACAAAGGAAAGTGTAATTACTTCTTGGGTGAGGCCATGCCCTTGATAGTTCAAATACTGCACTGTGATGGCCAGGAAGGGCGGAGACTGGTCTTTCGGCCTCTGGATCTTCAACCGAATCTTGGCTTGACAATCTAGTTTGAGGGACCTGTGAAAGTGATGAAGAGTATGTAGTTATGTATCTATAGATGGAGTTGAATGCTACAAAGTTCATTTAGTGTATAGCATCAAGCCACATGGTAGGCAGTGGCCAACATCTAAAGAAAAATAACTTTGGCTTATAAAATCTGAAACCTCAAAATAAATGATTGATTGGCAAATCTAGATCTAGAGTAAATTAAAATATTTGTCCTATGAACTGCAAAATGTTTCAGATCAGTACTCTGACAATGCCTTTCAATAAGGCTTTTGGTGCCCTCATGCCAAATTTTCCATTCTGTTATAGATCTAGAATCTAGATCTAGATCTACTCCAAGAGGCAGGGAAGGATTTAAAAATCTAGGCTTAAGATAACTCACCCCTTATCTTTAACCAACCACTAAAATCTAAAATCAGATCGTCTAGATCTGGATATAAGACCTATCTATATTTAACTCTAGATCTCATTAGCACAATTGATGGGACTTACCTTTGGCATGGGCGCTGACCCGTCGAGGAGCTGGTGTGTTTGGACGGGGAGTGCTTGCACACAAAGAGAATGATTTTATATTTTAGGTACTTCAGTATTAGTTCTTTCACTGACTCACTCGATCTTTTCACAAATAGACTGTGAGTGCCACTGAAAATGATTTAAGGGCTGCCTCAAACTCTTCATACGTTTTGAACACACGTCCTTTCTCCATTTTGAACATTGGTGGAAAGGAAGTGAGATCTGAGTCAAACACGAATTTTGTGACGTCACATGTATATCTGTGTCCGTTCAGACCAGTACCAATTATCTAGGAGGCCTGTTCATAGGTTATGTAATATTATTCAGATGGGCCGGTCTGCGGGGTGCTAGCAATGTGCTCTCTCTCTCTCTCTCTCTCTCTCTCTCTCTCTCTCTCTCTCTCTCTCTTTCTTTCTCTCTCTCTCATCTTTAGCTTAATCCGACTCATAACTCCCGTCTCTCTCTCTCTCTCATCTTTAGCTTAATCCGACTCTTAACCCTCGTCTCTCTCTCTCTCTCTCTCTCTCTCTCTCTCTCTCTCTCTCTCTCTCTCTCTCTCTCTCTCTCTCTCTCCCTCCCTCCCTCTTCATCATAACTTCTAAGTACATGTAGGCTATACATTCAAATACTTAGAAACTCAAATGCACATGTACACCTTTTCGAGATTTGATAATACAGTGGTACGGTACATCAAATACCGGCACTGGAGTGACACACTAAGAACACGTACATCAGATAATGAGGAGAGTTTTTAATTGTATCAAGTCAGAAGAAGCAAATGAAGAGAGAGGGAAAGAGGGAGACAGAGAGAGAGAGAGAGAGAGAGAGAGAGAGAGAGAGAGGGGGGGGGAGACAGAGATTATAATTTTGTAAAATTCGACCAAGGAACAAAAACAAACATAGTAGGTACGTAGAATCTTAGAGCAAGAGATAAAATAATGAATGAGAGAGAGAGAGAGAGAGAGAGAGAGAGAGAGAGAGAATGGGTGAAAGAGATACAGACAGCCAGAGGTTTATTTGTGTGGAAAAGGGGGGTGCTAGATATGGTAATAGGTGCTAGCCATGTGCGCTTTATATCTGGCCTTCTCTCTTTCTTTCATCTCTCTAGCTCAATCCGACTCTTAACCCTTCCGGGCCTCTCTCTCTCTCTCTCTCTCTCTCTCTCTCTCTCTCTCTCTCTCTCTCTCTCTCTCTCTCTCACGCACACACTCTCCCTTCTCATCATAATTTCTATTACATTCAAATATTTACACTTTGAAACTCAGATCCACATGTACACCTTTTCGAGACTTGATAACACAGTGTTACAGTAGGCTACATTAAATAAAGGCACTGGAGTGACATGTCAAGAGCAAAACAAGGAATGACAGAATGTGAAAGACAAAAAAAGATATGGTGATATTTAGAGTGAAAGAGATACAGACAGAAGTCTATGTGTATGTGGGAGGGGGGTGGTCAGAATAATGGGCAGTACTAACCTGTTCCAGTGTAAAAATGAAGGACAACTTCTAGCTGATCCCATTGATTCACAGTTTTACAGGGGAAATTTGGGTGTGTTACCAATTTAAAACCGTTGTAGTCTTCAAATTGAATTACAGTCACTCCTGCATCTGCATCTCTAAGTCTAATATGGAAGTATATAACATATTCATGCATACAACCACCGCGACTGAAGCTGGCAAGTGCTTGTTCTGTTCTATCTGCATTACAAGCACTGAGTCCATAGAGGAGCAAACTTTCTTGAAGGGCTTCCTTAACAGTGTCACAGTTAAAGTTATTTTTTACTATGAATGTATCCAGTTCGTCAATTTCTCTGACTTTGTTTTCACTGACAGCTTTTTTTTTTTGGTAGGGCGAGGAGTTTTTGGATGAGCATGTGATATGGATGGTGAAGGTATCTCACCAAAGTTAATAGGAGGATGCATAGAGATTATAAATATTATCTTCCTCTTCGAATGTGAGGAGTATCAGAGAGCCAGTGTCGACTACATACTCCAATATGTTCAGTCACTTTCTCAACTTTGTTTGGGAGACTCGAAACCCATTTATGACATTCAGTTGGGTCCTTCGGAAAACCATAATTATAAAATAACCGTTTCACTTTCTTTCCCCTTCTGACTGGCATAGCCGCTCTTACAGTTTGTAACAGTGCACTTTCTTCCCCTAAACAATAAACAGTTAAGGAAATTGATAATGACACCGATACACCATATAATGAAATATGAAACTTAAGGTTAAAGTATTGAGGGCACTTTGAGTATCAGAGATTTTAGTTAAAAGGCTTTTAAAAAACTTTGGCTCCCACTTCAGTACACCTTCTCTCTATAAAGTGATATCGCAGAGACCATAAAGGGAAAAGCTAATTAAACTTAAAGCATATTTAGATGAACTTAACATGTATAATTGTTTATCAGTATCTCTCTCTCTCTCTCTCTCTCTCTCTCTCTCTCTCTCTCTCTCTCTCTCTAAATATATATATATATATATATATATATATATATATATATATATTACATTGTATGATGTTTGGTGGCACGGGTCATACTCTATCAGTGTGCACACATTTAGAGGAAAATCTACACCAAATCACAAGAAAGCATTCTTGGAATGTTCCACATTGAAAGCATCTGTTAGAACAAGGTGCAATCCAAGGGCGAATAGCAGAGAATAAGATAAGAAATATAATCCAAGAAAGAATGAATGTAATCCAATAACAAAATGGCAGGAGAGTCCAGTGAAAACACAGTGTGTACTGCTAAGCATGCTATAATCAACTGTTCAAACCTCGCGCAGGTGGCTGATAGCTAGCCAGATGATGGCCCATCTGAATAATGTTACGTAACCTTGTGAACAGGCCTTCTAGACAGATGGTACTGCTATAGACACATTGTTTGTATATTTTGAACCACGTGATGGACAATAATAGCACAGCCTCCATGATTTCTTAAAACCACGTGATAGCTATAAAAAGATTTTGCGGGTGCCTATTAGTCGTTTTTTCTTTGTCAGGCTGTGTTTACACTTACAAGTAGTAGTTCGTACATTAACTTTTTCTTTTTTTTCTTGAGGGGGGTGGGGATAGATCTCTTTGCATTCCTGAAGCGGGAACTTGCTTACAGCAGGATTTTTCTCCTGAAACTAAAATTCCCGTTATAGTCATGTTTTATTTATTTTAAGCACATCACTAGAGTGGTCTCGCTTATTGAATCTGTATAGCTTATCACTGTCTGCCTCTGGCCTTACACTTCGTTTCCTTCTGTTTTGTCTCCTCTTCTCTGATGTTGGCAATTAATGTCTAGTGGTCAGTCAGCCCCAATTGCTGCAAAGAAAGAGACAATTGTGCGCGACGGTCTAAAAGAGGTGACAGTAGAGAAGTTTTACAGTACTGGAGGTGTCTGAGAGACGAGCAGAATTCTCGCTCGGATTGAGAGAACGTGGCACTACCTAAACTAGCTGTGATAAAGACAGGGTTAGATTTCTTTACAAATAAAAAAAAAAAATGAGACGACGTAGAAAGTTGTCAACTTGATAGTTACTAAACCCTAAAACAATTTTGGCTGGTTTTAATAGAAAGGAGGAAACACAGACGCGGGCTAATTCTTCTTCACAGAACACCCCCACCCTGAGGAGGCTGCACAACCACTGGACGAGCCACAGCATTCCTGTCCCACAACTCATCTTCCCGGGTCTGACGGCACGTGCCCCCAGGTGCGCACGTCAGGGCCTCAATTATAAGTGCGGCAACCGAACTTCTCCGCAGATACCCCTGTTTCCTGCATGCAACAACTGAAAGGGGTTAGTTAGAAATCAATGGTTTATTTGGCGGAAAGTCTAAAACTGTCCTTACCCACAGGTCTGGAGGTGAGAAGAAAACTGGACGCTGCTATTTGACTTCCCTCCAACAGTGAACGGACAGAGGTGCTTTAGGCAGAACTATCCCGTTCATCGTGAATTAAACGCAGTGGAAACTGAGGCTACGGGGAAAATACGTGTAGTACGATGTACTAATTGACATAGAAGAGAAGAGTAGCATAAAGAAACGCGCACTCGAAGATAAAGACTTTCTTAGAACTTCTTTTTTAAGGGAGAAGAGCACTTCAGTACAAAGTTTAAAATAATTCTTCCAGTCAAGGAACTCGACAAATCATTATGTTTTATAAAGTCATTTCAAGGTGGAGACCATAATGATTGATTATGGAGCATTTGAAAAAAGAAACCTATGGAAATCAAAATAACTTTCTTAAATTATTTTCAGTCAGATCAAGGTGACTTGCCCTGCCACAGTGAAAAAGTATTCAACAAACCTTAGGTTTAGACAAAAACTATTTTCATTGAGCTGAAAATAAGAAAGGAATTGTTGAACAGATTTATTGCTTTTATCATCATACCTTGTCATTATCACCAATGTAATTAGATGTATTCAAGCTAGAACATTGATTTGAGATGCCTGTATGATTGTGTGCTTTGCCTATGACGTAATGACGAACGTATTCTTTTACTATATTTCTAGGGAATATTTATAGTCTTTGTGTGATAATCAAGACTGTAGGTATGTTATGTAAGCACACATCGATAATTATAAAGTACAGTGTATTTGGTGCACTATATTGGTGTGTGCTCAAGGAAAATTCTGGACGAGCGATTTTTTGGTGTGAACGCAGGATTACCGGGGGTGGGGGCAGGACTGAGCCACACTATTCGCTATTCGATTCAGACTGCCTTTACCTCTAATCTAAGGAAGCAAATTATACTCAGGGGAAGCTGATGCCATAGTGCTGTGCTTACCTCTCTCTCTCTCTCTCTCTCTCTCTCTCTCTCTCTCTCTCTCTCTCTCTCTCTCTCTCTCTCTCTCTCTCTCTCTCTCTCTCTCTCTCTCTCTCTCTCTCTCTCTCTTTCCTTTTCTGTTTCTCTTTCTCGCTTCCTAGTTTCCAATGGATTCAGAGATACACAGAGTGAAATGGGCAAATTTGTTTCTTCTGTTGTTAAAGTCAGGCTCATTTTTACCTTTGAAGTAGTGAAACATGATAAAACAAAAAATATTATCGGCGATACAGTGTTAATAATGCCCATGCTTGTGAAGACAGTTTTTTCATCATCTTCATCATCCTAATCATCATCATTATCATCATCACATCATCATCATCACCATCATCATCATTATCACCATCATCATTATTATCATCATCATAATCAATGTAATGATCGTCTTCATCCTCAAAATCAGTATCTTTTTCGTCGTTCTCTCCACTCCTGGCCCTTTCTTTACTTCCATAGACTTTACACTGGAGTCTGGATAAATACCTCAGGACCAAAAAAGTTAGTTGACTGTAGGCAAAAGTTGGCTTTAAATATTGCAATTTAATTTGTAAAGAAATACAAAATAGTGCTGGCAAACAAAGTTGACTTGAAGCAAAAGTTTCCCTTAGGTGTTGAATGTATATGGACTCCTCTGTACTTTTAGTAATACTTTCTCGTTAGCCAGGCTTTCCTCTTTTTATTCAACTGATTTTCATCTTTGAATCATTTTCTCACTCCTGTAACTCCATTGCGCCCCTATGGTTCCAAGTAAAAAAAAAGCAGTTGGAATTCTTTTGTAATAAGTTAAAATTATGAATGCGGTTTTGTGTCAAGGTGGTTTGTGCACCACAAAAGCTGGGCTTGATCAGTTATATAAAAATGGAAAAGCAGAAAATCTTAAAGATCAGATTCGATATAGAAAATTAGTGATGGGGGCAAGAGGACTTAAGACTGACAGGTACTGCTGCAAATCTTTACCAGACTTTGCTTGGAAAGATATGCAATGAACAGAGGGGGGTTCATTAGGCAAAAGACAATCATTCAAAATTAAAGTTCTGATGATGATTATTAAATACAATGCTGTTACGGTGAAAATAAATTTGACAGAAACTGTTGCTTGATGTTGTTGTTGGGTTCAAGGTTTATTTAGTAAAACAAACAGAAAACGCTGCAAGGTACAAACAGTATAGATACTTTCATTAGCGAAGTGTACAGGTAGGTAGTCAACAAAAAAGTGACACTGATACAGGTACATAGTATGTCTGGCAAAAGAGGTAGTGAGACCGAGAGGTAAGCAGAGTGGGAAAAACCATAGGTGCGGCTTAAAAAAACATATACACGGAACAGAAATCTTCACAATTTAAAAGAAACGAAAATTTCTGTTTATACTTTATAATTTTTTAAAGTTGCAGGCTCAAATTGTTTTCATTTAACAAAATATTGATATTTTCAGGCTTGCTAATTCCTTTACATGAATTGGTTCTCAATTTATATTTTGAAAACTGTAATGTATTTTGTCTCTTATGTAATACTTTCTTTTACAGTCATTCAGTTTCAGCTTTAATGTAAGCGTGTATTGAACCTCAGTTTATCATGGGAGTTTTCTACAACTATCAAAATCATAATGCTTTATCATGTATACATTTGAAAATATATGTTCAATCATAATTCATCTGTGACTATTAATTTTTTACTTCTATCATTGACTTACAATGCAGTTTTGAAATAGAAACAGTGGTCAAATTATCAAAAAGATAGCATAATCAGGTTCAGCATCTAAAAAACCATAAACTCCGAAAGTTTCATTACTCTAGTACGAAAACTGTGTTTTTTTATGATATAATTTCTACAATATGATTCGCTTTTTTACCAATTTTCTTCCAAGGCGCAAAATTTGGCGCTATGCCAATTTTGGTTTTCTCTATCTTTTCAAAATGGCTTTCTAGGTTGCTGACAAAAATTGAGTCAACTAAATACAACATTGTGTATTAGCAAACTAAGTATTGAAACAATCTGAAGAATATGTGTTTTTTTACGATGGTCCAAAAGTGCCTCATCTAGAGTATTTGCTTGTAATGTTGATATGCCACAAGTGTTTTTGGCCATATTTCATGACCAATAAATTCTTTTGTTTACTTTCTATCTCCGTGAAATTTCGTATGTGTATAGACATTGTCTTGGACTTTGTAAATATGTCCTTTTTTGTTTCATAAGATTTAACAAATGACTTTTATATGTCCTTAAAAACAACCCGATGCACGCAATTTGTTTTGTGTCGTTATGCGCAAAATTGAAACAGCTGTAAAACTTTTATTTACCAACAGATTTTGATGAAATTTGTTGGAAATTTCATATTTTAACAAGATCTTTACAGTACAATTGGGTATATTCAAATTTGCTGGGGTAGAAAAATCACTTTGTGGTACCTACTTTTTGTTTCGAGAATAAGTAGAATAATATGTCTCTTTCTAGTTTCATTCTCATGCCTTGTGTTAGGTGCAATTTTAATTAACTATTCACCTCACAAATTTTGTACCTTTTCCCCCTTTGCTTTCGTCTCCAAGAGGATATTGCGATGGGCGTAATACTCGCTCCTTACTGGCCAAATCATGGTTATCGGTATTACCCAGTACTACTGGGGATGTTGGCAGACAACGCATAAACCTCCTCCAACTACTATCGGCTCGAGTCAGGGACCATTGGCTACACAAACACTTGAAGATACTAGTTTGCAAAATGTCAGGTAGCAGTATGCAAGCCAAAACATTTCAGTTAAAGCAACTGACATTAGTGTTATTATGGAGACCTGACACTAAGAAAAGAGACGCCAGCTGTATTCGCAAAAAGCAAGAGCTTGTAGCTCAGATGGCCCAACACCCCTTTGCGACGACTATAGCCACAGCTATCGATTTGTTAACTTACCTGCATAAACAAGAATCTTCATACTCTACGATTTGCCTCGCCAGGTCGGCTAGTTCATGCCTGCTGAGAGTATCAGACGATGCATCGTTTAGTAGCTTCCCCATCGTCAAGCGGCTGATCAAAGGTTTCTATGATCTTAATTTTTTTTTTGCCTTAAACAGGAAGGGCATGCAGGTGGAATGTTGATGTTTTGAAAATGTTAGAAATCTAGTGGCGTTTAGAACCACTTTCTTATAACAATTGAAACTGAATATCGTAATCCTCGTAGCTTTACTATCTGGAACACGCTGTTAAAATTTACAAGCTTTAAATATAAATCATAAGATTTGTCGGGCGATTATTGTGTATTTTTTGTGCATAGCTTGTTCAAACACTCTCGTAAAGGAGTGCATTGAGCACCTATTGAATTGATCGCGTTTCCAGTCAACCTTTGTATTATCAAGCTCTTTCAAATGTATATAAAATAAACATCTAAACTGGAAAGAGAAGAAACTAAATTACTTATCATCTGATAAAAGCGCCACAAGCCATGGAGCAAAAACACAAGAACAAGTTGGATTAAACTAGTGTTAGAAAGATTGGATATAGATCCATCTGTGTATACAGCACATAACACCCTTGCAGCCAGCACTAGTTAAGCAACCAATATAGGTGTATCACTATATATATATATATATATATATATATATATATATATATATATATATATATATATATATACCATTATCAAAGTAGAGGATTGGGC
The DNA here is from genome assembly GCA_033675545.1 of Elysia crispata. Taxonomy (NCBI): domain Eukaryota; kingdom Metazoa; phylum Mollusca; class Gastropoda; family Plakobranchidae; genus Elysia; species Elysia crispata. Next base: position 947,988 of record JAWDGP010003874.1, on the reverse strand, counting down.
GAGTGATAACATCTTTACAAACTTTTATTTTCAAAAACCAGTTTCAAATTTTGGGATTTCTGTTATCAATAATCTTATAAAACTGAAATAAATAAATTCATGAAACATATTGTACAGTGTACAGCTTATAAATGTCTACATAGTTTGTAACATAATAATTGTTTTTACATTGCTCATTTGCACTTGTAACTATAAATTCTAGAGTTACACCGTAAAGTCTGACGGCTGTTGATACATTAATGCAACAAGCACGCCTTAACTTGATAAGGTGCTAAGACAAAATATACAGGCGAGCACGACTAGGTCAGACAAATATCTCCAAAAACAGAGAATTCATCGGACTCACAAGAGTTTTTCCCTGCCGACTCCTTATAATTTCTACTTATTCGTCAACTGAACAAAGTTTAACATCAGTGCATCGAACAGTCTACCTCCACTTACATAAAAAAAAATATTTGCTTGAGAATAGATTTGTAAAGCGGTAACATATCTATTTGTCAGATTTGAAAATAATTTAAAAAAAATGAAATATTCAACCCTGCAGCCGCTTTAACTGTCTAAAAAAGCAGAGTGCCCCTTGGTGTTTCTGTTAAAGTAAACACAAATTATCGACAAACGCCATAGCCTCTGATAGGATGCTGCCAGCTAGTGTGATACACATCTTCTTCCTCTTCTTCTGTAGCCCAGCCCGATGCATCCGGCGCATTATATTAGAGCGGACGTTGGTTGTAGCTGTCGCTTGGACTCTGAAGGCGGTGATGGTAAATAAGTTCTGCCCTCCCACCTGTGCAAGCCCTTGACAGGTCAATATGCGTGGGTTCCCCTCTTGCCCTATCAGTCAGTAGTTTAGTGTAGAAACAGACTGGCGCGGAAAATAGGAAAATCTCCCTATTTATGGTAGAGACACAAATAACTCAGTAGGCGGAACGTCGTAATGACTTAAGGGAGGGTCAGATGCAAACTCGTACCGGGTCATTTGCGTCAGCCGGTCTAAACTTAACTTGACAGACCGCTTTTGCTTCGGTTTAAGATAGTTCGGGAATAATTCAATTCGGTACTTCGTAAGGACTTTCGCCAAAAACTTACCACAGAAGAGGGTGTAAAATAGCATTGGCAAGAGAAGTAGAATATTGGAAAGAGGGGAAAAGGGAGTGGAGAGATGTTGGAGGAAAAGCTTATATAAACAGGGATAACGAATAGTGTCGGTGCAGATGGAGGAAACCTGGCTATGAGAAGAAGAAGAAGAAGAAGAAGAAGAAGAAGAAGAAGAAGAAGAAGAAGAAGAAGAAGAAGAAGAAGAAGAAGAAGAAGAAGAAGAAGAAGAAGAAGAAGAAGAAGAAGAAGAAGAAGAAGAAGAAGAAGAAGAAGAAGAAGAAGAAGAAGAAGAAGAAGAAGAAGAAGAAGAAGAAGAAGAAGAAGAAGAAGAAGAAGAAGAAGAAGAAGAAGAAGAAGAAGAAGAAGAAGAAGAAGAAGAAGAAGAAGAAGAAGAAGAAGAAGAAGAAGAAGAAGAAGAAGAAGAAGAAGAAGAAGAAGAAGAAGAAGAAGAGGTGGAGAGGACAAGAACGAGGAAAAAACAAGAGGAATCAGAAAAGAAATTCATCCGGCGATAGAGGAGAATACTTGTCTTGTGATGAAGAGATAGTAGAATGAGAAAAGTTTGAGGTAGGGGCTATGCGAGCAAGAGCAGAATGCTTGTCTTGTGATGAAGAGATAGTAGAATGAGAAAAGTTTGAGGTATGGGCTGTGCGAGCAAGAGGAGAATGCTTGTCTTGTGATGAAGAGATAGTAGAATGAGAAAAGCTTGAGGTAGGGGCTCTGCGAGCAAGAGGAGAATGCTTGTCTTGTGATGAAGAGATAGTAGAATGAGAAAAGTTTGAGGTATGGGCTGTGCGAGCAAGAGGAGAATGCTTGTCTTGTGATGAAGAGATAGTAGAATGAGAAAAGTTTGAGGTAGGGGCTCTGCGAGCAAGAGGAGAATGATTGTCTTGTGATGAAGAGATAGTAGAATGAGAAAAGTTTGAGGTATGGGCTGTGCGAGCAAGAGGAGAATGCTTGTCTTGTGATGAAGAGATAGTAGAATGAGAAAAGCTTGAGGTAGGGGCTATGGGAGCAGGAAGGCAATGCTTGTCTTGTGATGGAGAGATAGTAGAATGAGAAAAGTTTGAGGTAGGGGCTATGCGAGCAAGAGGAGAATGCTTGTCTTGTGATGAAGAGATAGTAGAATGAGAAAAGCTTGAGGTAGGGGCTAAGCGAGCAAAAGGAGAATAAATGCCTTGTGATGGAGAGATAGTAGAATGAGAAAAGTTTGAGGTAGGGGCTATGGGAGCAGGAAGACAATGCTTGTCTTGTGATGGAGAGATAGTAGAATGAGAAAAGTTTGAGGTAGGGGCTGTGCGAGCAAGAGGAGAATGATTGTCTTGTGATGAAGAGATAGTAGAATGAGAAAAGCTTGAGGTAGGGGCTATGCGAGCAAGAGGAGAATGCTTGTCTTGTGATGAAGAGATAGTAGAATGAGAAAAGCTTGAGGTAGGGGCTATGCGAGATAGAGGAGAATGCTTGTCTTGTGATGAGGAGATAGTAGAATGAGAAAAGTTTGAGGTAGGGGCCTCACCGATATAATTCCAGTTTTGAATTGGATTATCAAGTGTGTCAGAGTTTTATATCGAGGACATTAGTCACCATAAACTTAGACCATTTCCTAAAATATATAAAAGAAGGGGATTTCTTGCAACGTAATAATTTGGCAATCGGGCGATACTCAATCACTTCATGACGAGTTACAGCATGGGAAAAAATAGAGTTTTTAACTTTGATTTCATTGAACACATTAACGTAACAAGATTAATATTCAGTTTCTTCTGAAATTTTGCACTTATGTTCCCAAGAAGTGATCTGACAGTGACAGCTGACTAAATTTCAATGCCCTACCACAATTCTTTCCTACTCAGACCAAACACTTCTTGAAGCTCCCTCGGATAATGACGCATTATGCAACGGTCGTCCTCAATGTTTATGCGGCTTCAGCTTGCCCAATCAGCGGCAGATCATTGTTTAATTATTTTGATTTTTTATATTAATAGAGCTTTGTCCGATGGTTGAGCTACACATTTGATCGTTTAAATCACATTGGTATAAATAGAATGATATGTCTTTACACTGTACAGCTGTTTTACCCCGTCACATAAATCAGGCAATGTGCTAATTCAGTAACTGGGCCTCTGCTGAGATTGATCAAAAGGCAGAATTCGTACATTATACCAACAAAACTTATTATACATTCGCGCTGGTAATCGAAAACCAAACGTGAGGTAAGTATTCAAAGTTCAATGTAATGTAGACTGTCACCTAAACGCAGTTTAAGATGTTCCCGAGAAACATAATTTTCCCTGTGGCTGTCCGGCAGGTAAGATCACCCTGACGTCTCGGGGAAATTGAGGGGATATTCGGAACCCGCCATGCTGCAGTTGGACAACGTCATCGCTGATCTTACGACGTTTTTCAAATGCAATGCCTGAATTTTTAAATTTCCAAGAAAAACTTTTAAAAACCCTAAATTCTTTTGATACACAAATTCTATAATTTTTATGTTTGCTTGAAAATGTCGTATCGTATTTGATCACTTATTAACTGCTTAACGTTTCACGTTATAATAAGTTTGTCTTAGAGACTTGTACAAGAACAAAGAAGCGTTTATAGAACACACAACTTTATAGAACTAGGATATGAACGATTGTTCTCTTTTTGATCTGCAATAGTGTGAAAATCTATTTTCAGAAGTGCGTGGAGCATGAAAGTTGCAAATGAGATCGGATCCTATCAGACAGACTTTTATTTGTAAAGTCAAAAACTTTTAGTAAACCAAGAGGCACCCATCCCGCCTTATCCATTAAAGATTGCCGATGTCTTCTTTTCCTCCTTGTTCCTTAATTTTTATCTACCTAAAATCTTTCATTCTCTTCTTAGTTAAATAAATCCTTTTTCATTTCCTATATATTAGTTCCCCTTCCCTCAGTCTAATTCCTGTTTGTCCTGTTTCTTCTTTCTATTTTTCTTTGTTGAACTTGATTTTTATCCACTTATAAGAATGCACATTGTAAATGATCTAATTTATAGAGATTTATAAAAATAGACAAACTAACTAAAGAGAACAAGCTTTAAGTTAACACAATCATTTTTACGTTCGGAAAGGGTATGATATTCTTATAATCTTCTTGTTAATCATATATTTTCAGATGAGGTCTTCAAGAATAATGGAGGTTTTGTGGCTAGTATTTTTCTTAGTAAAGTTTCTTATCGCAAGCGGTAAGTTTCTATGGCAACATTGATGAATTGCCTTATATTGTGTTGTGTGTGACATTTTCCGTTTTTTGTTTTTTGTTTTTGTTTTGGATGGATTTTTGTACACGCCTACTACACGAATGGGTTATAATGCTTGATGAGGCAATATATTTTTTTTAAAATTGTATTCTTTAACAAAGGAAAGGTTACAAAGTAGTAGAGGTATGAAACTTTTTATGTGCCGTTGTAAGTTTGATATCACCTGAGCGCTGAGATATTATGATTGGATTTTTCAAATTAAACTAGAAACATAACTTTTCTATAATCAGCTACTCTGAAAACTATTTTAAAAATTACCTTTCATTCCCTTTTTCTTCAGTTTTTATTTTGTTTTTTTATCAAATGAATTTTTTTTTAAATTTTTCATATGCTTATTTATTTGAAATGTCCCCAAATTATTATATTTTTTTTCTTTATGTTTGCATGTTTTCCGATGATTCATTTTTCTCTCTAGATTTACATAGTATATATATATATATATATATATGTGTGTGTGTGTGTGTGTGTGTCCGTGTGCGTGGCTGGGTGCATGGGTGACGAAGCATCTATAAATCGATAATTCTTATTCCACAATGGTAAGCAATTTTCTTTTATTTTCACTCAAAGACATCATAACCACTCCTGAGCAGTAACTAAATTTCAAGGTCCGATAATTCTTACATACAATTAACCCATTAGTCTGGTCGTTTTTACTTATTTAAAGCCTTATGCTAATCACCGCTGAGCACTTTCAACTCTGTTATGTTTCTTACAACTACTAATGCTGCTGCTACTACTACAACTACTACTACTACTACTACTACTACTACTACTACTACTACTACTACTACTACTACTACTACTACTACTACTACTACTACTACTACTACTACTACTACTACTACTACTTCTGCTGCTACTACTACTACTACTACTACTACTACTACTACTACTACTACTACTACTACTACTACTACTACTACTACTACTACTGCTGCTGCTGCTGCTGTGCTGCTGCTGCTAGTACTTTACTACTACTATTTCCACTAATTCTACTACTTATGTTGCTGCCGCTGCTGCTACTACTACTACTACTACAACAACAACAACTACAACAACAACAACTACTACTACTACTACTACTACTACTACTACTACTACTACTACTACTACTACTACTACTACTACTACTACTACTACTACTACTACTACTACTACTACTACATGAGCTACTACAACCCCGGGTTTTACTATTTCCTGTTCTCCTTCTCCTAGATAAATTACTATATCACTGGTTATATTTCCCCTTGTCCTGCAATTACTGCTACTATTAATTATTTCTTACACTGCCTAAAATGTATTTATTTTTGTAATTAAAAATTGTAATTCTAAATTAAAAAAAAAATTTATTTATGTTTAAATTTCTGAAATCATTAATTTCATTTATGAAGTAAACTTATAGCTTAAAACAATTGTTTTAAACTAATTTTTTTCCTATTCTTTTTTTTTTCAACGGAATTTTTATTTAAAAGCTATCATAATTTCTGAAATAATTTTCTTCTTGTAGTTTTCTTTTTAAATTGACTAAGGTTTTTTACAACTTTTTAACAAGTTTTTCTTTTACTGTACTTAGTTAAATTTCTTTCAACCAAAGTTTTAACTTACTATAACCTTCTTCAGCCGATTTTTGAATATATTTCAGCCTTTCTATGTGACCTTTTATAAGGTTTATAATACACCCTCATAAATCAGTTGCGTCCTAGTCGATGAACCTTGGAACTTAATGAACCCTTTATTCACGGATATTTGAATTTACTACCAAATCCTTCAACCATGTTTTGAACTTAATTTTCATACAAACTTGTCGAAATAAATGCTTTACAATTATACAGTCATGCTGAAATTACTAAAAACAAAGAAGAAAGATGGAAAAACTGCTTAAGCATAAACTGATTTTGCCAGGTAATTAATGAATATGGTTTTGGAACATTTTCCTTTTTTTTCAGTTTATTCGTCTGCGTGTCTAAGCCTGTGGAATTGTACGGATCTGTTCGAGTATGGCCCCAATGGAACATATTCTTATACTGTATTACAACAAAGACCAGACACACAAGATGAATGGGATACTATTTATAACAATATTTGCAAGTAAGATTGTATTTTTCGGTATGTGAGAAATCAGTGCTATCTAAGTTCCGTGAAGCTCTCGAAGGGTCGCTGTATGTATTTAAAATAAATGCTCTGAGGAAATGAAAACTCCGGCCTGTAACTCAAGGGTTTAGCAAACAAAGAAAAACTAACATCGTTTGAAGATCTCACGCTGTTTCGTTAGGTCCGACTAAATGTTAAGATAATTAAATTATGTTCATTATTCAAGAAAATGTATGTCTAAGGTCTTGATCAATAGAAAATCCTTATTAAGAGGATAAAATCAATAACTTTAAAGGCGTCTAAAATTTAATTGGCTGAGACTCTGTTATAATTGCACAATTTTTTTTTTCAAATGGTTGCTTGTGTCTCTAATTTTCTGCAAAAAAGTTACCGAAATAAAAGATGGCAAATTTAATTATGGACCATTTAAGACGTAGACAGATGAAGTTTTCCGAATATGAACTTTATGGCAGAATTAGTAGTGCTTTAAGCATTGGGTTTGTATTTATAGACATTTTTTTCCATTTATTTCTCTTGTGCAAAAATCATTTCATTCTGATAAATCAACAGCCAATATTTCATGGCCAGTCTGTGCAGTCAGACCGTTGTTAGACCGTCTCATGAATTTCATCTTCTCTCTCTCTCTCTCTCTCTCTCTCTCTCTCTCTCTCTCTCTCTCTCTCTCTCTCTCTCTCTCTCTCTCTCTCTCTGCCCACACCTTGTTTTTATTCTAGTTGAGTAATTTCGTTTTCTCGTATCACATTATTATTTTCCTACAATTCCACTTTTCGAGCCTGTGAGGCTCTCCAGCCTTGTTAGACAGCTCATTTAGAAGAAGAACAAGTCTTATTTCAAAGAAGCTGATACCCCGCTCAAATGAACAGGTCAGGAAGACAAATTATACACTGAAGAAGAGCAAAGTTCACAAATATAACAGACATATCCTCGAAATCTCTTCTGGAGCCATACCACTACATGAAAATAAAAATAAAAATTTACGATAATTCTCGACAGCCAGACAACTACATAAACTGATAAAGAAAAAAAAAGGAAAAAGAAAAGAAAAGGAAACTTTACAACAAATACAGACTAAATCAAGAGCCACAGAGCTACCTAAAGAAAATAAAAAACAGTTTTTGTCAATAATAGTTACCAAAATTGTCTCTTCCACAGCCACTCATCATACGGCTTCGAAACACAATGAAATATATATAGAACCTTAAAATATTGGAATTCTTTTCACGTTATCGTGAGATCATTCTTTAAATGCACTTTTATGAAGCAAAGATCTTAAGCAAAAATGTGAATCGTTTAAGCAGCCCTAGTTCCAGTTTACCTCTCCACAGAAACATATAATGTATGTGGTGCTGACCTGACACACAGAAGATACAGTGTAATGTGTTTCAAACTACCATATTGAAGAAAAGTGAACCACAACCACAACAATAACAGTTAATACCTCCCTCAGATCATACCACTTCATGAAAAAAATATAATAATCACTCTCAAAGCCATACAACTACACAGAGAAAACAAAAATGGTAAAAGAAAACAAACAAACCAAAACAAATTTTTTTACAACAAATTCAGACTTATCTCCAGAGTCACGAAACTATATAAAAATTTTAAAAAATTTTTTTTCAATGATGAATGTATGAAAAAGAATTATAAGAACCATGAAACATTGGAATTCTTCTCATGTTTTATTGAAGACCTTCTTTAAATGAAGTAAAGATCTCAAGGAAAAAAGTAAATTAAATCTGGGTGCAATTGTTCTTCCAATGTTGTCATGTACACATTCTTTAAATGAAGCAAAGGTCTCAAGCAAAAAGGTAAACCAAGTCTGGATCTACATGAAATTCGTCGAAATAAGAAAATGTGTGAAGATTCCAAACAGTACTAAAATCAACTGTATAAAAAAATCTTGTGTGGGTTTTTAAAAGTTTTTACGCGATGGAAAATCCAACAGATTTTCATAAAATTTGTAGTTAGGAGTCATAAAAACTTTTTGCATCCAAATATATTACAAAATGTTTCCAGAAAGAAAACAAAAACGTTCACAATCAAATAGCTCTATATATAGTGACCAAAACCAAAATTTTGTTTTTCGAAACATTTGTTGTGATGAAGTGTGAAAAATGTTGTAGCATCTTATCAACATCTAGATCTATATTTTGACTGAGGACTAATTTAAATCCAATTTGGTTCTGGACTATATAGTTTCTAGATCTAGATCTAGATTCTGACTACACTTCATTGATTGATTCTATGTTTAAATCTAGATCTTAGACTATATTTCTATACCGATAATTCTAAACTGGTTGATTAAGATCTAGATTTTGACCACGCTTAGATCTATGTCTAGATCTAGACGTTTATTCAAGGCGATTTAGATCTAAATTCCATCTTTAAATCCAGATCCCAGATTTCTCTACTTTATCCAGCTATACTAAGCTTACTTCCTTTCCTTTTCTGCTTGATCGAAGAAATATACATATATATAATTTTATATAATTTAGATGTAAGAAAATTCAATGTATAGATCTTTCTACATAAAGATAGCATTTGAATAAAAACAATTGATAAAATCTTGCAATCAATATAGATTAATCTCAGAGCTTTGAAAAATTTCTGATTCATCTAGATAAGGCAAACCATTGAGAGAAAAAGTCAAATAGAGTGCCATTACCGAAAGTAACCAGTTAACACATAATATGACGATTTTGTCTCAACCTGCAACAAGCCAAATTTCGTTTAAATTTAAATTTCTATTAGTTTTCACTCCTTTGAAAATAAAAAAAAATCTATGTTTTCAAAACACATTTATGTTTACAAAATACTGATAGATTGTTTTAAAAGAGTTGCCTAGATAAAAAAAAATTCGAAAATACTGAAAACATTGTTTTTAAATGTTATTTGGTTCTTTATAGCGAATTTGGCAATTAAAATTGACGAATTAAGTACAATTAAAATGTAATGAACTTTCAAGGGTATTTTTTAGCCTAAATCCAAAACTATTTACCATTTTTTTTTTCATCGCGACACACACTGAACTTAGCAGATCATAAATCAGTTAACTTCATCACTGTACGTTGAGTGGTTTAGGAGGAGAGAGGGATCAACGAAATCAAAGTTTCCTTTTATAATAATTATAGTACCTGAGTCTTGCAACGTCTAATATCGTTTAAGAACTATGCCGATGACTAGCGAAGAATAGGGAAGTATTCTTGGAGGACAAGTCTCCAACAGGAATGCCTAAGATGGTCTGAAATCGCTCATTGCATAATTCTAAAAAAAAACAAAAAACTTTTTAGTGTTAATCTGTGCCGTCCCGCTCGTTTAGTAGAACTTTTACTTAATATGGAGAGGGGAAATTACTTTGTGGGCAACAACAAAGCTGGGAGGGCGTAGTATGTTACACCATGGATGGTTTTCGAATCTGGCAGGGTTAAATATCGAAGTTGATTGGACTGGTGCCTGCCCAAAAATGATCAGCTCTTACTTAAATAAGTGTTGTCCTGCCCATGGCATACTGGAATAACATTATTCCAGACGGCTGTGTCCTGCCGCAGCCTGCTTTATCATCATGCATGGTTAGGATAACTCTTGTCTAACATGCTTACTATAGTCATCATTCGCGAACTTTGCCAGAAAGAAAATGAAAAAGTAAAATATTTTGAAAGTACCCGCACTATTAAGTTCCAAAGCTTACACAGCCCTCTCTTTTCATATGTTTGTCATGATGTTCTCTTTTTGTTTTCTCCAACATAAGGTAAGAGATACTCAGCTATGAAACATCCAGGACCCTAATTCTAATAATATATTTTTTTCTATCTAAAGCTCAAGGCTCGCAAGAGAAAGATGCATAATGGAAGCAGTCGATAGCTGGACGTGCACAGAGAGGACTCAATGGAGACGAACCATAAAAGCGAAATGGCTTGGCGAAAAAATGTGTGAGCTAAACAACCGAGCCCGTGAGTACAAGTTTGCTCTAGTCCTATACAAACATGTTCTGACACTGCCATTAAAGACCGCAAATTGTTCTAGTCCTGTACGAACATGTTCTGACACTACCATTAAAGACCGCAAATTGTTCTAGTCCTATACGAACATGTTCTGACACTACCATTAAAGACCGCAAATTGTTCTAGTCCTATACGAACATGTTCTGACACTACCATTAAAGACCACAAACATAAGCTAAGCTAAAACATAGGTTCACTACTAATTTTAAGTCTACAAAGTCTAATAAGTCTACTTTTTCTTTTTTACAATTTTACAATGAAACATTCAATAAAAAATGGTTGTTTCTGAAGAGAAAAATTTATAAGAAAAATAAAACGATTTGTATGAAGTTCTAAAATTTTGATCATCGCATCTTTTAGAAAGAACATACACGAAACAAATGATAACTTCTGGGTACAAAATTAATGAGTTTTGTCGTTTTTTATCTGCTTGTGATTCAGAATACAGACGCCTGTGGAGTGAAGAGCCTAACTGTATTGCAAATACAAGCCTCTTGGCGATAGGAACGGCATATGCGCTTAATTGCGAGAAGACTTACAACTATAAACAAGTCAAAAATATGAAACGAGCAGATAGATGTCAGTAAGTTGAAACCTTTTTCTCCTGATGATTTATCATTAATCGCTTAACATCGTCCGTCCACAACAAAAACAATATTACTCTGTATTTAAGTCAGACTACCTTCATATTGAGAACAGGCAGATGTGGTGCAGAGATGTTGCTGATGATTAGATAGGTCAGAACACGGATATTATACTGGGAAATTCCAAGCAGAGGAAGGCGAGATTCGTACAGGTTATATATAAGAACTATCTTTGGGACGTCCGTCTTTTTGTGCCTGTATTAATTATCTTTAGTGAAGCCCACTAACTGAAGAAGTGCGAACTATCTTTGGGACGTCCGTCTTTTTGTGCCTGTATTAATTATCTTTAGTGAAGCCCACCAACTGAAGCAGTGCGAACTAACTTTGGGACGTCCGTCTTTTGTGCCTGTATTAATTATCCTCAGTAAAGCCCACTAATTGAAGCAGTGCGAACTATCTTTGGTGCGACATGTGTCCGTATAATCTTTTGTGACGCCCACCGACTGTTTTTTAGTCCCCCTCCCCCCTCGTCCATCCCCCATACAAATACCCTAGATATGTATGTGGTCAATAAGACTAAAAATAATGAAAGTAATAACAAAAGCTAAAACTAGAAATTGAAATCTCTGGCATTTAAGCTTTATGTTGTCTCCTAAAGGCATGAAAAGAAAAACAAAGCGGATGCAAAATTATGAAGTAGAATAATTTGAAACGACAAGAAACAGCAACGAGGGGTAAAATCGCACTTAAAAATAGCTTGTACTTAGCCGCTAGTATTTTTTAAGAATTTGAAAAATTCAATTTACTATTATTTGTTTGAGATTACCGAGCAAAGAAGTCGTCTACTCGATTAAACGCTTAAAAACAGCAACGTACCGAAGCGAGTTAGAAGAGATGCCCCAGTGGATGGTAGACAAAGCAGTCTTATACGGCGAAACAGACCAATAAATGTATATTTTATATTATTTTTTAATAATGGTATTAAGAAACAGAAGTGTATTTCTGTAACAAGGGTCTAAAAGCAAAAAATATTAGACTTTTCAATTGTATAAAATAAATTAGATTTAGTCGTTTATTCTATTCTTTACATTTAAAAAAAAGTTTTAGGCCTTTTCAGCATAAAAAATCATGCAATAATGCATTAGAACATCTTGTTTGATATAGCGAAGGTAAATATAAGGTGTTGTTGTGTAAAAAACAAATCGAACCTTCATACCATTTTTGAAAACTGTGTTCTACTCCACTTCTTTGAGCACCACTTGACAAACTACTTGTTTATTAGTTCTGCTTGGAAAACAAATTATTGACACACATCCTTCCTCAAATATTAGTCTAATTCGATTTTACAAACCAATTAACAAACATGTTATAAATATGGTAATATGAATTGTAGGCATGCAGTTTTTATCCGTATTATGATATTTATATAATGTAATATTTCAATAAAGTATTCTCTTTGCTTTTAGAGCTGTGAACAATACAAGAAACTGCCAAAACCAGTTTTACATGGACCACTGCGGCGCTGTCACCCGCTATAGCTTCGACCTTTCGTGGTTCGCAACAATCCGTATCTTCCATCCAGTTTGCGTAAGTGATCGCTGCCTGTGGAAATCGTTTACGTCCGTTTGAATGAATATTCTATTTCGTAACTGTCTTTTTTTTTTTTTTTGTCAGAAATGTTATGACCTTACTTTATGGTACCTTGGCGTGTGTCATTAACTTTGACGTGTCTCATTATAAAATGAATTGTACTTCATTAATATTACGAAGTTGGCCTGTATATGTATAGAACCGTCATTGTAAGATTTGCAAAGATTACTTTTTACAGCTGACCTTGCGGGCGCCTCACCGTATAGTTTTTGTTTTTTTTTATCTTCCATCTTATTTACTTATATGTTCCCCTCGCGCTGGACTCTTTTCTAATTTTTTTTTTCTTCTTCTTTTCAATCACGTAAATTCCTTCCTTAAGGAGAAAAGAAGTTGTTATCGTGGGAGGAAAAGGGTATTTTCATGGGGGATGGACGAGGTGGGGGGGCTCAAAAACAGTCTGTGGGCGTCAGAAAAGATTATACAGACACATGTCGCTCTAAAGATAGTTTGCACTGCTTCAGTTAGTGGACTTAACTAAAGATAATTAATACAGGCACAAAAAGACGGACGTCCCAAAGATAGTTCGCACTGCTTCAGTTAGTGGGCTTCACTAAAGATAATTAATACAGGCACAAAAAGACGGACGTCCCAAAGATAGTTCGCACTGCTTCAGTTAGTGGGCTTCACTAAAGATAATTAATACAGGCACAAAAAGACGGACGTCCCAAAGATAGTTTGCACTGCTTCAGTTAGTGGACTTAACTAAAGATAATTAATACAGGCACAAAAAGACGGACGTCCCAAAGATAGTTCTTATATATCTATCCTGTACGAATTTCGTCTTCCTCTGCTTGGAATTTCCCAGTATAATATCCGTGTTCTGACCTATGTAATCATCAGCAACATCTCTGCACCACATCTGCCTGTTCTCAATATGAAGGTAGTCTGACTTAAATACAGAGTAATATTGTTTTTGTTGTGGACGGATGATGTTAAGCGATTAATTATAAATCATCAGGAAAAAAAAGGTTTCAACTCACTGACATCTATCTGAAACCTTGTCAATCAGCCGCTCTTGTTCCGTCAGACTGGGCAGGGGTCAGTAATTGCTTAAAATGTCCTTATTTAAACTTAAAGGCGAGAGCGTTGAGCCAAAAGTTTAGAGAAACATGCTCTTTCTAGCGATAAACTTGCCAGTTAAATTCTTCTCGAACACGATCAAAGTTAGGCTCAGGTGGAGCAGATTCACACTCTGTGATCCTCTGTTATTAACAAACGCACCATTCAGATGATCTAACTTTTTGTCAGACGCGTTTTTTCATACCAGTTACCTAGAAATATAAACATGTATATATTTTTATATAATCATATATATATATATATATATATATATATATATATATATATGTATGTATGTATGTATATAATATTAATAAGATTTATTTTAGAGAAAAAAAAGATGGCTAAAAGGTTTACTTTTATGAATAAAAAATTGTTCACATTTCTAAGGGTAGAACTCCGTGATATTTCCAAATAGCCTTGATAGTCACTTTATTCCTATGCAATATTGAAGAACCAAAAGAAAAGCTATATTTTAGGCACCCGTGTCATTGTTGAAATAGATTCGGGTTTGAAAACCGTTAAGGGTGTAATTCAACACAATAACATAGACACTGATCAAAGCAGAAATTATTGATGTTGTATTCATGACACAATAACATATACACTGATCAAAGCAGAAATTATTGATGTTGTATTCATGACACAATAACATATACACTGATCAAAGCAGAAATTATTGATGTTGTATTCATGACACAATAACATAGATACTGATCAAAGCAGAAATTATTGATGTTGTATTCATGACACAATAACATAGACACTGATCAAAGCAGAAATTATTGATGTTGTATTCATGACACAATAACATAGACACTGATCAAAGCAGAAATTATTGATGTTGTATTCATGACACAATAACATAGACACTGATCAAAGCAGAAATTATTGATGTTGTATTCATGACACAATAACATAGACACTGATCAAAGCAGAAATTATTGATGTTGTTTTCATGACACAATAACATAGACACTGATCAAAGCAGAAATTATTGATGTTGTATTCATGACACAATGCGAAGCGCGATGCGGAGAATCAGCTAACAATAATTCTGCACACTCTCTATTTTATAACTGTTTTAAACGCTAAATAGAAGGCTATGGGTTCCGTAAAAAGTACCTAAACATTCTGTGCATTTCCGAAATTTAGAGTTTTCTGTTTGATTTTACCTTGATTATGATGAACGTTTAAAAGTATCTAAGACAGGTTTAAATTGTGGGAAAGTTGACGAAATATTATTATTATTTAGGTTCCATCATTTCACTCCAAAAATCTTAATTTCGAAACTGCCTGAAAACCTACAAGCTGTCTATTTAGCCCTATCAATTTGGTCCTGGATAGCTTTGTTAAGAGCAACCCTTTTTTTTTAGCGCATAAAAGAAACGAATCTGGACTGTTCCAGTCTATGTCTGCTGTAGGGAGCTCGAGCATGTCGGGCAACAGATAAAGCTCCAGCCTTTTGCTTTGACTGCAGAGGCGACTATCCATGTCACAATATGGCGTGTGGCATGGACTTTGAACCAGACTCCTCTTTGCGGTATAAACTTGAGATTGGTGATGCGCTCCAAAAGCTAAAGCTAAGTCAAATGCGGCGGCAATGATTATAGAGTCGCGGAGAGAAATCTCCTCCAGCCTATGAATCTTGGCATCTCTATGGAAGAATTGTCCAAAAGGCCTATGACAGTTCTGCAACACC